>PVKU01000436.1:73155-486079 GCA_004027475.1 Anoura caudifer | reverse complement strand
TCCAAAAGAACCTATGCACCCCAATGTTCATAGCAGCACAATTTACAATAGCCAAATGTTGGAAGCAACCTAGGTGCCCATCAGTAAATGAATGGATCAAGAAACTATGGCACATTTACACAATGGAATTCTATGCAGCAGAAAGAAAGAAGGAGCTCCTACCCTTCATGACAGCATGGATGGAACTGGAGAGCATTATGCTAACAGAAATAAGCCAGGAGGTGAAAGACAAATACCATATGATCTCACCTTTAACAGGAACCTATCAAAAAAACAAACAAACAAGCATAATCTAACCAAAGACACTGAAATTGAGAACAAGAGAGGAGAGGGACAGGAATATCCAGGGAAAAGGGGAAGGGATTAGAGCAACAAGTATGAAAGACACATGGACAAAAGCTGGGGGGGGGGTGGAAATGGGAGGGAGCTGGGGAGGGCTGGGGCGGTGGGATGGGATGGGAGTAGAAAACAGAAAACTGTATAAGAACAACAATTAAAATAAAATTTAAAAAAAGAAAAAATAAATAAATAAAATATTAAAAAAAAGAAAATCAGTTAAAAAAAAAGATATCCCATGTGGCAATATTTTTGGCAATCCTGCCATTAGAGTTTTGATCGTGATGCGTAAATAATGATATCTTCATCTTTGATGCTATTACCATATATTACTAACATTACCAGCATATTATCATGAATTTTGCTGTTTTTATTACCTCATCTTGTTGCCTCTTGCATATGCCCCAACTGGGGACTGAACCTCCAACCCAGGCATGTGCCTTGACTGAGAATTGAACCAGTGACCTTTTGCTTTGCGGGATGATGCCCAACCAACTGAGCCACACCAGTCAGGGCCAGTTCCTCACTTTTAAATATGAATGAACAACCAAAGATCCCTGGATATTCCAGGAAAGCCTCTAACCCAAAAGGAAAAAGAAACCTAAAGGAAATACAACACAGGGTCAAATTGACAATTAAAAAAATACATGTAAAGTCATAAATGCACATATGGAGAAGATACTCTGTTCATAAAAAATGGGCAGAATGTTATGAAAAAGGAACAGAATAAGAAAGAGCTCTGATATAGATGGCTGTAGTGAACATCTGATGGACAGAGCTTGGAGATTAAGTCAAGAAAACCTCCCAAATTCAGTAGATTTCTCTATTCATGCAAAGACCATCAACATTATTAGCCATGAGGGAAATGGAAATCAAAACCACAATGAGATACTCCTTCACACCCACTTAGATGGGTATAATAAAAAGACCAGTAAGTGTGAGTTTGTTAGGATGTAGAAAAATTAGAACCCTCATACTGTACACTGCTGGTGGGAATGTTAAATGGTGTACCACGGTGGAAAAGTTTGGCAGGTTCCACAAGTCAAATACAGAGTTACCAAATGACCCAGCAATTCCACTTGTGGGTCTATATCCAAAAGAGGAACACATATCTATGCAAACTTGTACACAAATGTTCACAGCAGCATTAGTCACAGTAGCCCCACAATGGAAATACCCAAATGGTCATCAACAGGTGGTTGTACAAATAAAATGTAATATACACATAAAATGAAGTATTACTCAGCAATAAGGAATGAAGTACTGGCACATGCAACAACATGGATGAACCTTGAAAACATGCCAAGCAAAATAAGCCAGACTCAGTGACCATGCATTGCATAATTCCACCTGTCTAAACGTCCAGAACAGGCCAACCGCCAGAGGGAACAGGATGACTGCTTACGTTGTGGGGGTTCCTTTTGGAAAAATGAACATGTTCTGAAATTAGACAGTAGTGATGTTTGCACAACACCGTGAGTGTACTGCCACTGAACTGTACACTTTAAAAGAGCAAATTTTATGGCACATGAGGATCTCAGTAAGTTGTTAAGAGTGTGGAAAATGAAAAAGAAAGCCTTCCAGAAAGTAACAAAAAAAGACAGCTACAAGGATAAAAAGACCCAAGACTGAGGATCAATCCAGCAGGTCCAACACCTGGGTGACGACAATCTCAGACAGAGAGAACAGAGTAATAAATGAAAGAGGGGAAATTATCTTTAGAAATGAACGTGGGACTATTCTCAGAAATGGAAGACCAGAGTCTCCACACAGAGATGGTCTATTCATTACTAGTATGATAAATGGGCAAAGATCCATCCATGGCACAACATTGAGAAATTTTACAAGAGAAGTAAAGTGAAGCTCCTAATAGCTTCCAAAGATAAAAGAATCCAAAGGACTGAGAATTGGAAGGGCATCAAACTTTTTAGTATAAGTAATGAAAGCTAACACATCATGGCCTTTAAGATTCAGAGGGAATGCTATTTTCAACTTTATTTATATGTAAATTATATATGTACATATAAACACATTCATATACAATTCCTAGTTATAACTTTCAACTCCACACCCGGCAAACTGGGTGAGGTCCGGACGAAAGATGTGGCAGTGGAAGGTATGCTGCAGTGAAAGGGGAGTCTAGAGCCAAGAAAGCAGAAGGCCACGTGGTCCAAAAAACAGGGTGTCCACCATGGGAAAGTAGCCAAGGGCAGTCCCGGGGACAAAAAGGGAAGTCACTGGACAGCAGCTGGGCAGTAGACCCAGAGAGCAACCTGGCCAGGTCAGAGCAGAGGGCCGAAGACAGCACCAGGAAAACCAGGAAATCATGTTCGCCTACCTGGAGGGTCGGTGGATCTAGTGGAGCAAGTGAAAAGATTACAAACAGGAGCTAATAAAATAAAGTATACAAGGGAGATGAGGTAACTATTCATTCTAGGAAAAACAAAATGTATGAAGAAAGAAAATGAAATCATAATACGTTATTAGGCTCTGCAGGGAACATTATTTACATGCTCACAGTAAACAGAAATATTGGTTATTATTTAACTCTAAACCGTTATGTGATGTGAGACACAAGGGTGGGACCCAGGAGGTGGGGGTGTACTCATCTATTACAGCAGGAACTCAATATGGTGATGATGAACGGTCCAGATGAAACAAAGGTAATCGCATTAAAAAAGAAGTATGAAGGTAAATATAAATACAGAATACACAGCTGACGAGGCTGACGTCAGAGAAGGCTAAGAAGGTGTGGCGGTGGGCTGGGCGGTTTGGTAGGAGCCTTTTGGAGTGCTCTCACTGATCCTTGCCTCCATTCCAATTTTTAAAAGACTATTATTATAAAAAGCTTTAGGTATATACCTCCTAACAGTTCCCTGCACACACACAGCGGGTGTGACCTCGAAGATGGGAACTGGCCGAGAGGACGATGAAAACAGTGACTCTGAAGCCCTCTCTGAATCATCAAAGGGCTTCTTCAGGCCCCGCCCCACCATCAGTGTGATGCCAGCTCCTTCCCTCTGGATACTCTGGAGGCCTGTCCTTCATGGATATTCTGTGGAGGGGCCCACTGGGGACTGGAGCTTTGGCTTACCCAGGCCAGCACAGGGCGTGGCTCCTGGGACCGTGCCCTCTGGGACCGTGCCCTGGTGCTTCCCACAGCAGCCTGCCTCCAAACCAGTGCTCTCCTATATATCGGCCACCTGTCAGTTCAGGCTCCCTACGTATTTCTAGCTTTCTTGAACTAATTCATTAGGGGAATTTTTAGAAATAAGCATGGTATAGATAGAAACACAAGTGGAAAAGTAGGTGACTTCTGTCTCAGCCATGCACAGCTCCTCACACCCTGCTGAGGCCCACAGAGTAGGCGCTCAGTGCAGAGCTGCTGAAGGCACAATCATGGCACACCAGCACGTTGCTGGGTCCTTTACAAGCACTGCCACATTCAACCCTTACAATATGCTTATGCAGTCAGAGGGTGGATAAGCTCCACGTGACAGATAAGGAGGAGATGAGCTCACAGCTGATCCAAGAAGAGAACCTGAGAGACCCTCCCACTAGGAGGCTCTGAGGCTCTCTGGCCCAAATGTGGAGAACTAGATGTGTAGCCTTGCTCCCCTCACCCCAGGGGGATGTCCTTGTAGCACCCACCTTCTTCAGAGAGGTTGTTCTCTTTGGTCTCCTTGTCCATCTGGCAGCACCAGCCTTCCAGCCGCTCTGTTTCCGCCTGCAGTAGCTTCAAGAACCAGTAGCCATCTCGGCGGCAGGCCCCCGGCTGTGCTGGCTCTGCAGGCGAGCTGGAGGAGGTCTCAAGCCAGGGATCGGGTGGGGGCAGTGACGACGCCTCTAGGGCAGGGTCGCTGTTGTCTCCATAGGAGAGGTTGCGCTTGATCTGGGCAATTTTGGGGGCCTGCCGAGGGCCGGCATCGATGCTGATGGAGTTGGGGTGTGGGGTACAGTCTGGGAGGCTCCTCTCAGATGACTTACAGCTTGAGTCATTGGCGTCCTGGGTGTCTGAATCGGTGTCCCGGCGGGAGGACATGCTGTGAGAGGGGGCACTGCTTCTGTGGGTGGGGGGTGGTGTGGGGTGGGGACAGGAAGAGGTGAGAGTCACTAAGAGGGCCAAAGATCAGAGGCCACCCCAACCGCACACACGGGAGACAGAGAAACGGATGCATCATCTGCTCACCATGCGCCTGAAGCAGGTCCCACAGCCCCATCTCATTCTCTGCTCAGCCCTGGCTCTGCCCCATCCCGCCCACACCCACACGCATACACACACACAGACAAGGTCATAAGGTTGCCTGTTTACTGCAGTGGGGCCAGGAAGACCACCAACATCGGGGTAGCTCATGTCTCAGCCTGGCCTTGACCCCCTGCGGGCTGATTCATCTCACAGAGCAACTGCTCATTTGCCCGCCCACCTGCCTGCCCAGCCTCCCATGCCTGGGCCACAGCCCACACCCCAACCCAGCTTGGTTATTAGAAATCCAGCAAGGAGAAGTGGGTTAGGGAGAGCAGGAGGAGAAGGCACAAGGGAGGAGAGAGCAGAGGAAGAAGAGGAGAGGGGAGAAGCAGCCACCACCTCCGTACGACTTACCGCCAGTCGTCCTCTACCTGAACCCCGATGGACTGGAATTTGGTAGCGGGACTGGGCTCCTCTTTTGGCACTGGCTGAATGCAGTCAACCTTATTGAAGGACAATGACAGCAACGGCACGGAGACAAAGACAAAAATAAAAAACAAACACCACACTTGCTGCTGAAATTCACATTAGTGGGACGACGCAAATGGACGTGTGGACAGACAAACACAAGGCATGCGGACACTGCACGTGGGCCCGAGGCCAGACCAGGTTAAGCCGGGCACTGCTCATTCGCGCGGAGGCGGGCGGGCAGGTGGGCGGGAGGTGGGATGGGGTGGAGATGACTGGCTTTCCCTACTCTGAGGAGGGTGCCATCACATCGATCGCTTTGGGTCCGTTGTCCTCCGAGAGGTGGGAACCGTTCCTTCTAGTCCTCTCCTTTACACGCATCAGAGAAGAAAAAAAAAGGACGACGAAAGAGAAAGAAAACACACACACACAAAGCCACAGCCGTTATCTGGTGCAGTTGAAGACGGGGCTGTCTCGAGGTCAGTCCCCCAACCCTGCAGCTGAAGGGCAAGCTGTAGGCGCCTGTACTAGAGGCAAAGCTTGGACAGTGAGTAGCTCTGGATTTGAAAACTGCCACCAAGGCAAAGCTGGCGAAGTCTCTGGACACTGTGGGATGCCATCCCTGGGCCTTGGTCACAGGTGGCTGAGATTACCTTCAGCACTGATGGGCCTGGGGAACAGTAGCAAGGACCAGGACCAGGGCCAAGTGCAAAGCTAGCACTTTCTCTATACTTGTGGAAAGGAAGGAAACATGGCAGCTACGATGCCTTGGGCTTTTTTTCTGGGAAAGGTGTGTGGCCATGGAGCAGCCAGGTCTCCACATTGCTCATGAATGAGGGAGAAGTTATACTTGACCTAGAGCTTGAGGCACAAAGTGGTGGGACAAGGGTTGTCAAGCTATCTTTGGAAACTGAGGACTCTCCAGTCTCTTGGTTATAAAGCAGCAGCAGGGGCCAGAGGAGCTTTCTGGGGCCGGGGGCTGAGCACCAGGCTTCTCTTCAACATGGGGATGCAGCCACATTTCTCCCTCAGCAAGAAGCTCAGGAAATACAGCATCTCTGGACAAGAGCATGGAGTGGGAGTGGAGGTGTACCTGGGGAAGGGGAAGCCCAGGCTTGGTCTAAGAACTTGAGTTCTTATCCCCATGTAAACTTCTGGGAAAAAGCTAGGATTGACACCAACTCTCCTTCAGACCTTCTGGAAAGACAAGAGCATCTGGTTTGGCCGGGAGAAAGTGGGGCTGCCCAAACAAAGACTCTGGGTGGTCAGGACCAAGAGTCAGAGACTAGGCTACTTTCTGTGTTCCTAGGAATCCCTCCTGGAACATGGCACAGGGTAGGGGCTGGAAACCTTATGAAGGAGCCCAGAAAACAAAAGCATCTCCTGGCCAACTCTTTCCTTATATATGTGGGAAACTAAAGTCCAGAGCTGCCTCTTGGAGGCAAAAATTTTAGGCAAGTGCAAGAAATTGGCCAGTGAGCCCTTTATGCTCCACATTCCTTCTGCATTCCAGTGCTTTGTCATCCACTTAACTGTGTCCAACGGCTCAGGAGCAGCTGGGAAAATGCAGATCCCTTCTAACGTAAGGCAATCTTAGATCCCCAAGCCACAATACACACTGCCTTGATCTCCTTGATTGCTCCTTGGGGTTGGTGGGTGTTCCACCTCCCCCAAGACCTTGGCCCAATGTAGCTGCCTTCATTCTCTGCCGAGTGTGCTCCACTTGAGCCTGGAGGTCTAGCCAGGGCAGGGAGAATCCTCTCAATCTGGATTTATAGCAACTTTTGTAAACTGCAGGATAGGGCCCAGGTTTTCCCAGCTCTGCTAATTAAAAAAAAAAACAAACAGATTACTGATGCTGAGTGCATGTAGGAGGGGCAATGAAGCAGTGGAGGGGACGCTGGTGCACCTGCCCTGCTGTGTGTCATGGCCACGGGCACTCAGTTGAGTTGGGCTTCCAGGAGGATCTGTTAGTTTTGGCTACTTGGTCCTGGGGAGCTATATCCCTGCATCCTTTCCCATGGAGGGAGACATCTGGAACAGCATCACACTTGACGTGGGCCTGGTGCCTTGAGCCACCTACCTGTCCCCAAGGCCCGAGAGGGCTCTGGGCAAAGGTCCCCTCGAACAACCCCCATGGCTCAAGGGCCCTGGGTCCTGGGCCCCTGGCCCATCCGCGTCTATGCTCCACGCTGCTCCCACCGCCAAGCGGGGCTGTGGCCTCCGCACCCGAGCTGACCTTGGATTAGAGAACTGTTAGGCCAGTCCCGCCTCCCACGTATTGGCTGGCAGGGCAAAAGGTGGAGTGGACAGACAGACAGTGGACAAACAGTGGACAAGAAATGGCTGGCTGAGTGTAACTACATTCACTGGGATGACCCATTGGAGTAGCAGGGACAGGTGCCCACAGTTGCAGACTTCGCAGCAAGTGTGGGCAAACATAAGGAAGGTGTGGTTAGGGGTGGAATTTGGTTTGATTACTTGGGACTGATCCCCCCAAATACAAAGATCAATCACTTTTGCCCAGGAGACCTAGTGGGCCTCTACCAGATGTAATTACATGCAGACAGGTGCACAGAGCGAGCTGAGGACACAGAGTGCAAAAGGGCCCCTACTTGTATTCCTATAGATGACAATTTCCTCTTGGGGATGGCCTCAGGGTGGGATTCGGAGCTGGTCAGTGTCCCCTGTTCACTCTTCAGAGCTGCATGCTTTGGAGGTGGTTCTGGGGCCTCAGAGGCTGGGGTGATTCTGCCTCGTGTCACGCTGGGTGGTCGGGTACTGCTGTCCAGGCTGTCCGATGAGTTGCTCAGGCCTGACTGGCTCGTCACCTCACTTTTGTGGTCCTGGCTGTCCAGGTAGGTATCCTGGGCAGACTCCGTACTGCTCTGGACCGTGACTGAGATAAACGGCTTTGACGTGGTGCGTGGAGGGACCGGTGGCGGGGTCTTCTTATATGCCACTAGGCATGATGAACCTGCATATGGGTGAGAGAAGGGCAGGGGAGAAGGTGAGGCCCCCAACTCTCTTAATCCCCTTTCAAGTCTGAGGCCCTACCTGACCTGGCCCTAGCTCTGGCCTCAGCCACTCCCTCAGCAGGGATTTCTGGACCAGGAGAATGAGGGTTGGACACAGCAATGACCAAGACAGACAGACACAGGCCCTGGCCACCCTCATGGGAGGCCAAGGCCAAGTCTAGTGGGGGATGCCAACATGGACCAAAGACACCCTCCATCTCATAGTCACACACAAATGTATTATCCAGCTGGGACATGGGCCGGAAAGTAAAGTTCATGGTGCCACAAGCTGTGACAGAGCTTGATCCATGACAGGGGAGGCAGTGACTGCTAAATACTGAACCTGCTTTCCTCAGGGCTCACTGAGACCTCCTGCTCCTCTCCCTGTGCTCTACCTTCCCTCTACCCTTGTTTCCTCTACTTGGATTCCCGCTCCCTGACTGATGAGAGACCAACATATCCTTCAGGGCCCAGCTAACCCTTCTGCCATCCTGCCCTTCTAACCCCACTTCCCCTCATTATGTGAAGATCCTATAAACCTGTCTGCCGCCCTCATTACTCCATCAGGCCTGGTCTGACTCCGTTTTCCACCAAGATTCAGGGAACCAGGACCTGCCATAGGTGGGAGTTGAGGTTATCTCTGAACCCCATTCCCAGCCTGGCCTGGTGGTAGCTCACACCAGGAGCATAGAACAGTGAAGGCCCACATTTGGCTTCTTAATGCTGAAACTTTTTGCCTAAAGTGGAAGGTGCTGTTCGTTTTTTAAGAAAGTAATTTTTTAAGGTTTATGTTATTCTCATTCAAGGACATGTTTATTGATTTTTAGGGGGGAGAGGAAGAGGGAGAGAAACATTGATGTGTGAGAGAAACACTGATTGGCTGCTTCCCATGTATGCCCTCACCTGGGATTGAGCCTGCAACCCAGATACATGCTCTGACCAGGAACTGAATCGGCGACCCTTTGGTGAACTGGACAATGCTCTAACCAGCTGAGCCACACCATGCAGGGCTGGAAGGCACTCCTCAAATAGCAGTAGCCACTTGCTGTGAGGGTCTGGGTCAGATCCAACAGTTTTTCTCAGCATCTTAACTCCAACAGCCTTTTTCCCAGTGAGGACTGAAAGAAGCCTCTACCTGGGCCTGGGAACCAGATGAATGAGTTTCAGCCCTGTCTTTGAGGGGCTACCAGTTATTGAGATGGTAATGGCCCAATGGAAATCCATGAAATGCAGCCCAGTGCCCCGGGGGCTGTGGACAACTCACAGAATCCATCCACCTGGCCCTGGCTGGGCAGCTCAGTTGGTTAGAGCATCATCACAATGCACCAAGGTTGTAGGTCTGATCTCTGGTCAGGCACACACAGGAAAAACCAAAGAATGCATAGACAAGTGAAACTTGGATGTCTCTCTCCTCCACCTCCTCTCTAAAAATCTATAAATAAAACTAATCCCCTCCCAAAGAAGAAGAACCTATCCATTACTGAGTTATCACTAAGCAAACCTAATAGAATGGCTAAAATAAAAGCAGTGACAACACCAAACGCTATTGACGACACAGAGAAACTGAGTCACACAAACAGTGCTGGTGGAAATGAAAAATAATATAATCACCCTGGAAAACAGTTTGGCGGTTCTTTTAAAACTAAACATATGCAATTACCATACAACCTAGCAATGTACTCTTGGGCATTTACTGCACAGAAATGGTAACATGTTTGCAAAAACATGAATGTCCGTGGCAGCTTTACTGGTAATCGCCCCAAAATGGAAACCACCTAGGCGTCCTTCAGTGGGTGAATGGTGGGTAAACTGGGGCATGTCTGGACTGTGGAACACTGCTTAACGATGAAGAGAAATGAACCACTGATAGAAGCAATGGCTTGGATGACTCCCAAGTGAATTATGCCAAGTGGAAAAAGCCATCTCAGAAATCACGCACTGCATGATTCTATTTAAAAAAACATTCTTGAAATCACCTAATTATAGAGATGGGAAACAAACTGGTGGTTGGTGGGGAGGCGAGGGTAGAGAGGCCTGGAGGGATGTGGGCGTGGCGAGGAGGAACCCCTGTGTGTGCTCATTGATGGAACTGTTGTATCTTGACAGTAGATACATGAGCCTACACATGAAGTGAACTGCGAAACACTGAATGCGTGCACACAGTGATTGCCCAGGCTGTTGCCCAGGCTGTAGCCCAGGCTGTAGCCCAGGGCTGGCATGGCTCCTACTGGTTTCTGGTGTAGAGGGAGCTAGACCTGGGGGTGAGGGGGGAGCCAACATTTTACCACTCCCCAGTCAACGGTGGGGAAGATGGGATGGTTCTCTGACTAGCCAAGGAGCAGTTACCCCCAAGAGTAGTCCTCTGAAGCCAGTGGCCCGCAATGTCCAGCAGAGACAGGACTCACTGGAGACTTCAGGAATTGGTTTGGCCTACATATCCCCAAGGAAGCAGGGCTTCCCTAGTATTTTCTGCCCTAGATCAGAAGTGTGAAGCCCTAATCTGCTCAAAATGTTTACAGGGGCAATACCCTCCCAAAGGGGACAGCAGTGAGTATGAGGAGCCAGAACTGGGCTCCAGGCCTGGTGGAGGCAGTGTCTCTAACTTTGGGGTGGGGCTGACACTGGCCTGGAGAAGTCTCTGTGTGTAGGAATCTTTGTGGAAGAGGTAGCCCACCCCAGGAGGCAATGGGGTTGCCCACAGCCAGGGGTCTGGACTGAGGGCTAACCTTCCAACCTCACCCTTGGGGTTGTCTAGGCCCAAACCCTGCTGACACATTCTCAGAGGCCCTAAGCCCTGGCTGAGGCAGCCACTCATTAGAGGGAAGGTACACTAGCAAGAGGCCAGGCCAGATGGCTACATGTGATAAGAGGAAAAGTGAACTTATCTTGGATTCTCTATGTCTCCCAGGGCCTCAGGTCACAGCCAGATAAGCAGTGTGACTAACAGAGGATTTTGGGGCCTATGGGCTCCCTTGCTGACAGGTATCCTCAGCTCTGAGCACCACTCCTCCCAGGGCAGGGGGGATGGGACCTGACTGCAAAGGACACCCCTCACTTCCCGTGTGTGAAATGCTAGTGAACCAGGATGTCACCTTCCCTGTCCCTTCCAACTTCGTTTCTCATTCCCAACACACTTCTCCCACCTCAAGGACTTTATCCATGTGGTTCCTTCTGCCTGGAAAGCTTCTCTCACCTCCCAAATTTTCAAATGTCACACTCTCAGGCCTTCCCTGATGGCCCTCTACGTCGTACCACCCAGGATCTCCATCAGAGCACCTACTGTTGGTCTTAGCTTGTTTAGGGATTGGACTTGAGGGTAATAGGCCTGGGGCAGCTGGGAAAATTGTCTGTCTTGGCACAGCAGGTCATATCACAGGCCCAGGGTAACACCTCAAGCAAAGAAAGCTCTCAATAAATATTTGGTGAATGAGAAAAATGAACCTCATCATTACTACAAAACCACTCCCCCTAATGCCAAAAATCATGATTATTTAGCCATAGTGAAGGCTCCCAACTTTAGTATCCAAGGTTCTAGCTCCCTCCCAAATTTGGAACCCTTTTAGCTTCATCCTACACACCCATCTGTGCAGTTTCATCCCCTGCCCTCCCACTCCCAGCATGCCCCTTGCAGCGTCAGAACCGAATGCACACTTCCCCAAACACACCTCACTCTTCATGCACCCAAGCTTTCGCACATGCACTTGTTTCTGCCAGAATCCCCTTTTCATGTCCTCTCTGCTTCTCATCCTCCAGCCAGTCTCTTCACTCTCAGTTCTTTCTGGCCCAGGCAGTCTGCCCCTCTCCTTTCTCTGTGGATCAGCTGGAGCACTCCAGGCTGTGGCCATGATTCCAAAGACTTTGAAAGTGTGTCCCGCATGTTGTGGGTGGCCCAGTGCCCAGCCCAGGGAGCACACAACCATCATGTGCCAATTCAACTTTTGAGACCCAAGATGTTGGACATGGCCAGCCCTGCACCCTCCAGGATAAGACTGTGGCCCTCCCTGCCCTAGGGAGATGTTCTCTGTGCCACAACTAACCGCATGGCACATGGGTCCAACTATGTCCATTCACTCTGGAAAACTTTGAGATTGCCTGGAAAGCTTAGAGGTGAGTGTCCCTCCAGTGTGACTGTCTCCAGCTGGTCCTTGAGCATATTTTCAAAGACCCTGAGGGAAGCACCGTGGAACCACAGAAGCATGGGCAGTGACCCCACCCCCAGGAGCTATATGCTTCCTCGACCCCACGTTGACCATGCCAGTCCCTCATGCCAAGGCTCAGACAGAAGCCAGTTGTGTGATGCCTCCTCCATGCAACCTGCCCCAGCACCAGACACACAGCCCAGCCTCCCCACCTCATAGTGCACAAGTCCTTGCTTCTAAGTAGAATCTCCCTTTGTCTCAATTCTGCTTTCTGCCTCAAGATTCTTATCCAGCAAACTTTATTTATTAGGTCATAATGAATTTGTCTCTGCATTTTGCTTTTCAATGTCAAGGTATGCAAGATGGTTAAACAGAGCCTCGGATGTTCAGAAGAGTGGCTGGGATGGAGGGCCAAAGAAGAGGCCTAGAATAGGAACGGATGCAGGAGACCACAGACAGTGTGGGAGCCACGGCAGCACGCTTTACAGAAGAGGCGGTGGGCCCCAGTCAAGGCCCCACATGAAGGGGCAGAGGTGGACTCAGAGCCAGAACCCCCTGAACTCTCTTTGCGACCTCTGCCAGGCTTGTCAGGGGAAGGGCTGAGGACCCTTAAGACTCCATTCCCTCTTTCACTGTGTAACCTGTCAAACCACACAGCTAAATCAAGCAACTCATTTGTATGCTTGATCCTACACACCCATAACTCAAGGCTCCCACCCACCTATCCAGCTTCAACTTCCTCCCTCCTTCCCTCTGCTTCTTCCCCCAAAGCAGGGGAAACTGGGAAAAATTTCAAGTAGGCAGGTTAGTATCAGGGACAGACTGCCCTTCCAGAGCCACTTTCCCGTTGGCAGCCAATGTGATTGCCACTTTCCTACCGTGTCAGTCTGGAAGTCACCTCCCTTGCTGTGCCTTAAGAGTTAGCTTAAGCCCTGGCTGGTGCAGCTCAGTGGATTGAGCTCGAGCTGTGAACCAAAGGGTCGCCAGTTTGATTCCCAGTCAGGGCACATGCCTGGGTTGCAGGACAGGTCCCCAGTGGGGGCCACGTGAGAGGCAACCGCACACTAATGTTTCTCTCCCTCTTTCTCCCTCCCTTCCCCTCTAAATAAATAAAATCTTTTTTTTTTTAAAAGGAGTTAGCTTAAAGTTATCAAACTTTAACTTCAAACTCCAGTAAGAAGGACTGAGAGCAGCTCTTGTCTCAACACTCTCTTGGGGTTCCTCCAGCACTCCCCAACAATAGGTGCTCCCTAACCACCTCTCTCATCCTTCCTCTCTCCCACCGATCTAGAGTCATTTTTCCCTATACCACCAACACAGCTACCCCTGACCCCCCAACCTCCTGTCCTGCCATTCCTGCCTCTCCCAGATGTTTGTGGAATCCAGCTATGTCACTGTTTTGTCTGAAAATTTTCAATGCTGCCACAACCCACTCAGTGGACTTGGAACAAACCCTACAGGGGCATTCAGGGCCCCCAGAATCCGTACCTGCCTTGGACCCTAAAGTCTATGGGAGCCAGTCAGAAAGGCGACATGCTGGGGAAGACAAAAACGCAAAGCTCAGGGAGCCCTGGCCCATCTCAGAGCCATATCTGGGAGCCGGGACATATTCCTATCGGTAGTGGCTGCAATGCGGACAGCAGGCCTTTACTGAGCACTGACAGGAATGCACAATCAATTCTCATTATTCACAATTCCTTATCTGTGAATTCATCTACTTGCTAAAATTTCTTCCTGACCCCCAAATCCATACTCACAGGGCTTTCCAGTCACTCACAGACATGTGTGCAAAACCTGCAAATTTGAGTCACCCGACACACAGGTCCCTGCGCGAGGCTGAACAAAGTGATGACTTTGTTCAGCTCTCATGCTGTAAGCACGTGTCCTTTTCCTGGCCCCTCTAGTGCTGTTTTTCACATTTTTGTGCTTTCTCTTGGCGACTTCTCTGTTTAAAGTGACCCCCAAGTGTAGTGCTGAAGTGCTGTCTAGCATCCCTAAGCAGAAGAAGGCTGTGATGCACCTTACAAAGAAAACACGTGTGTTAGATATGCTTTGTTCAGGTGTGATAGTACTGTTGGCTGAGTTCAATGTTAATAAATCAACATGTCAAATAAGGTATCTTTAAACAGAAACATAAAACAAAGTTATGTGTTGATTGGTTGGTGAAAATGTGAACAGAGGCTTGTAGGGACCCTGCAAGGGTCCCATTTCCCTTAGGAGCAGCAGTTTGGAATCTGCTAACTCAGTGTTTGTAAGACCTTATGAACATGACTGTGACTAATGAGAATCAACCATACTTTAGCCCACAGAACCCTCCAAATGGGCATGTGTGAGACAGATCTGTCATCGCCCACTTCACGTAAGAGGCTCGGAGAGGTGAGCAACTCATCCTGGCTCACCTCCCAGGCTGGGCAGTGTTGGGGCTGGGGCTGGGGCTGGAACTCAGGCTGCCTGAGGGCTGACCATACTACCTTATGCCACATTCAGTCCATTAACTCAGTGGGGGTCATGAGGAGGCAGCAGTCTTGGGTACATTAATTGTTTCACCCAGAAAATGGGGTGAGATACCCAGTGTGCTATGAGTTAAGGAGCCAAGGAGATGACAGACATGATGGTGCTTTGTAATCATGGGGTGGGTCCCTGTAACTCCTGTCACTGTGGTTTCTAGGGGAGGGGGAGAGTGATCACCCCCTGGGAAACAGCCCGGGGCGCTTTTGTGGAAGACATTAAGGTTGACTGGGTCTGCAAGGATGGACCAGAGACAGAGTGGCAAGGAAAGGTGGAGCTTTCAGGTGAGGGGATCCTCCATGAGCAAAGGAGCAGGGTGGGGCAGCCCAAGATACAGGAAATCAGATGTAAGCAGGGCACAGCTTGGCAAAGTGGAATTTAGATAATTTAGCTGGTGGAGGGAAGCCAGGGACAGAGGTAAGGAGACCTCAGAGAAGGCTGCCTCCTCTGGGGGTTCTTGGTTTCCTGGAGCCAGCTGGGCAATGGAAACAGAGACATCCTTCTGCACACAGAATCCGTCATGAAGTCCTCCCAAACCAGCCTGCAGCCAGAGGATTTTATAGCACGCAGGCCTGAGCTGCAGGGTGTACCACCTCTGACCCCAGTAGCCCAGTGTACCAGGTGCTCTGCGTGAAGTGCCAAGGCCATCTCAAGCTGAGCATGTCTAGCATGAGTCTGAATCCTCTTCTCTCCCACACTGGCCTTGCTTTCCGAGGGAACCCCATGCACTCAGTGATGTACTCCAGAAGCCTGGGAATTCCCATCTCCCTCTTCCTACCCCTCTTGCTGTTCCACAAATACTCCAAACACGCACCTCCCTCAGGGCCTATGTTCTCACTGTTCTCTGTTTGAAATGATACCCCATATTTGCATGCTTATTCCTCACCCTGATTTTAGGTCTCGGCTCAGGTGTCATGTTTTCCATGAGGGGCCTCCTAACCCCCCCCCCCCCTTATCTAAAGCTGTTCTTCTTTCCTTGAGAACTCTTTTATTCAAGCACTGATCAATTCTTTGGTTCACTTGTCTTTTGTCTCTCCCACTACCAGACAGAAGTCCTGAGTATCTTAATATAGGTCACCACCCTCAGGTACCTTAACTGCCTCATAAAATTAGAGTGCCTTCCCAGCACCAGGTCCAATACACGGTTGGGCTTCAGTATTTACTGTGCAAATGAACAAATCCCTGTTTGACAGCTGGGTAAAAGGAGACTCAGGGGAATGGAATGATTTACTCCTGACTCTAAGCTGACATCTAATGTCCCGAGCCAGGGCTCTGAACTCACTTTAAGGTCAGCCTCCAACAAACACACGGAGACACATGCACAATCTGGTGGAAGTAGAGCCTTGAGCCAACTCTGCTTGAAGTTGGGCATTGAGACTGTGAGAATGAGAGCTCAACAAACCCTAAGCACTGAGCATCAGAAGTTGTCTGAAACGACCATTTCTGGAAGGTGGCAGAGAAAGTAAGCAAGCAGTGCTTCCAGCAGCATTTTCTAGGCAAGGTATATCATATGTTTAGATTTAAAAGCACCATTACTGAGTAAGTCCTGGGCCAGGTGCTACTTTATTCCAGACACAAGCTTAGGAGGGGAGATAATTATCACTGATGTTTTATAGATGAGAGGCTTTGTACTTTTAGGAGTGGCAGTGTACAAAGGCTCTGCTCTGTGAGGCCACGGTGCCAGGTCCTAAACTCAACACTGGCCACAATGGCTGACACAGGGCCTGATCCTTCCTCAGCCTTAGTTTTCTCAGCTGTGAACTAACTGGGCTGGCCCTGAATGGAGGTCATAGTTCAAATGTCTATGGGAGAATGGGCATGTAACCCATCTGTCCCAAAGCTGCCAGGTGGGGACGTGGGGCCAGCATTCTTAGGGCTGCAAAATGTGTGCAAAACCCCAGAAACTTGGACTTTTGAAAAAATAAAACCTCTGAATTTAGAAGTGGAGTTGGTTAAAGTTTTTGCAAACATTGTGCAGATACATGGTTGTCGGCCACTGTGGCCTGTGGCATATAATCTGGGACTGCTGGAGCAGCTGCCCAAGACCTCCCTGTTCCCTCTGAAGTTTCAGCCCCTTACCCCTGCTCCCAGGAAGCCTGTCCACAAGATCCCCTGCCTTGGAAAGGCAGGAGACCCCTGGGAACCTTGAAATTGAGGCAGCCAGGAGGCCCTTCTGGTGGTGTCTAAGTCCAGTTGAGTGAAAGCAGCGAAAGCCCCTTCTGGTAGGCAGGCCAGGTCTGGTTTCAGGCTCTTGGCACCAGGACACAGGTGGTAGAAGAGCCCCATCCGGAACACAGATGTAGATCTCCCTTCATTGGCCTGGAGCAGCTGCTGGAAAGGGACCTGTCTGGTTGCCAGGGCAACATTCTCTGTCCCTTCAGAGACAGCTACTCCTTAGGACAGTGGTCCCCAACCTTTTTGGCACTAGGGGCCAGTTTCACGGAAGACAACTTTCCCACTGATCCCTAAGGAGTTGAGGGGGAGCTCAGACAGTAATGCGAGTAATAGGGCTGGCTTACCCACAGCTCACCTCCTGCTGTGTGGCCCAGTTCCTAACAGGTCCAGGGGTTAAGCATTGTTCACACCCTGGTTGAGGTCAAGGGTGTATGGGGTTTTTGTCCAAACATGGTCAAACCAGAGGGGTGGGAGGAAGGGGTAAAGCCATGTCCTCCAGATGGACCCCACAGTGCAGGTCAGGTGATTCTCAGAGGATGGGGAGCTGCTCACCCAGAGACTTCACAAGCTGCAGAGCATCACCCCTGACTGAGGACTGGCCATGAACTGACCTTACATTAAGTGTTCTAATTGTATCAACTTGCCAACTCTTCACCAGGCTTATCATTTCCATTTCAAAGACGAGAAGAGTGAGACTCTGAGAGAAGTGACTAGCCTAAGGTCACAAGCCAGGATTTGAACTCAGCCTTTCTGATCGAGAGCCAGCACTGTTAGCTACTTCACTACACTGCTCAGGGCTAGATTTGGGTGCCACTTAGCTAGTCAGGGCTACATAGGTCCTGTCCATGGGTTTGACAAGTTCTTCTAAGTTAGATGATGGCAGCCTCTGTCTCTGCTGGCCATGGGGGCAGAGGCCTGGTGCTTCCCGGACGAGAACCTGAGCACATGGAAGAGAAAGGTGTTCTACCTGTGACCTCTGTTACTTATTGCCCTTCCTCAGGCCCTTCTTCAGATGTGTGGCTCCAGACACTCTCACCAGAATCACCAAAACCCCTGATACGGGTTTCCCAGTCACCTAGGACTTCCCCAGCTTGGCTAAGTCTCACTACAACCTCTAAGGCTCAGAGAGGTGAGGCCACTTGTTCTAGGTCACACAGCTGGGTGATGGGCATTGAGATTGGAATGAGTATGTGGAGCTTCCAAATACTAGGGTTAGAGGAGTGGTTCTAGGAGACAGTAATTCCACTGATTTTCAAACCAGGTTTTGGGAGCCCTCAAAGGGCCTGGGGAAGGCTTTTTGACTCCCACTTACTCCAGGTCCCTGGGAGCAGCTCCATTTTCCTTTTTAAATCCATACAGAATTTCCAAATGGTATTTTGAGATCTACTAGACTAATCTGACCTCCTTATAGTACACACAAGAAAACCAAGGATCAGAAGGACAAATGTACTCCCTGAGGATCAGGTGGCAGAGCAGGGGCCCTTGCCTGGGGCTGAGTGTCGGTGTGTTCCCTGCCCCCCCTCAATGAGGAAAGATGCTGCTTCAGGTTCTCCAGCCTGGAGCTCCAGAGTTCAGGAAGGCATCCACCTGCGAGGCCTGCCTCCTTTAGCCCCTGACCGATGGTTCCCAAATAGCATCCTGTTTTTCAAAACCACCACTACTACAACTATATCCAATAAAAAGCCTGTCAGGCAACACTTAACACTTCACCCATTCTGTGTTGGAATCTGCCACAAACACCATCTTATTTATCCTTAGAGACCCATCTGCAGAGTTGTCTCTGCCAGCAGCTCTGCTCAGAGGCCCCTGCCCTACCCCCCAGGACACCTTATTACCACCCCCCTTGGGAGTCCAAGCTTAAGAGATGCCAGCTTCCAAGCTGTGGTTATTGAATCATGATTTTCTCATATATTAAAGCTGTAACCACTAACAGTGGGAGCTGATGAACTGGAGAAGATGGGCAGAGTTACTGGCTGCTATGGCCCTAGTCCAATGCACAAACTTGATGTTTACAGCCGTCTGACCTGGTGGGGCAGTGGGTGGTGGTGGGTGAAGAATGCAAGATCTGGCTTTTCAAATACCGGTCCTAACATGTGGACCCTGTGGCTGCCTTTCAAAAGCCCTGTGGTTCCGGGAGCTCAGCCTGGTAAGTGCTACTTAGAGGAGCCTCAGAAAACCACCCTCACTTCCAGAGGGCTGACGTCAAACCCTGGTGATGGGTCACAAAAGCCTGGCTTTTTACAAGTTGTTACGTGCCCTTGTGTCCAGTGTGCAAAGCTAGACACTACCAGATCCTGCACACCTTGACTGCTGGCTCATTTCATCACTTTGAATGACCGAGCGTATCCCAGAATAGAAAGACAGTGTTAATAGGCTCATTCACGGTGTCTGGAGTGACAGGTGGTATATTGGGAGACAGAGGCGGAAGCCAAGAACCCTGGGCAGCAGAGAGATGGGATGAAGTGAACAGTACAGAACTGAATGGAGAAAACCATGAGTTCAGTTCAGGTCAACACAGGCAATGCTGACTGCCTCAGTGCCTGCTCTGGGCACAGAGACATAGGAAGCGACAGGGACTTGTCCTCAGAGCTTATGTTAATATCCTGGGTTTAGGATTCCAAGAAAGACAATTACAAAAGAAAGCAGCATGTGTGGAAAAATGCCTCAGCGATTCTTGCTGACCACAGACACATGGTCAGAGGGTGCACCAACAGAAAAAGACGCAGGACCAGGGAGGGGCAGCCTCCACTAAACTCTGGATAATGTGGGTACTGTCAGCGATTCCAGACAAGGGACATCGCCAAATTGAAGCCTGATGAGAAGAGGGCAATCCACATGGGGAGAAGTCTCAAATCCATCCAATCATGACAGGGCTTATTTACAGAGGGGAAGCCATATATTGGGCATTGTGGGAGGGCAGGAGGGACCTAGGGTAGTCCTTGTCCTCAAGAAACTCACAATAAAGTGCAGAAGCCAAATGAAATCCCTCCTCTACTGACTGGGCGTAGCCACATGGAGCAGCATTGCATGAGAAAGCCTGGGACTGACTGAAAAAGAGGGCTGTAACTGACTACTTATGTCTGTCACAGATTTGCCACAAATGGGGTGTAACATATGTGCACCATGAGTCACACCTGTCTAACACGAGGATGGGCTTGGAGAGACTGGGAGAGTGGCCTGGAAGAGGGAGACAATTCAGAAAGGCATGGCTACTGTCCTCAAATACCCAGAAGGTCACAGGCACAGAGTCCAGGCTGTCATGCTACAACCAGAGGGCGGACAGGAAGGTGTGGGTTGTTAAGGGGTAGCAGATTTTGCATTATTATTGGAGGCATTTTCTTTCTTTAAAAAAAAATTTATAGAGCAACAAGTATGAAAGACATATGGACAAAAGCTGGGGGGGGTGGAAATGGAAGGGAGCTGGGGAGGGCTGGGGCGGAGGGACGGGATGGGAGTAGAAAACAGAAAACTGTATAAGAACAACAATTAAAATAAAATTTAATTAAAAAAAATTTAGAGAGAAGGGAAGGGAGTGAGAAAGAGTGAAAGAAACATTGATATGAGAGAGAAACATCAATCGGTTGCTTCTTGAACACACCCCAACTGGGTACTGAACCTGCAACCCAGGCATGTACCGACTGGGAATTGAATTAGCAACCTTTTGCTTTGTAGGATGACGCCCAACCAACTGAGCCACACAGGTCAGGGCTAGGAGGCACTTTCTAAGAAGCAGAGCTGCCTAGGGAGTGAGGCTAGACACAGGCACAATGGATGCCAGAGAGGGATTCAAAAAAAACACCCACAGGTGTGACCTTTAAGATTTCTTCCAGGCCTGAAATGCTTGTTCCATCTTTGCCCTCCTACTTGACATCCAGTTCTGGATGTAACACCAGATATCACCTTTGTGTACATGACATTCATAATCCAAACTTTTTTTGCCTCCAAAGAATTGTTATTAACAAGCAGAAAAGAGAGAGAAGATTGTTCACATAGCCTAGCTATGCAGGAAATGATGTGAGGACTAAGACCAGGGCCTCAGACAGCACAGTCAGGGCTTAAAATGCCTCCCTCTGGGAAGTCTGGCAGCATGGAGCCCCCACCTGAGATGATAAACCCACCCTCAGAATATGTGCTCAGCTGACACCTGCTTCCCCATACCTGCTGAGTTATGGGCACGGTCTGCAGGTTAGGAGTCCTGAGCATGATGAGCATGGGTTCCTGCACTCACTCATCATACGACTTAGGTTTCCTGGGCCTCAATTTCTCTTATCTATAAGAAATGTGAACAATACTGGCTTGCCGCATCCACTGCTCCAGGACTGCTGTGAGCCTCTTGAGAACATAGGTGGAAAAGGCCTTGGCAGGTGAGGAAACTGTGATTACAATCACTTGAGAGGCCCACACATCTCCTTAAGCAAGGGGTCCTCAGACCTTCTGTCCAATCCCAGGCCCTCCAGGGGCTCCACAGACCAGAGGCTGGGGGCTCCTGGCTGGGGGAGAAGGGAGGACTCCTATCCTTTTATGGGGCTGGGTAAGGAATATCCAGTGTCTGGCTGAGGACCCACAACTGTCCACCCCTCCATGCCACTCTTATACCCCCATTCTAATATTTTAGGGTGTTGACTACTGGCATCTCTGTATTGCCAAGCACCCCTCTAACTTCTCTCCACCACCCTCTTTGTGCCAACACACCATGATTTCAGCTTCCAGGTCTTTGCGCTGGCTGCTCCCTGCCTGTAACACCCCCCTAATTCTGCCTCCTCCTTCAGGTCTCACGTCCAGCATTATTCTCTCCAAAAAAGCTTTCCCTGACTCGTCCCCCCTGGGGGAGGGCACCTTGGTTCCCCTCACTGGGTCAGTATCCCATGTTTAGATGCACCACAGGCTTTTGCCACCACACAGGCTTTAGATCTGAGCCCCTGAAGGAAGAGACCACATGGCTCCAATCCTTGTGGCCCCATCCTGGCCCGGAAGAGGTACCCAGGCAAATGCCTGCTGACACGAGATAGGACCCCATCTCTGACTTTCCCCTAAAAGAGGCACAGGCCTGTAGAACCTTCCACCTGGAAGACCCTAAGGATTCAGCAAGTAGAGAAGTCTGCAAGAAGTGACTTGGAAAGCAGAAGACAAAGGTGCTGGGACAAGTCATGACTACAGGCTTCTCCTCACACCTCCGTATCTCTCCCTACTCAATTTTTCTTCCAATCACCTCTGAAAACACAATATGGTGACATTTGGGATGATCTCTTTGAAAGAACACCTACTCAAGGGAAGGTCACCAACCAGCCTACCCTATCCACAGAACCCTGCTCCCACAATGACAAAATGTTAGGCACACTTTAAGAACTGGCTGAGTATTAGTAGCTAATAGTCACAGTTACTGGTGTTTATCATCTGCTCAGGAACTGGTGGCTACTACAGTGGCCCAGTCACTGTCTGAGGTCCTTACACCTGCATCATATTGATCCCAAGGTGTTTTCACTACCTTATGTTGTGCTGCTGAGGAAACAGAGGCTCAGAGAGGCTGAGGGATTTGCTCAGCATCACAGAGCATGTCATGTTTTATTTGAGAGCAAGCCCTATGAGTTTCAATACCCACAAGCCAACCTTCATAGCACATCACCCAGTCTCATAAATAACAAAAATACAAGTTTACTGACATGCAAGACTAACACACAACATTCCTAGGAAGCTTAGAAGCTGCTGAGAGAGAGAAGTCTGGTCTCCTCTTTCTGCTGGAGGAATCTGGCTAGAGTGAACTTCCACCAAGACCTCTAGCCCAAGCCAGCACCCCAAAGAGCAACTTCAAGAAATGGGTCTTTACCTTGACAACTTCTGCCCTAGTGTTTTTGCAAGCATACTGATCGGCTGCCTAGGCTCCAGGCTGTCCTGTGACACGCTCACAAAGAGACCTGTGACATCACTTACCCCTCAAACAGTCCCTTCCCCTCCCAGGACTCCCACCCATCTATAAAAGCTGGGGTGTGTACTAGGTTGGGGATGGCACAGGTTCCACCAGGTGCGCTACTTTTGGTTGACTGCAGTGCCTGACTATGTTAAGTAGGATCCTGAAGCTGTGTCTGGGCTCAGGGAGACTGATGATCGATGGTTGGCATCTGCCATGGGCCTAATATTGGAAGTAACTACAAAGTACAAGGTATTTGTTGTCCCTGGTCAAGATGATCACACGGAAATGTTTTAAACTGTATGCTCATAATGCAGAATCACTGTCCTTGATCCCCCACCAAAACCTTTACCCCTCCGTCCTCTCTTGCGGGCCCACTGACTTCAGAGCTTCTTGGGTGATGTTTTAGATCCAGTAAGATGGGAAAACAGCCATCTGTTTCAGTCTACTGTTCTTAGACTGACTCACCAACAAGGAACCCTACACAGCTTCAAGGTGTAGAGGAAAAGATGCTAGGTTTCAGCCAATTTTGTCACTTAAGTGCCAAACAATCTTGGGGAAGTCACTTCCAAGTTTCTGATTCTTCTATAAAATGGGGACCAGAAGCCCTTTTTTCCTTGCAGTTAACTGCATTTGAACACTGCTAGAATTCTGGAGGCTGTAAAGGGAAGTCCATTATCTCACTGATTTTGGGATGTACTCCTGATAGAGTTATCATCCCATTTCTCAGAGGAGAAAGCTGAGGCTGAGAAGTGGAGGAACTTGGTGGAAATCCCACAGCAAGTACGCTGCTAACTGAGGAATTATGTCTGGGTCATCTGATTAAATCCATAGTCCTCCCCATTCCATTATTCCACCTCCACAGCAAGGCTGTGTGGCCAGGCTCCACGCAATCACCTCCAAGCCACCCTGGGCTTTGGAGCCAAGACTGTCTCTAGAAAGCCTTCCCACGAAATGTTTTTTCACAACTCTGTGGGAATCTGTCAAATAAAGCTTAGATTTACAGTGTGCATTAATTTGGAGAATTGATCACCACCAAAAGAGTTAATTATTCAGAGACATCACCTAATCTCCCTTTCTACCTACACCTCCTTAAAATGGACCGGTCAGTGAGATGCCTAGAGTGCTCGAACTCATGCAGACAGAAAGCACAACAGTGGCTGCTGGGAATGGGGACAGAGAAACGTCGAATTGTCTAATGAGTACAGAGCCTCAGTTTTGCAGGACAAAAGAGTTCTGGAGATGGATGGTCATGGCTGTAAAACAATGTGAGTACTTAATGCCACTGAACTGTACATCCCAAGAGTTAAAACAGGAAATTTTTATTATGTGCATTTTATCACAATTTAAAAGAATGGGCTGAGGAGTCTACTGAAGAGTTCTCTACAAATGAGCCCAAGCTACCACACTTTCATTTTTTTCATCCCAAATCCAACAGTCACGAAATAAAACATTTGGAACTGCTTTAAGCATGAATTTTTAAAAATCTGAATTAAGTATATTTGTGAGCAGGGGCTGATTTATAACCTGCTTACAATTTCTTTCCTGAGATTCAGATAACAGAAATTAAAAGAATTCAAACAAAATAAAAAAGACTGGAGGTGATTAATATGTTAGTAACACAGAACTTGGAAAGGAGCTAAATGGGAGATTGTGTGGAGATTAAAAAAAACCCCTAAAACAAGAATAAACTGGCCCTGGCTGGTGTGGCTCAGTGGATTGAGTGCTAGCCTGTGAACCAAAGAGTTGCCGGTTCGATTCCCAGTCAGGGCACGTGCCTGGGCTGCAGGCCAGGTCCCCACATAGGGCCACACAAGAGGCAACCACACACTGATGCTTCTCTCCTTCTCTTTCTCCCTCCATTCCCCTCTGAGATAAAAAAGAAGAATTAAAAAAAAATTAAAAAAAAGAATTAACTGTAATATATTGTGTAATATTATAGAAAATAGAAAAAAGTCATTTTCATCCCATTGTCCTTATGCAAGTACTATATTATACTGGGTTGGCCAAAAAGTTCATGTGGTGTTTCCCGTAAAATAAAGTCACAGTTTTCATTTTCACCAATAACTTAATTGATTTAGAGTCTATCAGCTATCTCGAGTGGTATAATATTTTTTATTCTCAATTAATGCCTCAATTTGATTGCTATCAACTTCAACTGGTCTACTCGGCCACGGAGCATCATCTAGCAAGACATCTCCAGCACGAAACTTTGCAAACCACTTTTGACATGTTCCATCAGTCATAGTACCTTCTCTGTACAGTGTACAAATCTTTTGTTTCAGATACATTTTTACCTTTCTTGAAATAAGAAACAATATACTAAAAATGTCACTTATTTTTTCCCATTTTCAATATTAAAATCGCTACACAAAAATTCACCAATTTTGATTGTTTTTTAAACACGCTATTATGACAGTTTTCACAACACAATTTAATAGGATTATTTCGAATGAAGTTAAAAACAACTAAGTACTACTAGAGCCATCTTATGGGAAAAAACAAAAGAACTTTTTGGCCACCCCAATACTACCCTATCCAA
This sequence comes from Anoura caudifer, assembly GCA_004027475.1. Taxonomy (NCBI): domain Eukaryota; kingdom Metazoa; phylum Chordata; class Mammalia; order Chiroptera; family Phyllostomidae; genus Anoura; species Anoura caudifer. The sequence continues at coordinate 460,803 of PVKU01000436.1, read as the reverse complement.
AAACTTTTAAACTGTGATCATTTTGGAATGGTGGGTAGCCTTGCTAAAAAGAATTAGTAACTCCTGCTTTGGCTTTCTTAAACAGAGGCAGTATTGTAGAATAGAAAAAACAAAAACAGTGAACTAGGACCAACTCCTGATTAAGCCCTGAAGCTTTGGACAAAGCACTTCACCTCTCTGTTATGCTGTCTCCAAGAACAGCAACAATAAGGGCAACCCACCTCCCTCAGCAGCAGAAGCAACAGGGCCTTGTGGATGATGAAGCAGTACATGAAAAGTGAACAATAAAATTGGGAGTGCTGAAGAAGCCTTTTCTTGACTGATGATCACTATGAAAACCAGTAATAAGTATTGGAAAGTTCTGGTGTTATTTTAAAACAAAAGCACTTGTAGTACTTTCATTATCAGACCTCTTAATCAGTGGCACCTCCACCTCGGGTGAGCAGAGCTGTTCGCCTCAGACCTCACCAGGTCCTGCCTGACCTTATAGACTGCGCTGGATGTACCAGTACCTCTCCTCATTCCTTCAGTACACCAAACGCTTTCCACCTCAGGGTCCTGAATTCTGTTCCCAGTCTGCCCTGACTGTGTCCTTCCCTGGGATGCCTTCCTTATCCTTTCTGAAAAGGTCCTGCTCCATACCTGTGTGTTTCCTTCAGGGGTCTTATCTCAATATGACAGTGGCTTGGGTATCTTGTGTATCTTGTTACCCACCTGGATGGGGATTCCAAGCTGGATGGAAGCTCATGGGAAAAGAGATCAAGTCTATCTTCTTCCCTACCCTCTCCCTGGCTCAGCACTTGGCACCCTGAGCATAGGAATGGCTGATAGTTTGGAAGCAGAAGTGGAGCTGAGGTGGGGAGGAGCTGACTGGGATGAACCAAACCCTCTTCCCCTGGACTGTTACCACACTGCTTCACGTGCCCCTTTTAGGAACGCGCTGGGGCAGCTGTAGCAGCAGCAGCTCTGCCTTTGTGGGTGCTGTCAGACAAGCCCCACTCCTACCCACGCGGGCCTGTGCTGCAGGCAGGCAGGCACCTCCTGACTGCTACCACACCCCTGAGCAGGGGAACAGCCTCGTCATAAAGCGTGGGAAGCTTGGGAAGACAAGAAAGTTCCAGGAGAGGCTGGAACTAGCAAATCTATTTACAGCAGGCTGAATAATGGGCTTCTCATCAAGGCCCCCAGCAGGAAACTGGCCTACGGAGACAAACCCTGCAGAGACAAACCCCATCTCTGAGGGCCTGGCTGGCTTTGACAGCTCTGGGCAGGCCTCTGCAGCTTGATCTTGGCTCTCCTGGCCTCTGGACAGCCAACTCTTGCCATCCCTCCCACCCCGTGAGTGTCTTCCCCTCCCCCAACCACAGCACCCTCCTTTTCTCTACCCAGGGTGTCCCTTAAAATCTCCATCCACCTGGAGCCTACCCAAATTTTGAGGTCCTGAAGGTCACCTCTCTAAAGCCTACCTGGATTCATTCCATATTTACCAGCAGAGCTCTGCAGTCAGCAAACAGCTATCAAATGATCAACTCCCCCTGATACCCCACCCAGTCCACCTACATATTTTGCAGGCATAAGACATGCATAGTCTTCATCTATTTCAAGACTTCTCTCTCCCTTCGATATCAATAGCAGTAGCAGCTAACATTTCTGAAGTGGTTCCTCTGTACCAGGCACTGTTCTCAGGGCTTTACATACATTCTCTATCATCTTCATGCTGAGACTGATGTCAGGTAATATTATTGTCTCTATTTTGCAGGTAAAGAAACTGAAGCAACTTGTCCAAGGTCTTACAGCTCTGGGAGGTACAGCAGTACCTCCCAATAGTATGACTTCAGAGCTATGCTCTTAATAACTATGGGTCTGCATGACCTTTGGGGCACGGGCTTCTCCTCACTGTGCCTGGCTCAGTTGTATACGCTTGAGCTTTCTAAATGCCAGGTTTCTACATTCCCAGGGAGCAACACAGCCAGGTGTGGATCATTAATGCAGTCATTCAACAACTTCCAGATCACCTGTGTGTTCAGCCTGTGCCCTCAGGGAGTGGACTTGAACCAAACTGGCTCTGTGTTTGGGGACCTTGTGACTGCTGAGAGAGGAAAAACAGTACACGAAAATCCTACTTGTTGAAGCAACAACACTGTTGCCATAACCAGTTTTGGCAAGAATTTCCTTAGAAAAAGCACAGAGGAACAGGAAATTAAGACCCTAGCTCGTTAGATAACAGGTAACCATTGAAATACACAAACTGTCTAAACCAGGTGTTATGATTCTCTCACTAGCTTCCAAGGGACCAAGATCCATTTCACTGAAGAGCAGAACGAGAGGGAACACCTTTCTGCTAAGAAGCAAGTGGGGGACTCTGAGGTCCAGAGTTGGAAAGGGTCTTGCCTGATAGGAAACCATGGCTCCTGCTCTCCCATCCCATCCTCTCCAAGTCCCCTGGGACTGGGACTGCAATAGGGCAAAAAGGCTTTCAAGCCATCTGGGTCCTTAAGAAGAATCCACCAGTGGTTGAGGTAAGTGCCCATGCTGACAGAGTTTTTAAAGTCTTTATGGTGAGCAGGGCACCAGCTCTTACCTTTAGGGAGAGTAGAACTGTCCTGTGAAAGCTGGATTCAGAAGGCTATGATTTCTTCTCCAGGCCAACACAGGCCCAGCTCTAGCTCAGCCCAGCCCCAGAAGGACAGGAGTTTAAAAGGCAGTACCTTCCCACCTGGGGCCACACCCAGGTGAAGCTGACTTCACCAGGAACCCGTTGGACTGGCTGTCTCCCAGACAGCAGCGGGCCAGGCCAGAACACCAGGCTGCCTGACTGCCTGGCACCTCTCCCGCGGGGCCCCACCTAGCTCCCACTACAGCCAGGACTCCAGAACAAGGATAGGAGCAGCAGGCAGGGAAGAGTCTTGCCCTACTATACTACTAGTGAGGCCAACTCAGCCTGGATCTTCCAGTGCCCGCCCCAGCCTGGGCTGGGTCTGCTGCAGTCACTTCCTGCTTTGGCTTTTCCTTTCACTTTGGTTTTTAACCCCGAAGTGAAACTAAAGACTGGGCGATGTAGGAAAGATACTGAGAATTAAGGCCCCAGAGGGCTGAATACCTGGTAAGGCTGCTGATTACTGGGAAAATTGGGAGGAGACCCTCAACTCCAGGCCTCAGTTTCCCCATTGATAAAACAAGAGGAAGGAACTGGGCCGGTGATTTTAAACTTGAAAAATGATAGAACTTCCCCTTAAGGGGAAGGCTTCCCCTTAAGCCGTAGAAATGACCTACCTGTGGGGAAGCCCAAAGGACCTCCCTGGTGTCTTAGAGGCGGCGGCAAAACTCCGACTCCAGTGTGGAGACCCTCCTGGTCTCCCTGACTACCTCTCTCTCACTTGTCATCTGAATACCTTTTATCCTGAAGGACCAGGAGTACTGCAGCAGAGTAAATTCAGGAAGTCCCTAGGTACCAACCTAACCCTATCTTGGCAAAGCAGGAGAAGACACTAACAGATGCCCTAAAATTACAGCCTGAGGGCTGACAAAGCCATCTGCTAAGACTCGCAGCAGACCACCCAGGACTGGTCCAAATTTCAGACGCTGCTAATCCCAGGGTGCTTGGTATAGTGTTTAGTTTAGACCACTGTAATCTGCTTTATGGTGTTTTTCCATTGGTTGGTTTACCAAGTCTTCCTAGCCTGGTGACACGAGAAAGGCAGGGATGAACCTCCCTAACTTTCAGATGAGGAAAACTGAGGCTCAGAGAAGGGGAGGGACAGCAGCCAAGCCAGCTCTGGGATTCAGGAGCTCAGTAAATATTTGCTGGATGAAAGAGCTTGCCAGCCCAGCCGTTGCCAAGCAGGTACAGCACAAACCAGAGAACTCAGGAAGGAGGATGCACCAAGGTGGGGGGGGGGGGGAGACGCCTCTCCCTGGAGACTAAGTCACAAACAGGTCCCAAGGTTCCCAGAACACAGTCTCCTTCCCCCAATCCTGGCTCCAGCTCTGATGCCCCTCCAGCCCATTTCTTCCCTTCATTCCTCACTTCCATCTGTACCTTACTCTGGAGACACCTCGGTGGCTGAGGACTGCTGGGGGTTACTAGCTAACCTCTTCCTCTCTGGGCTGGGGGAGAACAATGATTCCTAACCAAGGAAATTAATTTGAATCTAGGGTGGGGGCATACTTTTAAAAATACATATTTTCAGAATGCAAAAGAAGGCAATCTGAAAATATCTAAAAAAATTTAAGGTGTACAGACACTTTGAAATAGTAATTCCACTTGTAGGAACGGCTCCCACAACCACGCATGCGCATGCACACAGACCTGCGAGGAAGGGCGGCTGCTGTAGCGCTGCTCATAGCAGCAAGACTGGGAACCACCTACGTGAACCTGGGGACTGGACAAACCACTGGTGGCCTACCCATTGGCAGACTGTCACACGGTCACGGAAAAGGAGGCCAGGGACCTGTGTGCATCCCCAGGGAATTACCTACAGCAGAGATAGACTTGAGGAAGAAGATGAGACACAGAACAGTAGGCAGAGACTACATCACCATTTGTGTAATAAGAATGTTACTGACAGAGCTGCCTGCACATGCAGAGCATTTCTGGAAGGAGACAAACACCAAGACTGTTCATCGCAGTTGTCTAGGAGCCTCGGTGGGAGAGACACTAATTTTTCACTGGGCACTTTTTTCTACAAAGCATGAAATGTTGAATTCCGTACATATATATTTTTTTTCAATAAAAATGTAATTCTTACATACAAAAACAACTCCAGCAAAATGTAACTCCCTCCAGGTCTCAGGCATCAGACTCCCTGGGGCCAGAGCCCAGGCACCTGGATTTCGAAGCTTCCTCAATGGCTGTTCCGTCAGCCTTGTAGAAGAGGCAGTCAGTCTGAGAGTAGACGGGGGCCGCCTAGGCACCTTAGGGCTCTAGGCATGGGAGAAAATGCCAGGGAAAACTTGGACCTTAAGCCATGGGGAATTAATTACCTGTGCCTTAGGTAATTTGAAGGATTTGAAGAGGGCTCTGAATGTAGAACAGGCATAGCTGAGAGGAGAGGGGTTTCCACTTGAAGGACTGGGGAAAGGTAGAGTAAGGCTGGTAAGATGGATGAAAGGAAAGGAATGTTTCTCAATATGTGATACTGGCAAGTCCCTTCCCCTCCCAAGACTAGTTCCCACTCCTACGAAGTGAGGGGGCTGGGCCAGAGTCCTTGGTAGAACTGATATCCCAGGATCTGCCTTTATTTCAACTCATTTAATATTAAAGTAGGCAGGGAGGGTCCCCAGCTCAGCACATGGCCACAGGGCTCCACACCTGTGCTGACTGTAATCAAATATTTGGAGACTGAAGAAAATTCAGGCCAGGATCTTAGGTATAGCAGCCCTTGGGTGACATCCCCTGTGGGAGAAAGAGCAGATGGCTTTTTGTTGAGATGCCCTTCCTCACCTTCTTGTTAATAATTAAGTCATCACTGAGGACTTTTTTTGTCCCTTTTGAAGTTCAGTTTGCAGAGACCTGCTGCTTTGGTTTGCTTTACCATGATGCTCTAGGCTGAGTGCTCGCAGGTTATAACAGTCTAGATCTAAGCCATAGGTCCAAAGCACTGGGGTATGCTGTGGAAGGGGCCACAGGTAGAGAGCTCCAGAGTGTTGGGGTGGATCCTGACTAGACCTGGGTGATACTGTGGACTCTGGGAGGTCAGAAGTTAAGTCTCTAAGACAGCCCTGCTTGCCACTGTATCCCTGGGCCAGCTCCCCACCTGGTACGCAGCAGGCACTTAATAAATATCTACTGAATACATGAGCAGTTCGGTCAGTGAATTCCAGAGTGACCTTGGTCAAATCACTCTGGAAAGCAAGGATGACAAGAACAGTAATGGTCTCCCAAGGTTGTATAAAGATCTACTGAGCTAGGTAGATAAAAGTGCCCTGCAAATAAGCCAAACACTAGGGATATACAACCAATGTTCTGAAAACAAAATAAAAAGAATGACTATATGGGAGTATGAAGTTTACGAGAAAGCATTGGGCAAATAGTAAAACATTAACCAAAAGGGATGGCACAGGTTGCTCCAGTCCATTGTTACAACGTCTGAATGGCATTTCTCAGGCTGTATCTGTTCCAAAGGAACACAAAAATCTCACATCAAAACCTCTGCCCAGATTTAGGTATGAAAAACCTGGGTGCAGTACAATCGTACCCTACACACAGCTGGGCTCAGAGAGTATTCACCAAAGCAGACTGGCATGTGGATCCCAGGGTTTACAGGAGGTGAGGGAGGAGCAGGGTGAGACCAGCACGGAGGCTGTGCCTATTACGTGGCTACTCTGCCTCCCACCTGAGGCCCTGCTCAGGAGGCGTACAGAAAACGACTGACCAAGTGTACAGTGTTCTAGCTGCATGATGGACCAACTACTGCTGCCTCCCACGGTAGCCACTTGGTAAGTTCCAGTCCCCTTCCCTCTCTGCCTAATGGGTATTGCTGGCTGTAGCCTGGGAAGTGAAAACTAGGCTCCACCACCTAGCTCTCCTGTCCTGAGGGTTCCTTGGGACAAGCCCTTTCCTGCCTTTGTGGGTGACTGAGTCCTCTGACTAGGCCAGGAAACACCCTCTAGTTGGGGTTAGCTGAGAATCCCCATGGGCCCACTGGATCTGCCCACTGTTGGACCAGCCCATCTGTGGAGGTTGCTCACAGCTTGGTGAGTAAAACTGATGTGAAGGCCCTTCACTTCACTGACTCTCCCATTTTGAAGAAAGTCTAAGCTGGCACCCAGCCCCAACCTTCCGTATCTTCAAAAAGCAGGGTTTGTGGGCTTTGTTTATTTGCGTGTCCCCATGTCAAGAGGCAAGACTCTGATTCCTGTGACCCTAACAGTAGGAGCTTCCTTTCCAAAAAGTGGAGCTGAACTGTGGGAACAGCCAGGGTTTGCAGCCAGCCAGCCTTGGGTCTGAGCCACATTTTCCTTATCTGTTAAATAGAGGTGGTAAGTCCACTTGCCTCAGGCTTGTTGTAAGGACTCGGTGGAGGCCCTGGCACAGAGCCTGGCATAGAGCAGGTGTATGAGCAATGTGCTTAGAATGTTATTTCCTGCCCCAAAGCGGCAGCACCCAGTATCTTTTCTGGCCCATCAGGCCCCCTGCTGAGCTCCCCTCAGGGCACACCACAACATCCTCTGCTTTCCCAGCTGGCCCTTCCCACTCCCACAGGCTCCTCCTGAGCCTCGCCCTCTTATATCATCTAGATGCCTGCAAAACTTCACTCCAATTCCAGCCTGATTCATCTTCTGAAAAAAAATTTCCAGTTGGACTACCACTGCTGTAAAACCTTCCATGGCATCCCAAAGCCTCTCTCTGCTTTTTAGCTGATGCTCAACACTGCCTACAACATCCAGACCCCTCCCAGATTTTTTATCCAGAGCTCTGATGCATCAGCAAAATTAGTCTACTCACTGTTTCCCTAAATACACGTTTACCTTCAAAGCTTCGGTACTTCTAACTCTGTACAAACCAATCCCTGGAATGTCAGTCCCACCCCCGTCTCTTTGAATCCAACCCCCTTCAGAACTCATTTCCTCTGGCTCACAGTCATTTCTTCCTTCTCAGACAATGCTTTTCCTCAGCAAATACTTAATTACAGACTGTCACACAACCTCTCATAATTGTAGCCTTGTCTCTCTTGTCAGAATGTAAGTTCCCAGAGGCAGAGGGCCTGTCTGTTCTTTCCCATCCCGTGAGAGCCTGGCCCCAGGCTGGGAGGGCAGGCCCTGATCAGAAAAGGTTTTCCAAACCCAATTCAGCTCCAGGCTGAGCTGAGTCTAGCTCTGACCACTTGGGATCACTTCTCTTGCTCTTGTCCCATGAGGAAACTGACTGTTGGCCAAACCAGACCTTGATGCTCCAGTTTTCCACGGGGCCAGTGATTTACAGAAATGAGGGAGACCTGAATAGGGAGACAGGGCTATGGCTCTTGCTTGGCCCTAGCATGGTCTGGCTCTGGAATCATAGGCATGTCCTTGTCTGCGACCTCCCTGCTTCTGCTCCCTTATTGTGAACAAGAAACGATAATCTTTTAGCTCTAGAATACAGATTTTATTTTATTTTTTTGTACCCTCAGAGGACATTTTTTCTCACTGCTTTAGAAAGAAAGAAGTGGGGAGGCAAGGGAGGGGGAAAGGGGGAGAGAGACATCGATGTGAAAGAAACATCGATCAGTTGCCTCCTGTATGTGCCCGGAGTAGGGATCAAACCTGCATCCTGGGAAAGTGCCCTGACTGGGAATTGAACCTGCAACCCTTCAGTCCATGGAACCATGCTCCAACCGAGCCACACTGGCCAGGGCTAGAATATGGATTTTATTAGTCTCTGAGGTAGCCTTGGTTCCCAGGAATGGGTGGATGAGGAACCAGCTGATTCCAACACAGGCTCAGGGTCAAGAGGCAGCCATAGCCAGGACTGGGAGAAGTGCAACCTGAGAGACACTTACACTGCACACCTCATCAGCCTCATTAAATTCATGCTGACAACTGGACTGCATCCCTGTCCAGGTGTTCAATTCCACAGACTTCACCCTGGCCAGGTCTGACAGCGTCTGCTGCCAGGGTTAAGCAGGGGAAGGGTAACTTGTTTCTGGAAACAACCAATCCTGCCCAAAACAAAGATGGTTAGGAGGGGCCAGTTTCCTCACCTGTAAAGTGGGAATACTGGTACCCATATCATAGGATCGCTGCAATAATGCAGTAAGATAATGCCATAGACTGTTTAGCACAGTGCCTGACACCCATTTCTTGACAGGTTCCCGTTTCTTGAGAGGCTGTTACTACATGGGTTCTCATCCTCACAGCAACCTGTGAGGTAGCCATTTCCATCACAATTTAACAGGGAAGAAAACAGAGGCAGAGAAAGTTGGCCAACCCAAGTCCCACAGCAGGGACAAGTCACCCTGTGATACAAACACAGGAAACTCTCAGTTCAGCTTTTCCCACGCCGTGGCCCATGGGCTCTCAGCATCAGACTTTCCTTCCAGAAGGCTGGTTTAAAAACCTGATTCCTGTCCCCAGGCCTGCCAAATGAGAATCTTTAGGAATGCAGCTCAGGAACCTCAACATTATAAAGATGAAAGATCTGAATTTTATATATGAGGAAACTGAGGCACAGAAAGGTAAAGTGACTTGCCAAGGTCATAGTATCAGCAAGAATGGACCCTGGACTGAATTCACAGTCCGACTCCAGAGGCAGCAGAGCTTCCTAGAGGAGCTGGCATGTGACAATGTGGGTCTCAAAGGGGAGATTACCACAGAGGTGGTAGGGTATGAATAAAGGCCTGGAGCGGGAAAAGCCAAGCCAATAACTGCTCAACGTGGCTTTGAGCACTCAACTGCTCAAAGTGCTTCCAGGTCCCTGGGGAATAAAGAAAAACATATCGAGCCATCACTTCGGCCTTCCCATAGGGGCCCAGGGAGACATTCCTGAGCCCATCGGAGCTCTGAGAGGAAAGCCTGTCCTGTACGGTGTCCAGAACCAGCAGGTCTCACTCAGTAACCCTCTGGGTGTGTCTAGCTGCTACTGGGATGAGAAAGCCAGTGAAGGTGGTGACTCAGTCCCAACCAGCTTCCAATTAGTTCTGTTTAAATCTGAGATGAGCTCAGAGGCTGGGGAAATGTCAAGCAAATGCTTCTGGCAGAACTGATGCCAGACCCAGAGAAGGTGGCCTGTGGGGTAGGCTACCAGGCAGAAGCAATCAATTTGGAGCAACGCTGTGGGTTGTGGGGGAAGAAAAGTAAAGAGCCTTCAAGCCCACCCCAGCAAACCCATGCTGTGGGGCCCTGAACAGGTGCCTGTTCTTCTCTGGGCCTCCTATTCTTCATTCACCTGTGAAACCGAGAACTCCTCTAGCTTCTGACTTCCTTCTAGGACTGCTGTGAAGAACAATGGTCAAAAAAGAGCCTGGCAGATTACACAATGCCTCACACAGCAAGTGAGAAATTAGAAGATGACTCCTATTACTTATTGAAATAGCCAGAAGGTGCCTTCCTTGTTGCCTGAACCCCAACCACAGGGGGCTGGGGGAGAAGCTGGGCATCTGTCTTGTTTCCACAAAAAGAAAAGTGATTCAGATATTATGGGGAGGGAAAGTTCATATTTATTAAGGGCCTACTATGTACTGGGTGTTTTTTTCTTTTTTACACACAACCTCACTTAATCCCCACCATAATCCTGCCCTGTAAATATGATTATCTTGAGTCCAGATAAGGACTAAAGCTCAAAGAAAATAACTTGACCAAGATTACATAGGCAGTGAGCGATGGAGACAGATTAAAACCAGGTTTTGTTTGTGGCTCTAAAATCCGCACTATTTCTACTCTCTGGAAAATTGTGTACAGACATATTTTACTGCACTTCACAGATGTTGTGTTTTTTACAAATCAAAGGCAAGACCCTCTGAGACCAGCAAAGAGACTCCAACTTACTTTACTGTGGTCTGCAACCACACCTGCAGTATCTCTGAGGTATGTCTGTTTAAGAGGCAGAACATGCCTAGCCCAGCTCAAACACTGCCTTCTGCTGGACTTCTCTCATCCCTTTGCCCAGCCAGAACCCCTCTCCTACAAAATCCCACAGCTCATCATCAGCACGCACCTGGCAGCATTCAGCCCATTCTCCCTCTTATTCTGTGGTCAAACACACTGTTAACAGGTAAAATGAGATGCAGGTGCAAATAGGTGATGTTTGAATCACCTTAGAATCCTCAAATGTCAGAGCTGGAAGCACCTAAGAGACCATGCCCAACTCTCTCATTTTTCAGAAAGAAAAATACAGAGAGAGGGCTCTTGTTTGAAGTGACACAGCATCAGAGCAGGGAATAGAATTCTGGCACTCTACCTCACAGAATTTCTTTAGGGATTCCATGATTTCAGAACCAGTCATGGGACAAGGATTATTATTCCCATTTTACAGATAAGGAAGCTGAAGCCCAGGAGAGTGGCCTCCTTGAGAGTGGGTGCGATGAGGGGAACAGATCCTTGATCCTTCACTTCTAGGCCGGGCACCCAATTCCTTCTCCTCCGTACTGAAAGTAGGCTGTACAGTGTACTGAACACAGGCCCACAGTAAAAGTCACTGGGTATTAGAAATGTCATTTATGCACCAGTGAGCAGGTGACACCCTCAGTGACCCCCTCAAAGGCAATACCAGGAATAGTACCCAGGAGTCCTGGTTTGACCATCTGTGGGTCCCTGGTCTTTCTGGGCCTCATCTGTAAGATAAGAGGGCTACTACAGCTGATCTCATCTCCTCCTCCAAAGTTCTGAGACATCCTAAGCTCCTTAACAGCAGACCCCAGCTGTCTGTGGAGCCTCTCTCACCACTCCACAGGGAAGCAGGAAAAGCAGCCAGGGCTTACAACTACAAAGTAACTATTGCCAAATGCCACCAGCCAGGCAGGGACCACCCTTAGACAAGAATGGGATGGAACATGGAAAATCCAGTTGTCTCCCAGCACAGACACCCAGCTGGGCATACCTGCTTATCTTTACAAACTGACAAACAGCAACCAGGAATCAGGGAATAAATAAGGATGGCCTACTTCCTGCCCTATATCACAGGAGCAGGGGTATTCCTGAATAATCAGGTGGTAATGGAGTGCAGGAAAAGGAACTCTGGATGGGGGTTCCTGGGCCCTGATCCCTGTCCTACCTGTGCAGGAACTAGCTGAGTACCCTGAGCAAGCTGCTTCCCTCTGTGGGGGGTCGGTTTAAGACAGGGTGACAGTTCACAAGACATGTCTACAGACGTTTCATTTGACCATTAAGACAATTTTGTGAGGCTGGTACAGTTCTTCTCTTTCAACAGATGGGGAAACTGAGGCTTGGAGAGGTTGAGGGTCTCTCTCAAGGTCACACAGCTTGAAGCTGGCAGACCCCAGGCCCCAGAGGTCTTAGACCACCAAACCTTCAAGGGTGGTCAGATGAAGAACAACTCCTCTCTTCCCTCATGCTCATTACAAGTCTCTGCCAGACCAAGGCCGCACAAACCCTTGTTCACCTGCCCTGTCTGGTGGCCTGCAAAGTTCTGGCACCAAAGCCCACCGCCCAGCTGCCTAGGAGGCCGCTCACCCCTGTATTTCATTACTCAAGTTGGCAAGAACGCACCCCCACCCCCAGCTGAATCTAAATAAACGCCCAAGTGATATCACATCCTGCCAGCTCCAAAATAGTCCAGGTCTGCCCACAAGCGATCACAAAGTGCCAGGCCATGCAGGGCCAAGCGGGCAGGGACGCCCAGCCCATGACACCCTTCACACACTCAAGCAACTAAAGCAGAAGCCTCAGAGCAGGAAGGCCACCCACTCCCAGCTCCGCCAGCCAGCCTGGCCCCTCCCTCCTTGCCCCCTTTGTTGGGAGGCCCAGAGGCTCCTGCCACAGTGCCAGCCCTCGCCCCAGCGCCAACCCCATGGAGCCTCAGCCGCGGCCAGCCTGCGGGCAGACTCCGGCCCGACCCAGACACCCCACCACTCACATTGCTTCAAGAGCTCCAGACACAAAGCCATGAGGGCCGGATGGGGGTCAGAGACCCAGAGACCGGCAAAGACAGAAAAGGGGAGAGGCAGAGACAGAGGAACAGAGAAGGGGAGACAAGGGACTGGGGCAGAGAAAGCAAGGGGGTGAAGAGCCCTGGGCAAAAGAGCAGGCTCAAAAGGGGGCCTTCAGCACGAGAGACACTGAGTGGGGAAACCAATCAGACAGATGTGGGGGCAGAGAGGCAGGGAGAGCAAAGCAGGGGATCCCCACCCAGAGAAACGGGGGTGGGGAGCGGGCAGAGGCCTGAAAAGAGACAAGGAGAAACAGTGACAGGGGACAAACCAAGGGAAAGCAGGGAGGGGCCCTGAAGTCGGGGAGCTGGGGAGCTTGGTAGGGGTTCCAAGGAGACCCCAAGGGATCTCGGAGATTCCACTGTGTAGGGGGGAACAACAAAAGAGGAAAAAATCCTGAGGAAATGCGGGCTAAGAGGCAAGACCCCAGGGATCTGGGGGTGCAGATGGAAGGGCTCCCAAAGGATATGCGGGAACTCAAAGGGGAGCCCCGGGGGTGTGGAAGGTGTTCTGAAAGACCCCCAAAGATGTGGGGGCGCTCAGAAAAGGAGGCTCCGAGGGATGAGAGGAGCGCGTTGAGGGGACCCGCGATGGGGAACGAGGGAGGGGCTGGGAGGCAGCGCGAGGGCAGAGACAAAGAGACAGCGAGCCGGGGAGAGACAAAGCAGGCAGAGCGGGGAGATGGGCTGAGGGCTGGCGGCTGGACAGGAGGACGAAAGCGCAAGCGGGCGGGTGGACTGACGGACGGACGGACAGACGGGGAAGAGGGCGGGGGCAGGGCCAGGCGGGGGCGGCGCCCGTCTCCTCGCGGGGCCGCGGCTGCTCCGGGCGGCTCTGGGCTGGCCCCGGGCGTCCGGGCTGAGGAGGCGACGGCGACGACGTGGACCGGACAGATGGACGGAGTGACGGACCGGCTGGCGGCAGCGGCGGCCAGCTGCAGGCACTCACCCTCCTCCCTCACGCAGCCCGGCCTGAGGCTCCGGTTTTGTACGCCTGAGGGGCGGGGCCTCTGAGTTAAAGCCCCGCGTCGGCCCCGCCTTGCCCCGCCCTCCGCGTCAGCCGCGCGCGCGAACCGGGACTCTTGGGGCGTGCGGGGGCGCGCAAAGCCTGCTCGGCACAAGGCCTATTCGAGCGCGCTCACGCGGCTGGCCTGGTGCGCAAGCGCGCGGGGCGCTCAATCCTGCCGGAGTCCACCGACCGAGAGGAGCGCGGACCCACGTCGGCACGCGCATGCCAGAGCACGGGGTGGGGGGATGGTGGCTCCGCCCCTCAAGCTGCTCAGCCTAACCGGTTCCAGCTGGAACCGGACGCATGCTCTGTGCGGGAGGCGGATTCGGCGAGCTCGTACCATTTTACTCGTGGGACAGCTATCGGCTGCTGGGGGAAACTGAGGCCTAGAGCAAGCGGCCTGAGGTGGTCTTTTCACCCCTGCAGGGTCAAATTGGACCTCAGGTACTACTGATTCTGTGTGGTAACTGTTCATAGTTGTCCCTGCAGTTCCATTCCTCACATTGTTGTCCTTACCCGAGCCTCCCAGATTGGGTTGGAATCCTGGCTCAACCTCGAGGGCTGTGTGACCTTCGCTGCCTGTTCAACCTCCCTGAGCTACATTTCCTCTTCGACGAAATAAAACTTACACACCCACAATCCCCTGGAGCGCAAGTACATTAGGTGCTGCCTACATTCATAAATCACTCTCTTCTAGCCTTGTGGCCCTTCCAGTTCCCTGCTTCTCCCTTGCAATTCTCTGTATCTCAAACTTCAGAGTTGTTTCCCGGCGGGTCTCATTCCTCCAGACTGCACTTTACAGTAGTAGGTCTGTCATAGACAGACCCAGCTCCAGCTTTCCAGCCTGCCTTGCTGGGTGACCTAGGCAAGTCCATTCCCTTTTCTATGCATCTCTTTTCCAAAGGTCAAATGGAGAAAAGAAGTGCGCCTTGAGCCAGCAACCTGGCAAGGCTCTGGGGTTGTCCCGCGGAGTTCGACCCCAAGAGGGCGCAGGAGCAGGAGCTGGGGTCCTCTTCCCCTCCCTCTTCTCAGACGCTTCTGGACGCTGTGCTCCAGAACCTCCATGACTTAGGAGAGGCAGAATACGAAGTAGAATAGAAAAGGATCAGAAAGAGAAGGGAAAATAAGAAAGAGAGATGTGGGGACTCCTGAGCCTCAGGGGTAGAACCAGCTCCCCCACCTGGTCCTCTTGTAAGAGACTGGAGGAAGAGCGCTTTGAGTTTCTTCTGGGAGCTCAGAAAGGAGGGGCAGTGTGTTCCTGCAGGGCCACAAGTCCCTCCTGTGCAACAGCACCCTCTCCCCTGAAGAACAACAGGGAGCGAGTAGCCGTAGTGGAAATCCACAACAGAAATAAGAAAGCAGAAGCCAGCCCTGGCTGGTGTGGCTCAGTGGGTTGAGAGCCGGCCTGCGAACCAAGGGGTGGCAGGTTCAATTCCGAGTCAGGGCACATGCCTGGGTTGCAGGCCTGGTCCCCAGTAGCGGGTGCAGGAGAGGCAACCACACATGGATGTTTTTCTCTCTCTCTCCTTCCCTTCCCCTCTCTCTAAAGAAATAGAGAAATAAAATCTTTAAAAAATAAAAGAAAAATAATTTTTTAAAAAAAATTGCCATTTAACATTCCAAAAATGATTTAATGTTACTATATCATGAAAGAACTAAGAATGTGCTGTCAGTTATTTTGTGGGAAAAGTAGTGTCAATTTTCAGCCTCAAGTGTATAAAATCTACTTCGTAAGAAATTATGTAAATAAAATACAACTTTTGTGGTATAAATAAATAAATAGAAGGGAGAAAAGAATCATAGTGAAGATGATACAGTGTTTTGGACACCACTGTCCCCATCTTTGCTTAAAGGCATATTGACAACAAAAGCAACTGAGGGCTATTGGGCCAGGCATAGTCCTAAAACTCTGAACATATTAGCTTACTTTGTCCTATGCTGCATGTGTACTATTCACTTAGTGTTTATCTTTAAACTAATTTACTTAGAAAAATTCAGGAAGCCCCTACACACGAGCCTGCTTCAGCGCCTTTGTGCCACTCCTCTCCCTGCCTGGGATACTTCCCCAGCCCAACTGGTTCCCTCCCTTCTTCCAAATCTTTGCTCAAATATCTTTCTCAGTGAATTCTACCCTAGCTACCCCGTTTATGCTATGATATCGCTCTCTTCACCCTGATAACACTCCCAGGACCTCTTGCCCTGTACCACTTTCCAATAAACCATATACTTATTTGTGTTATTTATGCTTTTTGCTTTGTCTTGCCTTCCCCTCACCCCATGCACTCCATGAAGTCGAGGGTTTCTGTTTTGCTCATTGATGTGTCTGGTGCCTAGAGCACAACCTGGCCCACTGCAGGTGATCAATGAACATCAGTGCAATGAAAGGGCTGTCTGATTGCAAGGCTCACATCCTTACCCACTGTACCAGAGGGCCTCCAGTGTTGCATTTAGGTACTTTAGTCTCTCCTCCTTTGGGGTGACTTCTCTAAGAGTGTAAGGAATGCCTCTGTCTTGTTCAAGAATCTCAGTCCTGGTGTTCCTGGCCTCCCTGCAAGCCCTTAAACCCAATCACTCTTTCCTCCAGAAGGTTCAATGGGTCTGCCTAAAAATAGGATTCAGAAGAGTGATAATCCATGCACTGAGCATAGATTAGGCACTCAATTAACCAGGACCATATCATATCCAAGGCCTGATGGAGCCCAGGGAGGAAGCTGCCTTCTGCCCAGTGTCCTCTGTGAAATAGTGCCCTATTTCAGTAATAGGGGATTCTGGCTCCTTACCAAGTACTCTGGGAAGGTCTCCTGGACCTTCCTATTACTCTCAGACACGGTGGCCCTTGCCCAGGCCTCACTGTGCCTTTCCTGGATCACTGCACCAACCTCCAATCCATCAGCCCATACTGCCAGGTCATTCTCCCTGAAACTGTGATCACACTGCACTGCTTTACCAGGACCTCGGGTGGCTCCCCAGTAGATCGGATAATGGCCAACTCAAGTCAGGCAGACCCAGCTGGAAAATAGCTGCTGGGGTGTTTTCCACTAACGTGGTGACCTTGACTAGTCATTCACCTTTTCTAGGCTGCAGTTTCCTTGTAAAATATCTATAAACATGTGTGTGCATGTGTATGCACACGCACGAGAGGTTAACTGGGTTAAATCAGGAATGTCAGATATATGTAACTATCTTGGTCACGGCAGACATCACTAATCGATGGTGGCACACTTCTCTGCTTAACTAAATCCCAGTCCTGACCTCCAGGGATCAGAGATGACATATGAGTTGAAGTTTACTTGCACCTCTGGACATGATGGTCTTTGAGGTTCCTCTCAGCCTTGACACTCTGGCCGCTGGACTGTCCAGTCGACAGGAGCCTGTGGTGGGATTAGCAGAGATTGTGGGGATCTGGAAGGCGTCCACAGAGAGGGCTGAAAGACAAGGCTAGCTGGAGGGCTGACTAATTACTAGAATTTGGTCAGCCTCCATTTTTGCATCTATGGAGGGAAAGTGAATCAGAGAAGAAACTGGGAGAGTTCTCGGGAAGGGGAAAGGGGACAAAGAAGGGAGGACAGAGTATTCTGTGACTTGATAAAAAGTATCCAAGGATTCCCAAACCCAAGCCTCACAACATAGACTGAGAATTTGAGGCACAGGGAAGGGCCGGGATCCGCCCAGAGTGACACAGCAGAGCTAAAACTAGAACTCACAGTCCCTGAGCAAGGGTGTTCCCCAGGGCAGGAACACCCAGCTCGGCCTAGAGCCTCAAGCATTGCTAGCGAGTGGCCCCAATGTGTGCACCTCTGTGTGTGTACTTGTGTGTACACACGTGCAGGGGCAGAGAATGCAGTTGGCAGGGGCAGGGGGTACCACCCTGCAGCCCACCACCACCACACTTGGGGTGATGTCACAGCCTCCCTTGTGATTCAGCGGGAGTGGGAGAGACACAAAGGAAGCCTGAGGAGAGAGGAGGACCAGAAACTGGGAGGGAAGAAAGGGATACAGTGTGCAGGGAGAAAGAGAGCTGAGGGAGACAGACAGAAGGCTGAGTTGGTGGGGAGAGAGATGGGGAGGTGGAGGGGAGGGGGAGCTAGAAGAAAGAGGTGGAAAGAGAGGAGAATGAGCACGAATGGGAGGTGGGGAGAGGAAGGAGAGAGAGAGGGAGGGAGGGAGGGTTTTCTTTGTTCTTCTTTCTTGGAGACAGAGAGAGGAGGCAGGATAAGGCAGACTGAGGGGTGGTGGCACTCCTGTGGTCTCTCCCAGGTAGGTCCTTTGGCTGGGGAGGGGCATGTACATACAGCCCAGCTGCTGCTTCCCCACCATCCCAGCTGGAGCCCACCCAGACTGCCAGTCACCTGCCAGAGCTATTTCTGGAATGTAGAATCTGGGTCAGAAAGGGGGAGGGACAGAGGTGGTAGCGCTGGTAGCTGGGAAGCTGGCTAGCTCTGATTGGGTGGGTGGGTGGGCACTCCATATCCTGCCCATGGCCACTCCAGAGGGGTCAATCCCCCCAGGCTCTCACTGTCTCAATAACCTCCCCCTACATCTATCTGCCCCCTACCTATGTG
Source organism: Anoura caudifer (assembly GCA_004027475.1). NCBI lineage: Eukaryota > Metazoa > Chordata > Mammalia > Chiroptera > Phyllostomidae > Anoura > Anoura caudifer. The sequence goes on along the minus strand of PVKU01000436.1, from coordinate 442,649 downwards.
CCCACGTGAGAGTGACAAAGAGCTTTCATACCCTGAGGCAACTAGGGACTCAGAACAGCTGTAGGTGGTGGTGGGTGGGGCCCAAAGTGTTCACTCCTTGGAGACAGATGCTAAGGAAAGGGGGCGACCTCCTGAGCAGGGTGACTCCTGAGGGGGGACAGTGGATGAAAGAGGATGTGCCTGTGTGTCTGTGTGTTTCTGTATGGAGAGAGGTGATTATGCACAGGACTGCCACAATGGTTGTACAATTTTTACACTGATTAAGGATGCCACATATAAGGGGGCGTGCCATTCACAACAAAGATATAATTGAATTATACTTATCATGGCAAATTTCTGGCAGATGGCAGTAAAGGATCCTATGCCAATAGAAAATGGTTCATTATGACAATTTTTCAAGAGATAGCAGTTATGTGTTGGGAAGGGCACCCTTTCCTAACCCAGCACAAAGGTACTGTATGGACCAACTGTAGCTCTGGGCACAGATCTGAAAATCTGGTGGCTGTGATTTTCCCCGGAAATAGATGAGTTTTATGAGCATGAGGGGATCGGAGGGTGGAGGAGAGAGGAGCAAGTATTTAGTGCTCACTGTGGAGACTTGGAGGGAGGGCTGACCAGGAAAACGTGGACAGTGAAATTATTTGGTGGCTCCAATCTGCTAGAGACAGGATGTTCTAAGAGGTGTGGAGGTGGCATGAGCCTTGGAGACACACATGTATGTGAGTATGTGTGCAGGTGTATATAGAGATTATATGTACATATGAGAATATCAGTGTGTTTGTGTTTTATGTATGTTTTCATATATATAGGTTTAAGGGTACAAAAACTTTACATGTCTGTAAGTAGGTGCATATGTGCACACATGTCTGGGTAGGTGATACCGTTTTGAGTGTTTTGGTTTAGGCTAAAGCCCCAGTTGAGAACAACTGAAGTTCTGCATCCTTATGTTTAAAGCCAAATGCTGAGAACTTCTGGCCAAGATGGAGGCATAGGTAGGTATACTTTATTTTCTTGTACAACCAAAAGAACAACAAATTTAAAAATAAAAAATAACCAGAACTGCCAGAAAAATCAAACTGTATGGAAGTCCAACAACTAAGGAGTTAAAGAAGAAACATTCATTCAGACTGGTAGGAGGGGTGGAAATGGGCAGCCAGGGTGGAAAGGAGGTGCAGTAAGACGGGCTGACAGACCAGTGGTCCCACATTTGCAGGTGGGTAAACTGGGAGGAACGACTGGGAAGTGGGACAGACCACCCAACCCAGGGTTCCAGTGTGGGAAAAGAAAGCCTCAGAATCTCTGGCTGTAAAAACCTGTGGGGGTTGCAGTGGTGGGAAAAACTCCCAGCCTCACAGGAGAGTTCATTGGAGAGACGCACAGGGTCCTAGAACGTACACAAACCCACCCACCCAGGAATCAGCACCAGAAGGGCCCAATTTGCTTGTAGGTAGTGAAGGAAGTGACTGAAAGCTGGCCAAGAGCTGAGCAAGTGTCATTGTTCACTCTCTGACCCCACCCCCACATATAGCACCACAGCACAGTGAAGTGAATTGCCCCACCCTGGTAAATACTTAAGACTCCACCCCTTACAACGTAACAGGTGCACTGAGACAAAGAAATATGGCCCAAGTGAAAAAACAGATCAAAGCTCCCAAAACAGAACTAAGCAATGAAGAGATAGCCAACCTATCAGATGCAGAGTTCAAAACTCTGGTAATCAGGATGCTCACAGAAATGGTTGAGTATGGTCGCAAAATAGAGGAAAAAGTGAAGGCTATGCAAAGTGAATAAAGGAAAACATACAGGGAACCAACAGTGAAGGGAAGGAAACCAGGAATCAAATCAATGATTTGGAGCAGAAGGAAGAAATAAACATTCAACCAGAACGGAATGAAGAAACGGGAATTCAGAAAAAATGATGAGAGGCTTAGGAACCTCTGGGACAACTTTTAACATTCCAACATCTGAATCATAGGGGTGCCAGAAGGAGAAGAAGAAGAGCAAGAAATTAAAAACTTATTTGAACAAATAGTGAAGGAGAACTTCCTCAATCTGGCAAAAGAAATAGACTTTCAGGAAGTCCAGGAAGCTCAGAGAGTCCCAGAGAAGTTGGACCCAAGGAAGCACGCACCAAGACACATCATAATTACATTACCCAAGATTAAAGATAAGGAGAGAATCTTAAAAACAGCAAGAGAAAAAGAGACAATTACCTACAAAGGAATTCTCATAAGACTCTCAGCTGATTTCTCCAAAGAAACCTTGAAGGCAAGAAGGGACTGGAAAGAAGTATTCAAAGTCATAAAAAGTATTCATAATCTTGGACCTACATCCAAGATTACTCTATTCAGCAAAGCCATCATTTAGAATGGAAGGGCAGATAAAATGCTTACCAGATATGGTCAAGTTAAAGGAGTTCATCATCACCAAGCCCTTATTATATGTTAATACAATGTTAAAGGGACTTACCTAAGAAAAAGAAGAAGATCAAAAATATGAACAGAAAAATGACAACAAATTCACAACTATCAACAACTGAACCTAAAAAAAACCAAAAACCAAAAACAAAAACAAACTAAGCAAACAACAGAAACAGAATCATAGAAATGGAGATCACATGGAGGGTTATCAGTGGGGAGGTGGAGTGGGGAGAATGGGGGAAAAGGTACAGGGAATAAGAAGCTTAATAGGTAGGCACAAAATAGACAGGGGAAGGTTAAGAATAGTATAGGAAATGGAGAAGCCAAAGAACTTACATGTACAACTCATGGACATGAACTAAGGGGGAGGAATGCTGGTGGGAGGGGGGTGCAGGGCAAAGGGGAGTAAAGGGGAGAAAAAAATGGGGTACTTGTAATAGCTTAATCAATAAAATATACTTTAAAAAATTTTTAAAAAGCCAAATTCTGAATCATCCATGTGGGCTGTGCTGGGTGATGGGGTAGGGCTGTGAGTGATGGAGATTTTGGCCTGAATTCCCAGTCCTTTCCTGAATTCATGCCCTTTGCTATGTAACTGCAGCTTCCCCCACAAAAAGTGGAGTGTATTTCCCTAGACCTTGGCCTTGGACTCGTGAGTTACTTTAACCAACCAAATATAAGCAGATATAACAGAGACTGGAAATGTGCTTGTGAAGTGGGGTTTGCCCTTTTATACCTCTACCACCACCACGAGAAGGGCAGGCCCTGGCCAGGGCCGCAACTCCAGGAGGAGGATGTAGGACAGGCAGAGCAGAACCAGACAACCTGCACACTCATGAATGAGAACACATGTGTATTATGTGTGCCACTGAATTTGGGTGCTTATTTGTTACACAGCATTATTATGGTAATAGCTGGCAGATAAAGAAACTGGTACCAAGAGTGGGGTGTGTTAGCAACAAAAATATGTACCATTAGCTCTGGGACCAAGTGTGAGCAGTAGGAAAAATGTTACAGGAGGCTTGAAAAAAGGTGACCCAAATCACATAGAGATGAAATGCTTTGTAAAACTGCCAATCTACAGTAACTTGAAGGGAGTACATGGATTGGGCTAGATAGTACCCAGGCAAAATGCTGAAAGCAAAAGCTGGCTCCTTTGGGCTGTATTTGATAAGGATTTAAAAGAAAGAGAATTCATAACAGAAATAGGGCCCTGGATAGGTAGCCCAGTTGGTTAGAGCATCATTGTCCCAATACGCCAAGGTTGCAAGTTCAACCCCTGGTCAGGGCACATACAGGAATCAATAAATGAATGCATAAGTGGGTGGGGAAGCAGATCAATGTTTTTCTCTCTCCCCCCCCTCTCTAAAAATCAATTAAAAAAGAAAAGAAATAGGGAGTGTTACAGGGTAGAGAGTATTTGGAGGGAATATAGAGGGGCCAGAAGTTGTTGAGTTGGAAAATAATTCTATTAACTCCAGTCTCTCCTGCTATTAAAGTATTCTCAAATTAAGATACAGATCAAACCAAGGACAAAGATCAAACCAAGGTCATGGCCAGTAAGGATATAGCATGTAGACAAGATCAAATCAAGGGTATGGTTGTAACATCTTTTATTAATACTATAAAATAAAGAGGTACTCTCCAGCAGATGCTCTCAGCTGCTCAAAGGGGCTTCCAGAAAGCTTAAAGGGACTGGTCACACAGAAGCCTGATGTACCCAAAGTAGTCATAATTGAATCTAGAGAGATTGGCCTGACTCAAAAATAATTGTGGGTGTGGTTTAGGCACAAGGAGTTAAGTGGAATCAAATACAGAGAAAACCCATGAAGTGTCTGAGGTAGGTGTGTGGCCCAAGCTATGATCAGCTTAGGCAGAAGGGATTGAGACCATTCAAGATATAAAAAGATATCTGGGTCCCTCTCTTCAGGGACAAAGCAGGCTAAGAAAGCTATTCAGCTGCCCAGAATGCTATTGAGCATTCTTCAATCCTCTCTTCAGAAGTGTCCAAAAGTGTATAGAAAAGGAAGGGCTTTCAGAGAGCAGAGCCAAGAGCTTTGGAGAACAGTGGATCAGGGAACCAACCCCAGGTGGTACAGCTTGGGCCTCATCAAAGGAAACTTCCTATCCTAGAGTATTCATCCAACATTTGTCCAGAAGGACTTCAGAATGGCTGTGGATCAGTAAGTCTCTGAATTCCTTCTCCTTCTTTCTGCACAGGAGTGTGAATTGCAATTATTCTGTTCCTATTTTGGCAATGTATGCTGGGTGCATGGGGAGCTGGGGGTGGGAGGTGGATAACTTTCTCTTTAGATTTTAGGTCACTCAATCAAGAGAAGTAGCATCCAGACCTGGCCATAGATCATGAGATCTTGATGTTATGATTGGATGAGACTTTGGGGAGGGGTCTTCAGGATAAGCATATTTTCTAACTCAGTATGGCCAAGAGAGTGGTCTGTTGTAGATTGAATTACTGACACCAATTCTTCACTCCTCCCTGGATCTAAACCCTTTGCCATATAAATACAATTTCTGACACAAAGGTGGGTGGGTACTCTTCTATCCCTTGTCTTTGAGCTCAGTCATATGACTTGCTTTAGCCAATAGAATTTTAGCAGCTCTTATGCAAGCAGGGGCCTTGAAATGTGCATGTGGAGGTAGGCTTGCTCTCTGGTGCTTCTGCCATCACCATGAGCACATGCCCTGGCTAGGCCACTGATGCCATGAGGACCCTTTGGCCCCAGAAGCAGAGCTGTCCCAGCTGATTCACAAACTTGGGAGCGAGAAATAAATGTTAACTTTTGTATTACACTAATTTTGTGGTGGTTTGTTATGCAATACAACTCTAGCAATAGTTAACCAATATAGGAACCCAAACAGTTCTGAGACTTGTAGCCCATCACCCACCCCTAGCTCATTTGTGAGTGACGGAGGTTGTGGGAGATTAGTGAATGAGGGGTTATTTGAAGAAAATTGCTGAGGTGCTATTATGTTCCCCCCCTCCCCCCCGGCCCACTTCATATTTGGAGAACTTGGCATGGGCCTGATGATGTGGGGAATCTAACCCTTCACCCGAGGCTCCTAAGGGACAGTAGAAGACTGCCTGGGAGAGTGGGGCAGGTATCCCCTGGATTTGGAGGCCAGAACCTGGGCCTCAACACCTGCTTGGAGACCTCTAAAATGGAGAGGCTGGCAGCGCCAGCTGCATGTGATCGCAGGTCTAGAAGGAAGGTTGTAGCAGACCAACCCAGACTTTCAGAGTGCCGCAAAGCAGAGGCCTCATTTCACACGGGTTATGTGGGAGCTGAGGAAGAAAGTAGGGCTGGCGTAGTCTTCAGAGAATTCTGCCCCGCATGGCTGCCTGGCAGGGCCAGGCCTCCTAGCGAAAAGAAAAGGCTGAGTGGGGAGGAGGGGGTCCATGGGATGGAGGAGCTGAGGGGGAATAAGACGCAGTGGGATGGAGGAAGATTGCCCGTGCCAGGAAAGAAGGCACCGTGCGGGCCATGCAGGACAGGAGGTGCTCCAAGAGCACCCCCTAGGAGAAAGAGTCAGCATGTGGCATCTGTCACCCAGAAAGTCCTGATGCCAGACAACATCCCCCTCCCACCCAGAAGAACCAGAAACAGCCACTGGCGAACAAGGAACAGAAAAGACACTGACCACCACGCCCAACTGCAGGTGCAGGAGATGTTGAGGCAGACGGGACTGAAGTCTGAAATGAGACCCGACTGGACTCTTAATACCTGACAATGAGTCTGTTCCTTAAGGGCTAAAAATGACTGGAAAAGCTCAAGGATCCACCCATATGTCATCCAAGCAATAGGGAAACAAAGTGGTTTCTTGCTCTGCCCTCCCGCAAAAGCCAGGTCATTCAGCCAACAAGCTGGTCTCCTGTGTACACACAATCCACAGGATTCAGGTTCATTTATGAACATCAAACACCAATTGAGTACTCGAAACAGCTGTCTCTTCCGACAACAGTCCAACCCCGATTGCCTTCAATTATTAGGAAGCTCAGAGTCAAGTCTGAAACCAGTGATAACAGCTACCACTTATCAGCTCCTACTGTGTGCAAGCCCCTGATAAACACGAATAAACACTTCCTATGCTAAACCTCAGTTTCATCTCCCCAAGAGCCCCCTGGGGTTCATTTATAGATGGGAAACTGAGACTCAGGGAGAAGCAGCTAGCCAGAGTAAGCTCAAAGCTCTCTCTTTACTACACTGGATATTGTGGGATGATTCCCCTTGGTCCTGATTTTGTTGATTTTCATGGCTTGCTCTGTGATACAGGGTCCTCTTTTTTTTTCCTCTGATCTTTCGTGGGTTATCTTCAGAGAATTTAGAACAAGTATCGGGAAGGGTAGTTTGTCCCTGATCCTGAATATGATAGACACCTGCAAACTCACTCCGTTGAGAAGGCTCAAAGTAGATCCCATCCTCTCCCGGAATGCTCCACCTTCCCTTCAGGGTCCAGTCCTCCCCACAGGTTTAATCCAAACAGGTAGGTCGAAGTGAGCCCCGCCCACCAGTAGGTGGATGCTCTGAGCCAGGGTCTGGGCAGCCAGGGGCAATCAACTACTATCCCACAAGCTGGAGCTTTCAGCAACCCCCTCACCCGGGCCACCAGTGGTGGCATCGGCCTCTGGGACCCCCATTTGAGCACCAGCTCACCAGCTGGTGGAAATTTCAGCCCAAGGCCTCCCTAGCATTTCCCACTGGCTGCCCCCACCACAACAAAACAAAACAAGTCCCCCCTTCCCACAACAGTACTCACTCGGGAGCGTGCGACTGTTGCTGAGGCTACTGGTGCTGGGCGGTGGGGAGAGGGACTGCAGGGAGACACTGTCCTCTTCCTGCGAGCAGCCCGCCTGGATGGCGCGCAGGTAGCTGTGGCTGCGGGAGCGGAAGTAGCTCGGCAGCGGCAGGTCCAGTGCCTCCGCAGCTGTCGACTCCGCTTCTTCGCTGCAGGCAGACTCGCAGGCCGCCTCATACTGGTCACTCAGATCCGCCTCCCGAACCTATCCGAGCAAAGGCAGGCGTCAGGGGCCAGCTTTGCCCGCCCTAAAGGGACCAGGAGCTTTGTGGCCGGCTCAGCGCAGGGCTGGCCAGTCTGGATCCTCAACTCAGCCCACCTCCCCCTGCATCTCACTCGGAATGGGATCAGCACATTGGAGATAACACAGCCCCTCTCACCTCTCTGGGCCTCCATTTCCCATCCCACTGATGGACTGCTAGATATTAAGGTCACATCTGAATTCAGTGGGAACGAAGGCTACAATCAATTAGTAATGTTTGCCCAGAATGTTGGAATGGGGGTGCTAATAGGTGTGCTAGATATTTACTATCTTACAATATATAGATATTTACTATCTGTAAAATGGGGGCTAGCTATAGACCGAATTTTATAGGATTATTGTCAAGATTAAATGAGATAATTCATACCATGCACAGTGAAGGGAACACACTTACCAAGGATACCCAGTGAATAAGTGGCAGAATCAAACACCCCCCAAATGTGTATTTAAGGAAGATTGATCTAGCCCTGGTATACACAGCAGATACTGCGGAGGAGTCTGGAATGGAGGCAAAGGCCAGAGATGAAGCTGACGCAGTAGTCTGGTGGGAGAACGCACCGCAGGTGCGGGGAGTGGCGGTGAGGATGGACAGCGGCAGCATGGCCGCCATCTGCCATTTCACATCTAATTCAGCCCCAACTGGGTGGTTTCTAGGTGTCCCTCCGGAGATGACCACAGATTTGAAGAGCCTACGAATCTGCAGCCAGAGGCGTGAACACAAAGGGGCCTCACCACACGCATGCTCTCCAAGGGTTCCGGAAGGGCCTGCCTGCCTCATGTTTCAGGTCGTGCTGACAACTGGGGGTCCGAGGACATAAGGAGTCAGCCGGCCAGAAATGGGCACTAGGTGGAGGTCCTGGGGGAGGCACATGAGTTGACCGAGCACCTCGTGGAGGAAAGGACGGGGCCAGGCCTGGGGCCAGCTCTGCCCTGGACTAAGCTGTGTGACCTCAGGCCATCACTCTTCTCTGGGTCATTGTTTCTTCATTGAAGTGAAATGAAATGAAATTCCCGTGTGCTTGTCTGACGCTGCGTCAAGTGAAACAACTCTGTGAATCATCACCCAGTTTAGAGCATACGTTTGGGGAGGTTGGAATCTGTGCAGTCCAATTTGGTAGTAACTAACCATGCGGGGCTATTTAGGCATAAATTAATTAACATTAAACAAAAAGTTCATTTCCTTACTCATGTTTCACTTGCTCATGCTACCTTGTCAGGCAGAGGGGATTACAGAACATTTCTATCTCGGCAGAAAGTTCTACGGGACATTACTGATACATTAAAAGGCAGGGCGGCATGTTCAAAATTCACTTGGAGGGGATATCGAAGAGATAGGTGTGTCCGAAGCTGCCACCTGAAGTGGGATGCCACAGCTCTGGGATGAGACTGTTGGGGTTCTAATCCCTGGCTCATCATCTCCTCACAATGTGAATGCGGACAAGTCACAGAACTGCTCTGTGCCTCAGAGCTGTCACAGACCAAATTTGGGGGCTGGTTATAGACCAAATTTTATAGGGTTATTGTCCAGATTCAGTGAAATAATTCCTACCACAAACTGAGAATAGTGTCTGGGAGACAAAACACCTGCTAACCTGTGCCTAGTATCATGGGCAGCTCTGTGGGGTGAGTGCAAGGGTTTATAATATTGGTTAAGATGCTCCCAGGCTCTGGCGGGGGGTGGGGGGGGGGAACCTGGTCAGTGCTGCTGGCATGTGTATCCCTGAGGACAGGCTGTGTGCAAGGAACTGCCCTGGAGGTTTAGTATGTGAACACATCACATCTTTACCATGAGCCTGTTGACGTAAAAGGAAAAATAGGTTGCCTGGCCCCCTGTGGACTCCCCAAAGACCTTCTGGAATAATATGTGCAAGAGGCCGTGTGACATGGGGGGCGCACAAGGCATCCACCTCTGGCATCAGGAAATGTGGGGCCAATGCTAATCAGCTTTGCCCCTAGAGGACATCCAGCCTTGGATAAGTGCCTTGCCCGTGATGGGTTAAGTTCAGAGCACCTCTTCTGCTCTCCTTTCTGGTCTTGGGGCTGGAACCTGGGAGGGAGAGGGGGCCACTTCCAGGGGCAGGATGAGTGTGCGTGGGAGGGGGGTACCCTCAGGGCAGCCCCTCTGCCTCAATTTCTGTAAAATTGAAAAGTCTCTGCATTCAGAAAGTCCCAGCACTCCAACATCCTCAAAGACCCCAAAAGGAGAAAAGTCAGGGTGTCTAGGGGCTGAGACCTGGAGGTCAACATCACGATTCCCCAGTCTGTTCAAGTAAATGTCACCCCAGGCTTTCCCCAGCTTTGGGGGAGGCGAGGAGGGAGAAAGCCAAAAGACTCTCAGGGAATGCTTGTCCTCATCCTGGGGTTGTTTCTTCCCCATTCATAGAAATTCACTCATTCTTTCCCATTTTGGGGAAGAGGAAACCGAGGCACAAAGAAGTGAAGCAATAAGGCCAGGGAGTGGAAGGTCAGGGCACCAACATGAGCCTAGACTCTATCCTCATTGGAGGTGGCTTTCCTGGTGCTGACTCTGCTTGTACCTGCCCGGGCTGGGAGCTAGATGCCACTCAGATGGCAGGCCTAAAACCCCACCCTGGACTCTGGGATTGGGGTATGAAAGAATCACAAACATACTGACCTGCTGATCATGACCAAACAACTGGGGGATCAGGGAGGCCTGTCCAAAAATCTGCAGAAAGAGAGGGAGGGAAGGGTTATGGGGAGACCAAGGCTGGGGCTGGGGTTGGTTGCTCAGGTTCTGCTGCAAGAGAGATTGTGGCTAACTGGTCTAACTTCCTCAGACCAGCTGAGGCCCAGGTTCTAGGAAGTCTGATTTGGTTTCCTCCAGGAATGGGAGGCTTACTCCTTCTGGGGTTGGGCATTGCTGAGAACTTGTAATCTGCTGCTTATACATCTTTCTCTTAGTCTGGCCCCTGGCACCATGGATGCCCTGTCTGCTGCTCCTTACCTGGGCAGGCAGCCCCCAGGATCTACAGATTAGGGACAGAGCCTTCTCTTCCCTGGTCAGGGCCTGCAAAGACCATTGCCTGGTGGGCGGTGGGGTGGGGGGGGCTCCTTCTAGCAGGACTTGAGGCCTCAGAGACACGGCTAGAGCTGGCACATCTTTGACTTTGGAGTCACAGGTGTGGCTCAGGTCACTCAAGCTTCTGGGGGTGAAGATTTGGGAGTTCAGAGGACCCTGGACTAGGACAGAGCTGGGGATGGGCAGGGGGTAATAGGAGAGCCCTGCTGGGGTCCCCAGCCTGGCTGATAACTCTGCCCTTTTTGTGTAACCAAAGGATAAATGTGGTCCAGGTGCCAGGGCCAGGCAGGGGGTGGAGATGGGTGTGAGAGAGACAGACAGACAGACAGACACAGAGAGAAACATGGAAATGAGACGCACTACAGAGTCAGAGACAAGTGTGAAACGAGGGGAGAGACACAGATACAGACAGGAAGACCGAGAGCTGAGAGAACGTGATAGGGTAGAAGAGACAGGGAGGGAAGCCATCCATTCAGCAAATACCCACGTGCCCTGTGCCACGTGCCAGGGACGCTGTAGAGCACAGGACAGCAAGGTCCCTGCCTGTAGGAAGCTCTCAGTCTTAAGAGCAAGACAGACTTTAAGTAAGCAAGCAAACAAACGTAATTCCAGACAACGGTACTTGCTGTCAAGAAAATTAAGCAGGGTAAGGAACAGTGCCCTGGGGACTCCTTTATGGGACAGGGCAGACCCCTCTGAGGTGGTGACATTTGACAAAGACCTGAAATGCAGGGAAGAGTCAGCTGTACAAAGATCTGAGAGATCAGTGGGGAACAGCAGATGCAGTGACCTGGGGCAGGAACAAGATGTGCGAGGAACAGAGAGGAGGCCAGCGTGGCCGTAGTAGGGCGAGAGACAGAGCAAGGGAAGGCCATGTCCCGAGGGAGGCAGGGCCTGCCAAGTCCCAGTAAGGACTCCAGCTTTCCCTTGGGGAGGTGGGGGCCATGGAAGGTTTGCAGCACGGGCGTCGTGTGCTCTGTCGTAAGTCTTTTACAAACTCTTTCTGGCTGCTGAGAACAGATTGGAGGTGGCAGGTACGGAGGCCAGGACAACTGTTCAGGTGAGACTTGGTAGGGCCTGGGTGAGGGTGACAGAGAGTCTCACAGCTAGGGTGTGACCCTTCCCCATGCCTGAGGTCAGTCTCCTTGGAGTCTGGGAACAAGAGTGCTGAGGGTGGGGGCCTGAGGCAGGCTTGGCCAGGTGAGGGATAATGGGGTGTTCAGGAGCTGAGGGTCCCAGAGGATTCTGGCTCTGAGTGGTCTATCAGCCTTGGCCATAGGACTGTACACAGTGCGACCTGGGCCGTCCCTGCCCGGTGAGAAGGCTGGGTCTGCGCCTGGCTGCCCTGGCTGCCTTGCTGTGCTCCCACTGGCCCGTGTCTGCCCTCGCTGGGCCTTGTCTCCATATCCACACCATGAGGGGCGCTCTCGAGCCATGGCCGGTCCTATCTTTGCAAACTCTAAAGGGTGGGGTCTGACAGCCCTGGGTCCCTGCCCACCTGCGCTTGTTCCTAGCTGTGTGACCTCACCTCTCTGAGCCTCAGCATCCTCATCTGTGAGATGAGGACGTGAATAATAATGTCCCCTCAGGGGTGGCTGTGAGGGTTCAAGGAGCTGAGCATTAAAAGTGCAGCACAGGATGCTTCTGCTGTTAGTACTCCAGAGTGGGGTACTCTGGGGTCACACAGCAAGATGACAAGAACCACGAAGGTAGCTACCCTTCGCTGGGCACTTTATGTTCATTATCTCATCGATTCCTCACAACCCTTTGAAATAGGAATTACCACCGTCCCGTGGCGGATCAGGAAACAGGCTCAGAGAGTAGGTGACTTGCCCTGCGCTCCTATCATCAGTGACAAGGCTGGAACCCAAACCCAGGTCTCTGGCTCCCATCCTCAGGGCCCCTGGGTCTAGAGCAGTGATGTGGGCCCTCGGGATCCACAGCCTAGGCCATGCAGTGTCAGGCCCCATGATTGCTCCCCGGGCACAGGACAGTTAGAGAGACACACGCAGGCAGCTTTGAGGACAAAGACTGAACAGAGGCACAGTGCAGGCCACTCAGCAGGGACTGGGCCCGGATGCCTGTTCTCCGGGGTGGGAGCTGGGGCTCTCCCGGGCACACTGACCATCAGGCTGCCCGTCACCCTCACCTGGCTGATGCAGCTGGAGTCATTGAGACTGTCGCTGATGGGGTTGTAGTCTTCCTCCCAGCTCGGACACTTGGAGGGCAGCAGCACGTCCACAGAATCCAGGCAGTCCAGGCTCCTGGTGGGGGCAGGGAGCAGACAGGGTTCAGTCCACCCATTGTCCAGCTTGGGAAACCGAGGTTCAGAAGGGAAAAGACTGGCCAAGGTCATTCAGTGGCAGAGGGAAAAATGGAAGTCACTGCCAGTCTGATAGTGATGGTGGAGGGGGCAGGGCAATGAGCAAGCAGAGGGCTCCCAGCTTTTGGAAGCCTTGTGAGGCTGAAGGGTGCAGGCACCCCTTGCCTGTCATATCTGCTGAAGCCATGAGGTGGCAGCACAAGCTTGCTTTTGACCAGTTCAAACCCGTTTGGCCTACACTAGCTCAATTCTGCAGTCCCCTCTCCTGCAGGTCCTGGGCAATTCTGAGGGGTGGACCGAGGAGGTGGGGTCAGTCACGACCTACAGCAATGAACTCAAACAAGGCTGCCCAAAGGGTATCAATTTCCACGTGATGTCAGGTGGCCCCCACCAGGCCCCTGAAGACTTACCAATTATCCCCGTGGTCCCAGCTCTTCAATCTTTCTCACATCTACCTGACCCGGGGCCTCACACCCCTGGAACCCCCACACTCCCTGCCCCCCACTACTCTGAGAATAAGGTCCAAGCAGCCAACAGCTCAGGCTCTTTATATAGACGGGCTTGGACTGGAGTCCGGTTTCTTTGCTGGGTGACAAGTTATCACTTTTGTTAATGTCAGTCTCCTCACTTATTAAGTGGGAATGACACCACCTGCCTGCTGGGGCTGTGACGAGGATTCAGTGGCGCAGATTAAAGTGCACTGGGGCAGTAGCCCCCGGAGTACAGCAAGAGCTAACAGGTGGCGCCCATTACTATTACTACTATTGTTATTGTTGATTTCCTCTTATTCAAGGCCTGTGCCCTGGTCCTGACCACCTCTCCAATTTTAACACCCACTGATCATTCATAGAATTGTAGGATCTCAGGCCTAAAAGAGGTTTTAGAGGTCATTCAGCTCAGCCCCCCTCACTTAAAAGTGGGAAAACTGAGGTTCAGAGAGGAACTGACCTGGGACTGGCCAGTGGTGTCCTAAATTTCCCCTGCAGACCATTCCCGCCTTCTGCCCCAGCCAGCGAGACCCCTGGCTTCTCCCCTCCCTGCCTCAGTCTCAGTCCTGCGGCCACCGGACCTGCTCTCCTTCCTGTCTCAGTCCTTGCAAACTGCCTCCTCCATGAAGCCTTGGTCGGTGCCCGCAGTAGTTGGAGAACTAGGACTAAGTTTGCTTTCTTCAGCTCTTCCAAGTCTTTCTTTTGTTTGTTTCTGACTCGCTTTTGTTTTTCTTCCTTGGTGGACTTTGAATCCCTCACACCGAGTTTCACCTGTTTTGTACTCAGTGAATGGACTTTCCATAACTTGCCCCTCATTCTTTTCTGTTCTAACCCCCATGGTGAGTTTTGCATGTGAAAGCCTCATCTCTCTCTCTAACATTTCAATTGCTGCTTTCTCTGTGTGTGTTCCATTCATTCATACTTTCACTGACTCTTCCAAGTCTAAAAGCAACAGGCTAAGGCTTGAATAGCAGAATTCCAGGCAGTGATGGACAGGTGAACTTTGCCTTATGGATTCTCTCTCCTGCCCAGTCTTGGAGCTCACCGCAGGGATCAATTACAGGGACATGGGCAGAGGGAACTCTGACAATTTCCTGGGCAATGCTGTCCTAAGTGGTGGGCTTGGTTCTCCTACCCTGAAATAGAGCGTCCCCTGGGGCACTTTCCCTTTGAGAGTGGAACTCACCTGGGGATGTGACTCCTACGGGAAGGGTTTACCTGGCCAGTCACTCTAGGGAGGCTCTCCTTCCATAAGATGAGGCTCATTTGTGGTCAGGACTTACTGTTGGGGGGCTTATGGGGTGGCTCACCAAATTCAGGGGCTCTCCAGAGTCAAGTCAGTCAAAGTGCAAGGGTCACCCTAAGGAAGAGGACCTCGGGAAGAGCCTAGCCTGAAGAGGGGTTCGCTTAGGGTGCCTGGGTCATTGTGGGCTCAGGTTCTTGTCTCAGGCAAGATTCATCCATGGGGCTGGGCTCTCTGGGGACAGACGAGAGGGAGGAAGGAGAGGTTTCCAGGGATGGGGCATAACTGTTCAGGGCTCACCTAGGGGGCAAGGCTTGCTTGTGAGCTTGTACAGAGCAAGAATCTTCCCCACCCAGGGGAGAGCGCCTGTGCGGGCGGGGCTCACCTGAAGGGGCGGGGCTCCAATGGAACCCGGTTAACTTGTGGGCGGGACTCCCACAGTGGTGGGGCTCACTTTAAGGGAGAGGTACACTTAGGAAGCAGAACTCACCAGTGGCCGGGGCTTCTGGTGGGCGGGGCTTCCGGGGGCAGGGCTCAGGTGGGAGCTGAGACCTCCAGGGTCGGACTTGGACGTCTAGGGGCGGGGTTCGGGGGCAGGTCGTGCCTGGGGACTGGACTGTGGACAGGGGACCTGCACGCTCACCTGCGAGGGTTACTCTGCTCTCCCAGAGACTGCTGCGTGGCCCTTAGGTAGCTCTGGCGCCGCGCTGCAGTCTTGGGTGAGGGCTTGGGGCTGCCGCCAGACTCGTCGCTGTCCTCGTCGCCCATGGCCTTGATGTAGCTGCCGCTGCGCATGCGTCGGCACGGGATGTGGCCCTCCGCTGTGGTGTCTGCCTCGCGCGGGGACAGCAGTGCAGTGCTCCACTCGCCGCCACCACCGGGCACCTGGGAATGGGTGGAAAGGCCTCAGCACACTTCCAGAGAACCACCGGCCGCGCAGCCTCAAGCTCATCACCTGGGTCAGAGCACCGGTCCTGAAGGTCTCTCGCTCCCCATCTCAAAGAGTTCGGCCTTTGGCGCTGGGTACCGCTATTGAAGCCACCCAGGAGCTGGGCAGAACCTCGGGCTGGGAAGAATAGCTAGGATCCAGAGCCGGCTTTGCCACAACTTCACTATGGGCCTTAAGCAAGTTCCTGCCCATTTCTGACCTCAGATTGCTCCATGGATCCCAGGCTGGATGCCCCAGCAACACCACCACGCACTGCAGCTACCTTTCTAAGTAGCCACTGTGTTCCTATCACTTCCCCTGCTATCTCAAGGATGGCTGATGATGCCACTACACAGATGAGAACAGAAGGCCTGAGGGAGGCCCCCAGACCTGACACCAAGAGCCTGGCCTGGCCCTGGGAAGGGGGAGGATGGGTCAGAGGACCCTGGCACATCAGTATGGGGGTGGGGTCCTCCAAGCCAATCACAGTTCCACATCCCACTGGTCAGTAAACTGAGGTACCAGGGAGCTGGCTTTCAGGGTGGCATAGCCACTCAGTAAGCTAGAAAAAGGGCTCAGTTTTCCCATCTGAACCTCAGGGACACCCCCAACCTGTGGAAAGGGGTTGTGATAAGGGCAAGTGGGATCACAGCTGTGAGGGTAGCTCTAGTCCCTAATGGTCACAGTGGCAGAAACCAATAGAGGGGCCCGCCTCTGTCTTTCTAAGGCCAAGCTCTGCCAGCTGCTGCAGGGCAGCACCCATAGCCCACATCCCTCGTTCATCTAATACACACAGAAGTATACACACAGTGGACATTCACCTTGAGATGAATGAGTGTGCACATCTCAGCACTTATACCACCCCAGCCCCTTGAGAGTAAACAGGCCTCATCACGTACACATATCTGAGAGCAGACATACTTTCCACACACACCCATCTCACCAAGGATGCACCCCAGCAGCCCCTAGATTGTGTGAATACCCTTCAATGTGTATACAACATAAACACAGTGCACATTCACACATGTCACATACACGCTAGCCACCACTGCATGTGGACATATCTCAACATGTGCCCAGCTCACCATGTGTATTTCTGCTCAACGCATGCAGAGGGCACACCCTCACTCAGTCTCTACTTCACCATGGATGCCCAGGTACACATGTTTCTCATGTACACAACATACCCATTCTTTACCAGGTGCACAAATGCACACTCCCCAGATCACCACGGCTGCACAGATGCCACATTCTTCTTATTGCCTGCATTACTGGTGGCTAATTCCTGGCTAAGGGAGGGTCCCTGTCTGGGACTCCCACCCTAAGGGATCCCCTCAGCCTTTCCAAACCCCCTTCCCCAGCCAGTCACGAGAGTCTGCACATTCTACCCGCCAAACCATTTGCTAGTCCAGCCTCCTTACCTCTACTTGTCCGTTGGGAAGGTGGCCTGTATATTTCTACTCAAAACCTGTTGCTTCCTCAGCCCCCACCCACCTGCCTCCCGCCACACAGTGGGACAGCACCACATCAGGGCCTGCACAGCCACCCTTCCCTGATGTTCCTGAAGCATTTTCACACGATCAGACAAACCACACCATTTTGAGAGGAAGCCAGGCCACACAACAGTCTTCTGTTTCTAAACTAGGAAGTGGATTGAGAGCCATAAAAGCCTTAAATATATAAAATATTGCCTAGATTTCATTTTCTCCTTATTAAAAAAATGGCATTTCTCCTTCGTTTCACTGCCTTTGGAATTTTATATAGAATGACAAGAAGTCGGGGCTTTGTCAGACTTTGATGTTTATCTGGCTCAAAAATGCATCTGTGTGTTCCCAAAGGCCGGCCAGGCCTGCACTGGCAACCCCCACCCACCAAGCAGGCCAGCTCACTACCTGCAGAAGCGGTCCCTTCCACCTTGACCTGTAGTAGAATCCGCTTCCTGGAACTGCCACCCACATCTCGGGCTCTGTATTGTCCCTGCCCTTGAGAAACCTGGGGGATGTGTAGCCACGGAGATGGCTGAGCCTTCTGCCCTTTTCCCTGAGTGTGGCCTTGGTGTATAATCAGTGCTTCAACAAACATTAGCATTTGAGAGAATAAAGCCAGTCCCCCAAACTGGGTTAGGGCCTCTGCACTCCCGCAGCCTACTGCATGCCGATCTCCAGAACATTCTGCTCACACTGACATGACTGTATGTCCATGTGCCTTTCTCTCCCAGCACCTGGGAGTCGGGGCCGTGTCTTACTTATTTCCAGCTCTGCTCATCTAAATGTCTATCTGGTCCTCTAGCCCTCTCTCCTCTCACACTGCCTGGGCACCTCCTCTATGCCAAACCCTGCCTTGGGTCTTGGGGACACACAACTGCACCAGTTTTGGTCCCCGTCCTCGAGGAGCCCCCCAGGCTGGTGGGAGTAGCACTCAGGAGGCTGGCAGGTAGAATGCTGTGCCACTGGTCCTATGAGGTGGGTAGACAGCACAGCTTCCAGATTTGTCGTCTTCTTTAAAAAAATTTTTTTAAAAGATTTATTTAGAGAGAGGGCAAGGAAAGGAGAAAGAGAGGGAGAGAAATATCAATGTGTGGTTGCCTCTCATGCGCCCCCTACCGGGCACCTGGCCTGCAACCCAGGCAGGTGCCCTGACTGGGAACACGAACCAGCGACCCTTTGGTTCATAGGCTCGGGCTCAATCCACTGAGCTACATGAGCCAGGGCCCAGATTTGGCTTCTAAAGGGCAGCACATGTTTTAGTCTCTACTCAGGGGTGGTCTCAGAAGGGTCCTCACCAATGTCTGCTGAGAGCATGCACAGTGGAAGGAATCCCCTTATGAGCAGGTACCAGCAGTCACCCATTTCCTAGGCGAGTAGACAGAGGTCTGAGTGAAGCAACTTTCCAAGTGAATCTGTGGTACAGTTAGGCCTCACAACCGCGCCTTCCTCATACCCCTCGCCCCACCCTGCCCCTGGAAGGGACCCACCTGCAGGTAGTGGTAGGCTAGACCCTGGTGGCAGGATTTGGATTTTAGCAGGCTCTTATCCAAGGTGGCTGAGGTCTTCTGGCAGACCTCGTGGGCATGGCTGAGGGTCAGAGTGGACCAGGAGCCCCGCTTGACGTAGTTGGTGTCGGTGCCCACCCCAAGGCTAGGGCAGGAGGCTGGGGGTGCAGGCGGGGGTGGCGGGGAGGTCAGGTCAGCGGTATTGTTCTTGGCGGCTTTCAACATGTGCCCACTGATGGTGTTGTAGGCGTGCATGAAGTAACGCGGCTGGCTGCGCTCTGGCTGGCGGCCCAGCGTCATCAGCCCGGAGGCCGGCCCACTGCTGCGGAAGGCACCCGCTTCGCCGTCCAAGTTGTCGTCAGAGCTCCACCAGCCCGAGATGTTGGAGCGGCTGCGCCGTTTGGGCTCCCCAGCCTTGGCCCGCTCCTTGCTTTTGGCCCTCCGGCCTTTGCCGTCCTCCAAGCCACCTTTCTTGCTGCCATTGGCACCGATTTTGCCTGCTGTACCCTCCAGTGAGGGTGCCTTGGTGAAGAAGAGCCTCTGGACTGAGTGGACCAGGTGGCGGATGCGGCCAGGACTCTCCCCACGGGCCTTGGCCTCACCGCGGGGGAATTGGAGAGTGCTGAAGCCATCGCGGTGGATGGGCAGTTGCTTCTCAAACTGGTCCAGGAGGTTGGCAGGCAGCCGGTTGATCTTGGTGGCCTGGGCATGGCTGGGGAAGGGGCTCTCCTCTGGCACCTCGAAGTGGGAGTTATAGTGGATGCGGGGAAAGGTACTACTCGGCGGCGGCAGCTGGTTGTTGAGTGGGAAGAGACCATCTCCTGGAAGAGCATTCTGCCCAGGGAAGCGAGCCTCACGGGCAAAGGCCTCTGTGGGCGACAGCAGGTAGGGGTTGCGGTCAGGCCCTGCAAACAGGGGCTCATGTGGCGGGTCCAGGCTGTCAGAGAGGTGGCGGGGGCGGCTGTCACCGAGGCCTTTCATGATCCCAGCCCTTGGGGCAGGGGCCGTGGCCCTAGCGGGGTGCCCGGGTCACCTCTCCCGGGCAGCAGCTATCCTGAGGAGAGAAGACAGAGAGAGGTCAGCTGGATTTGGAGGAGACAGGGGGCCAGGAAGGCCAGCCAGACCCCCACACATGTCAGGGTTAGGAGGGTTTCTGGAGTCCTGGCCTGCCCTTAATGTTGTGGGGTAGAGGACAACGGTACAGATGGAGGCCCATGTGCTGTGTATATGAACAAAAGTCACATCTCAGGCTAGCGAACTGGCAAACAAAGTATCTTCTACTCTCCCACCTTGACGAATTATCCTCATAAGGTTCGAACTCAGAAGACTTCTTGGTCTCCTCCGACTTGCATGGTGGGATGTGGTGGCGCAGGGCGATGGCCTGCCTTCCTTTTTCCCCCCATCTCTGACTCTGCCCCTCATCATAAGGAGTCACACAGGTGTGCACCCCAAGCTCACTCCACATGCCCTCCAACAGCCACCCCTCGGGCCTTGGGGTGGTCCCACTGGAAGATCCCATGCTGGTCCTGGAATTAAGGGACATTTGGACAGGGAATTCCAGGGTCCCTAGTATGCAGAGTATGGTCTAATTCAGGGATGCAGACTCCCGGTGTGCGGGCCCACTTGGCCCCTGAATGCTCCTCGCTTCACGGGGAAGGACATGGTTGAAAGAGTAGAGTCCAAGGCAGGGACCCTCTTCCTGGGGTCTGAGGGCAGCACTGCCCAGCTCTTTACTGTACCATCTGTAAAAACCCGCTCTGTCCTCTACAAGAGCCTATAGAGTGTGTGACCTCTGGGCTAAGATGTGGGGCCTGCGGACATCAGAGGGGCCATCGAGGCCACTAGCCCACCATTTCCAACTGAGATGGATCCAAGATGGCCAGCCGGGAACAGAGTTCTCAGCGCTGATACACATGCACACGCATCAGGACTGTGTGGGCAGGGCAAGGCCTCAGGGGAGGACGGCGTTCACGTGGAACCCCTGGACCTCAGTTTCTCCACCTGTAAAATGGGGGCAGTTGGGCTAGCTGGGTCTTCCAGCCAGGCCCATCCTGGAAATACCAGTCTCACACTTAGGAAAGCCCCTTTCCTATCTGGGTCTCAGTCTTCCCATCTCTCCCATGGAGCAGAGGGGAGGTCAGTTTCTAAACCCTAGATCCTACTGGCCCTGATCAGAGGAGTCCCAGGGCTCGGTCTGGCTTGGGACAGAGCAAGTGACTGCAAGGGCAGTGGGGGGACAGCTCTCAGAGGGGCTGGGCCACGTCAGAGTGGATGGGCTCTGGCTGAAGCCAAGTGTGGTAGGCAGGACAGTGTCTCCCAAAGGTGCTTGTGTTCTAATCCCTAGAACTTGTGATTATGTTACGTGTTAAGAGGGACTCTGCAGATAAGATTAAGGATCTTGAGAGGGGAGATTACCTTGGATTATTTGGAAGGGTAACCTAATCACCTGGGCCCTTATAGGTGGGAGACAGGAGGGCTGGAGTCAGAAGGGGCTGTGGCTGAGGAAGCAAGCTCCGAGTGAGGCAGGGTCATGGCCAAGGTGTGCCAGCAGCCTTTAGAGCCTGGAAGAGGCGAGGGGTCAGATTCTTCCTTAGAGCCTCCAGAAGGAAGGCAGCCTTGTGACTCGCTTTGGACTTCTGATCTCTGAAACTAAAATAATAAACCTGTGTTCTTTTAAGCCACTAAGCTTCTGGTACTTGGTGACAGCAGCAGCAGGAAACTAACACAGCAAGCCTGGGTCTGGGTGTCCCAGACCCCTTCCCATCTCTCAGAGTAGCTTTGAAGGCAAATCCCAGATGCCCTGAAAACTCTGCATGGAGAACACTGGCCTAGGTGAAGCCCTATCTTATAGATGGGGAACCCGAGGCCCTCAGAGGGGAAGAACTTCCCCCAGATCACACAGTAGGTCCAGTGCCTGAGGCAGGACCAGGGCTCACACTCATCCTATTCTGCTTTACATCTGTCACCCCAACCTGGCTGCTCCCAAGACTCTCAAGGATCTGAGAATTACTTCCTCGGATCCAGCCAATTTCATGACTCACAGTGCGCCAGGCCTTCCCCCGAGACTGCTGCAGAGTCCGGTGTATTGAGTTCCTTCCCTCCTCTGCCAGACTCTCTGTGACTCCAGGGGCCTGATGGACCCCACTCTTGGACACCAGAGCACGCTAGGGATGGTCCTTGTGGCTGAGCAGCCCCCTCGGAAGCATTTCTGCTTCTACCAGGAGGCTTGTCAGAATATTTACCCCCAGCCTGGAGAGGAAGTCTGCTGATTTGTATCTTTATCTTCATTACACCACATCCTCACAACAGCCACATGAGGCGGGGGACCCTATCTTCATTTTACAGATGGGGAAACTGAGGCTGGGAGAGGGAGTTGTAGTCAAGGTGGAATAGGTAATGCAGACAGTCAGGGTTCCCCCTCCACTCCAGCCAGCAGCAGCTCCCTCAGAGCAAACCTCTTCTTGAAGACAATTTCAGGAAAATGCAAAACTACCCCCAGAACCTCCTGCCCTCCAGCCTTTGCTTGGCCTCCTCACATCCCCTTGGGGCCACGGTGACCTCTGGGCTCAGGGGCCAGCCTCTTGGTGCTCCAGCTGGAGAACTGTGTGTGCAGCAATATGTCCTTGATGCCACTCAAGAAAGGCCACTGACCCTGAAAATAGAACACTGTGTAAATACAGCCCCACCAGCTAGGCAGGAGCCGGACTCCCTAGAAATGCCGTGTGGTGGAGATGGCTGGTCTCCAGGAGCAGAAGACAGCTGCAGGCCCTGGCCCAGAAGTGCACACTACACTCAGTTCTCCCAGCCCAGGCACCCTCAGGGGGAAGCTGGCTTTGGTTTGACATCACAGGTACTGCTGACCCCAGGAAGCCAGATTTGCTCTAGGAGGACCGTGTGGGCCTGGGCCCATGGCCACCTCCGCAGCCTAGACTGTGGGGTTGCCAGATAGGGCCAGGAGGAGGAAGTGAGGAAGGTGCTTGGGGAGCTGTGAAGTGTGGGCACGTGCTGCTCCCATGGTGGCAGCGGCGCAGCCCTGCCCCAAGTCCCGGTGGACTTGACTGGTAAGACTGTTGCCTGTCTTGTGGGGGAAGGAGTTACACAGGTACCTGCCTCAGAGGATTATAGGGCGGAGAGGTGGGGCTTCCACCCTCAAGGAGACCTCCAGAGACTGACTAGATACTTTAATGACAACAAGTGACCTCGCAGCTGCTTTCTTTCCTGTGACTGGGACAGTGTTGTTAAAAGTCTCTTCCTTTGGGGGGAACACTGGAGGGTTTTCAGGGAAATATATAAAGGACACATGGACAAAACCAAAGGACGTGGGATCAAGGGTGGGAAGTGGGGATGGCTGGGGTGCGAGGAGAGTGCTGGGGGGAAAATGGAGACAACTGTCCTTGAACTACAATAAAAAACAGTTTAAAAAAAAAAGTCTCTTCTGACTTCTGGCCAAGATGGAGGCATAGGTAGACACACTGTGCCTCCTCTCACAACCAAGATTCAGCACAACAAAAATATAGAACCAACAAAAACCAACCAGAACACATAGAAAATTGAATTGTACAGAAGTCCGACAATTCACCCAGACTGGTAAGAGGGGCGGAGTCAGCGGCCAGCAGAGAGGGGTCGAGGCAGGAAAAGGCGGTGGCTGGTGGTCCCGGGCACACAGGTGGTGGCTGGCACACCCCAAGCGAATAGGCGGAGGTTACCAAGCACGGGGAGGCAATGAGCAGATCAAGCGAGGCATACAAGGTGGCTAACCATGGTCACACATTTGCGTGCAGGTAAACCAGGTGAAAACAGGCAGCAAGACAGACTGCGCAACACAGGGCTCCAGCACTGGAAAATAAAGCCTAAAAGCACTGATTGAAAACGCTTGTGGGGATTGAAGTGCTGCGAGAGACTCCCAGCCTCACAGGAGAGTTTGCTGGAGAGACTCACAGGGTCCTAGAACATGCACAAGCCCACCCACACGGAAATCAGCACCAGAAAGGCCCAATTTGCTTGGGGAAAGCGGTGGAAGGGACTGGAATCGAGAGAGAGCTGAGCAAGCGCCATTGTTCCCTCTCGGACCCCGCCCCCACATACAGCATCACAACTCTGAGACTGGGTTGCCCCACCCTGGTGAACACCTAAGGCTCCGCCTCCCACTATGTAAGAGCCATGACCAGACCCCCCCCCCCAAAAAAAAACCCCACC
Organism: Anoura caudifer; assembly: GCA_004027475.1. Lineage (NCBI taxonomy): Eukaryota > Metazoa > Chordata > Mammalia > Chiroptera > Phyllostomidae > Anoura > Anoura caudifer. The sequence continues at coordinate 418,942 of PVKU01000436.1, read as the reverse complement.
AAAACCAAAAATGGCTCAAACAGGAGAACAGATCAAAGCCCCAGAGCTAATTCATCTAAGCGACCAAGAGATAGCTAACCTATCAGATGCACAGCTCAAAGCACTGGTAGCCAACCTATCAGAAGCACAGTTCAAAGCTCTGGTGATCAGGATGCTCACAGAATTGGTTGATTTTGCTCACAAATTAGATGAACAAACGAAGGCTACAATAAGTGAAATGAAGAAAAATGCACAGGGAACCAATAGTGATGGGAGGAAAACTGGGACTCAAATCAATGGAGTGGACCAGAAGGAAGAAAGAAACAACCAAACAGAAAAGAAGGAAGAAACAAGAATTCAAAAAAAAAAAATGAGGAGGCTTAGGAACCTCTAGGACATCTTTAAACGTCCCAACATCCGAATTATAGGGGTACCAGAAGGGGAAGAGGAAGAGCAACAAGTGGAAAACTTATTTGAACAAATAATAAAGGAGAACTTCCCCAAGCTGGCAAAGGAATAGACTTCCAGGAAGTCCAGGAAGCTCAGAGAGTCCCAAAGAAGGTGGACCCAAGGAGGAACACACCAAGGCACATCATAATTCCATTAGCCAAGATTAAAATGAAGGAGAGAATTCTAGAAGCAGCAAGGGATAAAGGCAGAGTCACTTACGAAGGAGTTCCCATCAGACTGTCAGCTGATTTCTCAAAAGAGACCTTCCAGGCAAGAAGGGACTGGAAAGAAGTATTCCAAGTCATGAAAGTCAAGGACCTACATCCAAGATTGCTCTATACAGTGAATCTGTCATTTAGAAAGGAAGGGAAGATAAAGTGCTTCTCAGATAAGGTCAAGTTAAAGGAGTTCATCATCACCAAGCATTTATTATATAAAATGTTAAAGGGACTTATCTAAGAAAAAGAAGATAAAAAATATGACAGTAAAAAGACAGCAAACTCACAGACATTAACAACCACACCTAAAACAAAAGCAAACTAAGCAAACAAGTAGAACAGGAGCAGGAACACAGAAATGGAGATCACATGGAGGGTTAGCAACAGGGGAGTGGGAGGAGGAGAGAGGGGGAAAAGGTACAGAGAATAAGTAGCATAGATGGTGGGTAGAAAACAGATGGGGAGGGCAAGAATAGTGTGGGAAAAGTAAAAGCTAAAGAACTTATGACACATGGACATGAACTAAAGGGGGGAATGTGGGTGGGAGGGGGTGTGAAGGGTAGAGGGGAATGATGGGGGAGAGATGGGACAACTGTAATAGCATAATCAACAAAATATAATTTAAAAAAAAGATCTCTTCCTTTGGCTTCTGGGGCCCTGAATATCTATCTTTCTACGCCACTTAAGTACTGGTGTTTACCAGGACTTTGGGCAGGCCCACAGTGTCCCTACATCAGTAAAATGCTTCAGTGTCACCCAGTGGGGGCTCACACCAGACACCCGGGCACCTCCTTGAATGCATCCCTCTCCTGACCTTCCATGTCCTTCCCCTAGTAACACCCCACACTGTGCCTGGCATCCTGTGGTTTAGGTGGAGCCAGTATTATCCCAGAACTCCAGGGATAGATGCATGACCTAGTCCTGGCCAGTCAGAGCCCTGCATCCCTGAGTACTGATTGGCTCAGAGATGGAAACAGGATCCTCACTAGCCAATGAGAATTGGCCCTGGGATTATGGCAGAACTTTTGGAAAAGAAGTGCTTTCCTTTCTGTTAGGGCTGCTGTGCTGGGTAGAGTGCCAACCTGGAGTCCTTGGTCAAGATCTTGCCTGATGTCTCAGATACGAGAGTCAAGAGGTGTTCTTTTCAAGTCTGAATTGGGTTTCTGTCTTTCAACAAGAACCTGATCTGGGCCTTGTGTCCACTAGGGCACAACAACAGTGGCTGTGGGAGGCCCACCCATATCTCCTGTGGTCTCACTACTGTAGTGCCCAACAGGCTGGCTTCCAGCTGTCAGCACCTGCATCCCTGGGGTGGGGGCCAGGGGGACTTCCCCTGGCAGCTGGAGCAGATTCTGCTCACTGGTGGCTGTGGCCTGCAGGAGCTGCCAGAGAATTAACAATCCCCCACCTGGCTGCTGTCTCGACTTTTGGAGAATCAGTGTATAAATACCCCAGCTCCTCCACCCCGCAGGCGGGACAACTGAGGGAGGGGCTCTCCACTGACCCCTGGAGCTGCCCATGGGGACCGATCTCCACTTGCCCACGGTGGTCACTTGCTTGCTAACACTCCTTTCACTGGCTGCCTCACCCCCGTCTTACCTCCCCCTCCCACACTGTGTGCTGCCTACTCCCAGAGGAAGTACTTGCACTTGAATCCTTGTCTTGGGCATGCTTCTGGGGAACCCCAACTAAGACGGTCGCTGAGTCACAGTGATTCTGCCTTGGTTATGTTTCCTGATGGCGTCCCCTTCTTGTGTCCTCTGCCTCTATCCTCCCACCCCTCCCCTGGACAATGGGGGTCCAGAATACCCTCTTTTCTTTAACCCCTCATCCAGCTTTTTGAATTGGAAACTTAATTCATTTACTGTCTGACTTTCTTATATCTAATAAATGTGTCATTGGAAAGGTGATCCATTTCTCCGAGTATTCATTTGGCTTGGCTGCATCTCACCTATTTTATTTCCACACAGGTTTTTCCTCCCTTAAAAAAGAACTGAGGTGAAATTCACATAATATTAACTGTTTTAAAGTGTATAATTCAGTGACATTTTAGTACATTCACAATGCAGAGGTACTTCACAACGAAGTACCTCTATTTAGTTCTAAAACACTTTCTTAACCCCAAAAGAAAATGCTGTACCCAGCAAGCAGTTACTCCCTGTTCCCTCCTCCTTCCGGCTCCTGGCAACCACCAGTCTTCTTTCTGTTTCTACGGATTTACTTATTTCCCAGGGGTCTTATTTTTATTGTGGCTATATACGTGTGTGTGTGTATGTATGTATATGTATGTATGTCATATATACATATATAGAGATATGGATAGATACATACATACATGCATATATACCATATATATAGCATAAAAGTTGCCATTTTAACCATTTGTAAGTGTATAGTTCTGTGGCATTAATCACATTCACAATGTTGTGCAAATACCACTATTATCAATGTTCAAAATTTGTTCATCAGCCCAAAGAGAAACTCTACCACCATCAAGCAATAACTCCTTATTCTTCCTCCTCTCCGAGTCTTTGGATTAGTAATTTCTAATATACTTTCTGTCTCTATTAATTTGCCTACTCTGGATATCACGTGAGTGGAATCATTCAATACTGGTGCTTTTGTATCTGGCTTATTCCACTAAGGATAATGTATTCAAGGTTCATCCATGTTGTAGCATGTAGCAGAACTCCACTCCTTTTTTATGGCTGAATAATATCCCATCACATGTACTCCTATATGCCGTATTTTGTTTGTCCATTCCTCTACTGATGGGCATTTGGGGTGTTTCTATCTTTTAGCTACTATGAATAATGTGTCCAATAAACAATGTTGTACAAGTACTTGTGTGAATCCCTGCTTTTAATTCTTTTGAGTATATACCTAGGAGTAGAATTGCTGGGTCATATGGTAATTCTGTGTTTAATTTTTGGAGGAACCGCCAAACAGTTTTCCACAGTGGCTGCACCATCGTACATCCTGTTGGCCATATGCGGGGGTTCCAATTTCTCCGCATCCTCACCAACACTTGTTCTTTTCTTTTTAAAATAGACCCATCCTGGTAGGTGTAGGCTGCTATCTCACTGTGGTTTTGATTTGCATTTCTCTGGTAACTAATAATGCTGAGCATCTTTTCATGGGCTTATTGGCCATTTGTATACTTTCTCTGCAGAAATGTATATTAAGTCCTTTGCTCACTTTTAATTGGGTGATTTGTCACTTGTATCATTTTGGAGATTTTTATGTGTTCTAGATATTAAGCCCTTATCAGATATATGATTTGCAAGTATTTTCTCCCATTCTGTCCCTACAGGTTTTTAATAGGTCGTGGTTTTCAACTTTTCCTGGACCGGCCACTCACTCTTTCCTTCCTCGTCAGCATGGATGGCATCCCTTCTCCCAGCATCCCTTGGCCTGTCAGCTCCACAAAGAACATGAGTCTATGTTCCATAGCCTCCTTGTGGGCAGGGGCTGGTTCTTCTCATCTGAGGGGCAGAGGAGTGGGAATGGATCTGCAGACAGGCAGGGAGGGGATGCTGTAATGGCCACCCAGGTCACCCCTTCAGGACTGGGGCTGCTGCCGGTGCATAGCCAGGTACCTGCTAGGACTTGCTCTCAGCCAAAGAGAGATGCCTCACCAAGGTAACGCTCCTTCCCTAGGGGCATCCTGAGCCCAGTAACTGGCTGATATTCAGGCACCAAGGTCTGGCTGTCTTGCCCAATTCACAACAACCCTAAAGGGCCATCCCAGCCCCAGAGCTTCCTATGGGATTAGCTGAGGCCTTGGCGCCTTGCTCCAAATCCTCCCTCTGCCCAATCCTGCAACCCTCACCTGTCACAGGTGTTCCCAAGGGACTTCCCGTGCAAACCTCAGAGTGTTTCCTGACCCTAAAACAAGACATAACTGGGATCTACTGTACTCTGTTCCCTCCCTGCCGTGGGATGCTGGGCGAGGGAATCACCCCTCCTAGGCCACAGCTTCCTCTCCTATAACATGGGGATGATGACTGTTCCTTTCCAAGGTTGTGATAAGGATTAATCGTGATGTCCCATAGAAAGCCACTGGCATGTAGGTGCTGGATATATTTCAGTTACACTTCCTCACCTCACAGTGCTTCTTGGGGACAGGCCAAGGCTTCCAGTGTGGGGATACTGCATAGCACAGAGGAAAGTGCATGCAGCTGGACCTGCATTCAAATCCTGGCTCTGCTCTGTGCTTGCTGTGACCTTGGACTGGTCCCTCTCTCTGGGCCTCAGTGTCCATCAGTAAGAAGTAGAGGGTTTGAGTGAGGGTGGTCTGGTCATCTCGTCACACTGATTCCTCTGAGCCCTCGCTTGGTCAGGGGTCCTGAAACCCTGGGTGCCAGCCCCATAGCCACCCAACACCCAGGGGTGGCAGAAGCCTTACCTTGGGGACGTCTTAAAATAGGCAGGCCTCAACTTTGCAGGGAGAGCAGCTGGCTGCCTCAGCTCCCCTCGGCTCTGAGCTATACTTAGGCCCATCCGGGTGCCCATAATTGCCTCTCATTAATATAAGCCTCATTGCCCTCGTGGAAATGTGGAGGAACTAGTGGAGCTGCTGCCTCCCTGGGAGCCCCTTTGCTCCGTGGCGCCTCTGTGTCTGCAGCCGCTATGCCCATCTGCACAGAGAGGGGCCGCCTTGCTCCATCCCAGCTCATCCTGGAACCAGAGTTGGCCTGTGAGCACGGGAGAGCTAACTGGGGAAAGGCCAGGAACAGAACCCAGCATGACTCTTTCTAAAGTAGAACTCACCTGATTGTATCTTTTTCCTAGTCTAGAACCTTCTGTGGATCCTCTGCCCTCCTCAGTCCAAACTCTCTGGTGTGGCAGACAAGACCCTTGCTGGTCTAACCCCAAACCCTTTTCAGACATTACCAATCCCATTTGTCTTCTTCACAGCCCCTCCCTCCAACCACCCCAGGTGTTTTATGATTTCCTACTCGTATCTTCTGTATTTGGTGCTATTAGAAAGGCTGTTTTTGTCTAAGGTTGCATTAACAGAGACAGGGAGTCGAAATGAAGGGAGGTTGATAGTCTTGTTTCATGCTGAGCGCTGCTGTTACAGAAAGTCAGACACCCAGAGTGGGGCGCAGGAGGCTGAGCTGAGTGGTGAATGGCTGGAAATGATGTGGGCAGAAGGGCCAAACATTCTGGGATGCTCACAGCAGCCCATGGAGGACACAGCCACTGCCATAGGCCTCTGAAGGGATGAAGTGTAGAAGGGAAAGGATGGGCTCCCTGGGGTCGGGGAAGGGGTGGAGGTAGAGAGAGGCAGGCTGTGTCACACTGTGAATCTCTGGGTACCCGTCCGGTTCCCCCTCATCTCTTGCCACAGCTGCCCCATCTCTTGCTGGCCTCTCCTCCTCTGACCTCTAAACAGTAGAGGAACTGGGTGCTCTGCTTTTCTCTATACTCTTTCCGGCTGATCTAATCCAAACTCATGGTTTAAATACCACCTACATCTGACAACTCCTAAATTTACATCTTCTGCTCGATCTCTCTCCTCAGACACCAGACTTGTGTCTCTAACTGCCTCCTTGACATCTTGCCCTGGATGTCTGACAGTTCCCAGCACAGGTCTGTCACCAGCACCCAGCACAGGGCCTGGACACAGCAGAGGCTCATAAGGCTTTTGCTAAATGAAAGAATGGCAGAAGGTCTCGGGGATGCCTAGACTAGAGAGGCACAAAGTGAGGCCATTACCGGGTGGTAAGGTTTTGGCTCAAGCTAATCATCACAATCCTTTATTCAGCACTTACTGCGTTCTGGGTGCTTCCCCTATGTGAGCTCATTTAGTCCTCCTGGTGGGGATGATGAGTCCAGCACGGTAGTCAGCCACTGACATGCACCCCAGGGGCCCCCACCTCCTGGCTCCTGGTATTTGTGTTCTTGTAAAGAGCCCCCATCTCCAACGTGAGCAGGGTTGACTCTGTAACCAATGGGATACTTTGGAAATGACTGAGTGTGACCTACCTCGGAAGGTAGGTCAGAGCAGACATAGCTGATCCTGCCCTCCTCTCCTGGCCCCCTGGCCCTGGGCGCAGTCAGCTGACAGCCAGCACTAACTTGCCAGCCAGGTGAGTGAGCCGCCGTGGGAGCAGCACCTGCAGCCCCTGGCTGACAACTCAGCTGCAACCACATGAGAGATGAGAGAGAGCCCCCTGGCCACAGCCGTCCACTGAGGCTGCTCCTGGGTCCCTGACTTTCAAAACTGTATGAGATACTACATGTTGATTGTTTTAACATGCTGCCAAGTTTGGGCATAATTTTTATGAAGAAATAGGTAACTAATACTCCCACATTAGAGGACAAAAAACAGTTTGAATGGCTGAAATCACCTGCTCCAGGCTCTGCAGCCTAGAGGGGGTGGAGTCTGGTGTGACTCAGTCTGGCTCCTCAGCCCCCATTGCATAGCCTTGCACACCAGACTGAGGTTCCAGGATCCTTTTCATCTATGGCAGCTCCGTTCTCCTGATGGATTCAAGGTCCAAATTGTGTCCATAGCAACTGTTTGAAAAGCATGACATTCAATCAGCTGGTTGTCTGGTCAACGAGATAGCAGGCAATGGCTTGAGCAGATACCCTGGACTGTGTTGCTTGTACGTGTGTCTGGCACTGCCCCCATCTCAGGCCTCCACTTCCACTTGCTCCTGTGTCGTCCATCCTGACAGTGGACTCTAAACAGAGAGCCTAGGATGTGGGTGCTGCCGCTCCTCTGGGGTGCAGATTTGGGCCTGAGGGACTCAGTGGGGGCAGGGCTGCTGGCCAGGACTCTTTGAGGCCATGCTGAGTTTCAACCTGCGTGGCCTCAGCTGAGGATTCGGAGGTCACACGCCCCCCACCCCCACTCAGCACCCATCTTTGTGTTGCAGGCATGAGAAAGACAAAAACACCGACCAAGAACCTCAGAGCACAGAGACTACAGAGGCGTCCTTTCAGAACCCCGAAGAGAATCTCTCCCCCCAGGTCCCTTAAACCCCTTCAAAGTCTGCCCCTTGTCCTCAGGCAAAATTCCAGCCTCTCCATTCATTATTTCTCCAGCAACCCTCAGCTCTCTCCTACCACAGGGCCTTTACACATGCTGTTCCCACTGCCTGTTCTTCCTTCCAACTCTTCAGTTATCTGGCTGCTTCTGTCCATTCCAGTCTCTACTCAAACTTTGCCTCCATGTCTGGGTCCCAGATGGGCTAAGCTGGTGTTTCTGTTCTCCAGAACCTTCCTGAAAACATGGTCCCATGCCTCTTTCCTTGCTTAATATCCTTGAAGCTCAGAAGAGATACCCCCTCCTCCAAGAAGTCTTCCCTGACCTTGCAAATAAGGGTAAGGCCTCCTCTGTGTTCCCCATGATGGGGGCTACCACCCTAAGGAGTCACAGACAGTCCCGAGAGTCCCTCTGTGCCAGGAGCAAGGACTCTGCCTGGAGATGGCACTTGTACATGTTCATACATGAAGAGGGTGGTGTACCTCCTGGTTTGCTCAGGTTCTACCTGTTGTCCTGGAGCCCCTGATGGCTAGTGCCTGTGTCATTCTGAAAACCACCATGGTGTAGATGATGAATTCGATGCTCACCCGTGCTGGAAGGAACATGGGGCACAGGGCCAAAGAAGAGGGGTCTGTGGCTGAGATGGATTAATGAGGTCTGATCTGAGCTTCTCCAGATTCCCAATCCAGGACCTGCTCCATCCTCACCTAGGAAAAGGCTGAGTTGGGAGGATGAGAGGATGATGTCCGTGACAACCCCCCACCCCTCTACCTCCAGACCTCACCTGGGGGCCACTACTTGACCCTCCAGGCCTGGCTGTCCTGCTCCAGCCACTCCCTGTGGTGGCACCATGGAGGGTGGATACAGCCCTGGCCCGGCAGGTGGTGCCATATGGAGGGTGAGAATGTAGTTCTGGGACCAGCCTCCTGAAGTCTGAATCCTGGTGCTATGTGACCTTGAGCCAGTTACTGGGCCTCCCTGAGCCCACTACCCTCAGAATTGTTGGGAAAGAGATAAACGAGCAAGCTGGATGGGTTGACCTGGCATCTGGCGCACCGTGAGTGTTCTGCAAGTGTTTGCTGTTGCTATCCTGGCCAAGGGCACCCACCTGCAGGCAGACAGTCCCTGTCTAGCTGCTTAGAAGTTCAGGTGAGGGAACGGGGTTTGGCCTGGATCGCATAGCATGCTGGGGGCAGCTGCGATTTGAACTCAGGCCTCTGGACTTCTAGGCCAGTTCTCTCTGGAGGTCTTAAACCAACAAGGGCTGGCTGGGTGTATTCTGGGCTGTGGGTACTTTCTGAGTGGCCCTCACCCTCCCTCATGTCCCCTAGAACCAAAGAGTCTAGACTTGCTCTAGACATTTAATTAAACTTAAATAGAATTAAAGTAAGAATGCAGCTTCTCAGTTGCACCAGCCATACTTGCAGCACCCAATGGCCACATTTGGCTGCCAGCCGCACAGTGCCACACAGGCGGATCCCAGCTGCACAGGCGGCTCTGAGGGACGGTGCTGGCCTGGAGCGCCACTGCTGCTGTGGCCGTGGCCCAGGGGGCTCACGTGGGACCAGAGTGGATGGCGTGGGACCCCTGTCCTCTGCAGCCTCTCAGAAATCTCTGTAAAGCCTAGGAGTTGGGGAATGTTGTTCAGCACAGAACCTGTCATACCGTGTCTGACCCTCTTGGGCTGTGCTTTGCTGACTGGGCTCAGGTAGGGGCTGGGACTCGCCCAAGGTCACATAGCAGGTGGAGGCTCCAAGCGGCTCAGCTCTCCTGACTTCGCACTTGCTTCGCCTCAGCACTGCCCAGACTGGACAGTCAGCATGCTTGGCAGAGGTGTGGGTCCACAGAAATGAGTTTTTGCTGATGAACAAAAGCCAAAAACCTGCCCTGGAGCAATGGTGGGGGACAGCTGGCCACAATTGCAGAGTGGGCTCCCGTCAACCCCAGGCATGGCTCCTGGGTCACCACTGGAATGACTATTGGACTGGGAGTGGGCCAGGGGCAGGGGCAGGGTTTAAGCGATATTGATCCTGTGCTTGCGGGGGCTGGGCCCTCAGTCCTGGCAGGCTGACTCAATGTGTGGCCTCAGGCAAGTTGCCTCCCCATCCCAGTGTTCTCATTGGAAAATGGAGATGATTATCCCAACCAAGAGTAGCTCTTGTGAGGGGCAACGCTGGGTGTCGGCTCTGAGGTTCAAGGGGAGGGAGGATGAGAACTGGAGTTGGATCCCATCCCAGCTGGGTTAGAACTCAGCTCCACCCCTTCCCGGCAGCGTGACCTTACGCAGGTCAGCCAGCCTCGGTTGCCTCACCTGGAAAGTGTGGGTTAGATACTTCACTTGCTGTCTAATGGAATATTACTCAGCCACAAGGAAATAAAGTGCCAATACAGCATGGATGAACCTTGAAAACATTACACTGCGTAAAAGAAGCCAGACACAAAAGCTCACATATTGTATGGTTCCATTGATTTGAAATGCCCAGGACAGTTTAATTAATAGAGACAGGAAGTAGATCAGTGGTTGCCAGGCGATGGTAAGAAGGTAGAGGGAGGAGTGATTGTTTAACGGGTTCACGATTTCTGCTGAGGTGATGAAAGAGTTCCAGAAATGGATGGCGGTGATGGTCGCACAACATTGTTAATATACCTAATGCCACTGACCTGTACACTTTCAAGGGTTAAGATGGCAAATTTTATGTGTATCCTACCACAGTTTAAAAATTAAGGTTTTGCACTTGTAGGATGTTTGTGGACGTCAGCAAGAGCATGCCTGCAGAGTGCCCAGTAAAGTTTCTGGTAGGTGCTGGATAAAGAGGAGCTGTGATTGCTACAGGACCGCCCCCACCCAACAGCCTTTCCAGACTTTTCTGAAGCTTATTTACCAAGTGCTTCCTTCTTCACATGAATTGTTTCATTGGCTCCTCCAAGCAGCCCTATGGCGTGCACCCCATCGTTAGGCCCATGTTACAGAGGGGGAATCGAGACACCAGCCCCCAGCCACCTCCCTGAGCTACCTCTCTGCTCTCAGGGAATGATTTCCTGTCTGCCACCACCTCTTGAGAGCCCCAAGCTTGGGCTGAGCTCAGGGGACACAGTCTCTAGCTGCCTGCTCCCCACGACATTCCTGGGGGAGGAATATTAAAGGGAGGTCACCCAGGGGACATGCTGCCTGGGTCTACAGCCTTGGAATGCTGACAGTGGGGCAAGCAGGCCCTGGAGGTCACCTGCCTTGGCCTGTTTCATTCTGGCCTCCGCTGAGGGACCATCCTGGAAGGGTGTGTTGGCAAACGACAGGACAAAACGGTCAGGATGCAGTGATTTCCAGCACATTTAATTCAATTCCTCCAGCATTAATGGGGTCTGCTCTGTGACTCAGACTGCTCCAGCCCTTAAAGAGCAGGCAGCCAAGTGCAGGAGGCAGCAATATACATGGCAATTAGACAACACATGGAAATAAATTCCAAGGAGTGTCCAAGCCAGGGTGTGCAAAGGAGGTATCGGTACTCACTGGGGAAGGCTCCCTGGAGGAGGGGGCATTTCAGCCAGCTCTCTGAAGACAAGTAAGATTTCAACAGATAAAGGTATAGGAAAGAGCATTTCATAAAGGGAAAAGCATAGACAAACCATGTTCAGAGGCCGTGATAGAAAGCTTTGAGGGGGTGGCGGAGGCAGATGCCTGGGGACAGGTCAGGAAGGGCCTTGGTAACCCCCTAGGGACTTTAGCTTTAACTGTAGGCCATCTGCCATCAGAACTGAGCAGGGCCCCAAAGGCCACTGGCACCAGCAATTCCACTTCTAGAAACTGTCCAGCTGCCTTGCCTTACCTAGGTGGGTAATGGGCGTGTACAAGGTTCTTCGTGAAACACTGTTTGTGTTAGCAAAAGCCTGAAAACAACCCGAATGTGCATTAGGAGACTGGATAAGCAAATTACAAGCCAGCATGCTATGGAATGCTGTGGAGCCGTGAAAAAGAATAAGGCAACTTGAAGTCCTGACATGAATAGCCCCCCAAATACGCTGCTAAGTGAAAACAGCGAGGGGCGTGGCAGGACTATGGGATCCACCCTAGTCTGGGTTCTCTCGGAAGCAGACCCTGGCCAAGGATTTGAGCCTGTTTGGGAGGTGGCTCCCTATTTGAGATGGAGGCAACGAGGACAGGCAATGAAGGATGCATACCTGAGCTGTGGGCACCTGAGCTCAGTGCCCTTGGGGAGCTCTGTGCCAAACTGGCTGAGGGCTGACCAAGGGCACTAACTCCCAGCACGGCTCCCTCCCCATGGAGGCCAAACAAAGCCCTCAGCTGGAGAGTTGCAGGTGTTTCCAGAGGAAGCAGTGGGCACGCACCAGGCAGTGAGATGAAGCAGGAGGTGGCAGGGCACCCCCAGCGCCTGCAACGGAGTGGTAAGAATTGTCTGCAAAGGGGCCAAAGAATATCACTCATGTTTACTTATCTGTGGAAGGGTCTCCAAAAAACAGAAACAGGATGGATGGATGAAAGGGTAGAAGGGGGACTTCCACTATGTTTCTTTAGAATTAAAAAAAGCCTTTTATTTTAGAATAATTTTAGATTATTCCAGGTTGCAAAGATAGTCAGAGTTCCTGTATAACCTTCACCCAGTTTTCCCAAATGCTAACATTTATACATAACAATGGGACATTTATCAAAACTAAGAAATTAACATTCATACGTTACTATTAACTAAACTCCAAACTACATTCAGAGACCACCGATTCATTAATGTCCCTTTTCTGTTGCAGGATCCCATCTAGGATACCACAATGCATTTAGTCTTTAGGTTCATGCAAATATATGATCTGTTCCAAAAATGTATTAAAAATAATAAACTGCAGGCTCCTAGAGGTCATCGAAGGCTTCTGAGCAGGCATGACCAGACCCGGGGTAACTGGACAGAGCCTCAGCCCGATGCCTGCAAAGAGGTGAGCCGGAGCAGTGCCAGCGGCACGCCAGGCCAGGCTCCCCAACACTGGTCCCTCTTCTTCAGAACACAACAGGAGGAGGGAAGCTGCAGGAGACACCCTTGAAGCCCCACCCACATGTCCTGGGCATTCACCTCTATCTGCCGAAGGCTGCCTCCTGGAAGGCTGCCTCCTGCAAACACCTGTGACTGACTCTGCCTGCAGGAGCAAGTCCAGCCCGTGCACAGAGCAATCAGGAAATACCGGGAAGCTGATGTCCCGAGAAGCTGCCCTTACCCCATGATGGATGGGAAACTGGCGGACAAAATCCAGCCTCCTTGCCTGTGGAGCACCAGTGGCTCCTACTTGTGTTTCTACTCTGTCTCCCAGGGGCCCCAGTCGTCCAGATAGGTTTCTGCCTGGACAACAACCCTTCACCAACTCCCTTTTCTTCCCTTCCCCACCCTCCTGCCACGTTTTCCTGGGATCAGCCCCCAGAAGGTCTCCCTGCAATCCTGCCTCTGGGTCGTCAGGAAAACCCCGACCGAGACAAAACCCCAGCCCTTCCGCCTGATTCCTGAGCTGCTTGTGCTCAGACGCCTGCCTCCCACCTAGAAGCCACACACAAAGGCCCTTCAGGGCTCCTGGAACACAGAAGTCACTGGTGCCCATGACTTTGCATGTGCTGTTTCCTCTGCTGGAATGTCCTCCCTCTCCTAGGCTGCCCAGGGAAGTCCTGCCCATCCAGTCCTAATGCCATCTCCTCTGTGAGCATACTCTGACCCTCAGGGGACACATGGTGCTTCAGTCACCCCTCCAGCACACCTGGAACCCACTCTTCCATACTCTGTGAGCTCCTGAAGGGCAAAGACACTCTGAGACTGATAGACCGCACAGAGCCTTGCATACAGCAGGTGCTGAATAAAAGCCTGGTGCATGAATGGATAAACTGAGGCTCAGAGGTGAGGGGACTTGTCTGGTTAACAGCAGAGCTAGGGTTTGAACCCAGGTCTATCAAACTCCTGCAGGCTTCCCACCGTCCCGGGCCCCCAACTCTGGCAGGCTGGAGCGCAGAGCCAGTGTTACTTTTTAATATTTTATATATTTACTTTTAAAGAGAGGGGAAGGGAAGGAGAAAGAGAGGGAGAGAAACGTTGATGTGTGAAAACTGGGGACTTGGCCCACAACCCAGGCATGTGCCCTGACTGGGTATCGAACCAGCAACCTTTCAGTGACAGGCCAGCACTCAGTCCACTGAGCCACACCAGCCCTCTCTGCCACATTTAACAGGCCACTCGGGCACCCTAGAGTGGCAACATCCAACACCCTAATGTAATCCCTCCCCATGTTCTCTGCACAAGGATCCCCACCAGCTCTGGTCTGACCGGTTCCCAGCCCCCTGCAGCCTCCCTGGCCAATCCACCATTGTTAATAAAACAGCACATGCCCAGAATGTGTTAAAAAGATAGTGGGTCTCCTTTCCACCAAGGTCCCCCACGGGATTTCTCTCTCCGTCTCCCAGAAACGCCCTTGTCTGCCACCCACGTGTGCACGGTATGCACGGCAACTAATGCTTGCCCAGCCGCACCTTGCGCCAGGCTCTGTTCAGGGCACTGTAAGCATGGATGTTTCCTTATTTTAAAAGCCGCATGGGGTAGTTAACTACTATTAGCACCTCTGTTTTACAGATGAGGGGTAACTTGCCCAAGGTCACAGAGACTGTTGGTAGTAGAGCTAGGATTTGAACTCAGGTTGCCAAAGTCCAGAGTCCCTGCTTTTAAGCATCCTACATGTCTCCAGACTCCAACCACATCTTTCTTTATGAATGACCCCTCCCTGGCTGCTCTGCTTCTCTCGGCATTCAAGGCCCTTCGCAGTCCTGCCCCTGCCCACTTCCACAACAGCATCTTCACCCCATGTCACCACTCTTCCCAGGGCATGCTCCCTCCATGCCACAGTGTGTGCTGTTTCCTCAGCCTTGAATGCTCTTCTCTCCACTGGGTCTGGAGCAAGGCCCGACCTGCACAGCACCTCCCCCACAGGTGCCCCGTGACCTGCTCACCACTTCCGCTCTTGGCCATCTCTCCCTCCAGGGGCTCCTGCACCTCACAGAGCACCTTGCATACTGCACTGGAGGGAGCTATTAGGGTCCCACTGAACTGGGGGCTCCCCAGAAGCTGGGATGGCAGCTTACCTATTTTTATATTTCCCATCCATCCATCCATCCAACAACACCTCCTATGAGCGAGGCTGATGTTCACAGGGTGGTCTTGTGGGGAGAACAACATTATGTTCAGAAGCCACCTAATGGAATTTCTTGTGTGGTCTTCTAGAAGGGGCCATGCCTCCCTCATGCATGGATGCAGAACTTACAACAGCTACACACTTACACAGCCTCACTAAGTGTTGGACTCTGTCCCAAGCACTTTAAGTGCAGATATCAGCCCATTTTAGCAGCCCATCCCTCCTGTTCCCCTCTCTCCACTCTGCCCCCTCACGCAGTGTCTCTCTGGGGAAGCTTTCAGGAAAAGCTCTCTGGGAGAGGAGATGGACGAAGTAGGATCTGATCTGTGTGGGTTTTTCTGGAGTGGAAGGACATGCCAGTTGCAGTCTACCTGTCCTGTGACACCCTTTGCCACACCAGAGGTGGATGGGTGCCTGGAGGTGGCGCCCTTGGGGTTGGGGGAACGTCCTGCAACCTACCTCCATTCTCCTTGGTGACTCTGAGGTGACCTCGGGCCTCCACTGTCCCCTCTGGCACGTCCTGCACCACCCTTGAGGCTCTGCAGCTGACCTGACATGCAGACTGTGTTCACCCTACCACAGGTCTGCAGGAACGCTTACAAATCAGCAACTTCGACCTCCACTGCACAGATGGAGAAGCCGAGGTTTGGAGGGGACACCTGATGCTGGTGTGTGTAGGTGAGGATTCACATCCAGTCTGTGATAGCCGGCCTCCAAGATGGCCCCACGTGAGTCTCATCTTTGCTGACACCCTTAGATCGCCAGTCCCCTCCTATGCTGACTAGGGTTGACCTGTTGGTAGGATAATGTGGAAATGACAGTGCGTGACTTCCAGAACTAGGTTGATGAAGGCACTGCAGTTTCCCACTTGCTCTCTTGGATCTCTTGCTCTGGGGGAGCCAGCCACCAAGGCCCTAAACGCACTCACCCTGTAGAGTGGTCTCCGTGGCAAGGAACTGAGGCCTCCTAGCAACAGCCCTGAACAGGAGCTTGGAAGCAAATCCTCCAGATGACTGCAGCCCTGGCTGACATCTCGACTGTAACCTTGTATGAGATCCCTGAGCCAGAACCACCCAGCTAAGCTACTCCCAAATTCCAGACCCACAGAAACCATGTGATAATAAATGCTATTTGTTGTTTTAGGCTGTTACATTTTTGGCTACTTTGTTATGCAACAAGAGATTACCAATACACATCTCCTCTGGAAACATGTTGACTTTTGTTTACATACACTTCCAGGGATGGGCAGCTCACTACCTCACAAAGATATCTTCTCCACCACTGGGCAGCTCAAACTTTCCGTCTCCCTAGGGTTTCCTCCTTGGCCCCAGCTTTGACCTCTGGGATTAAGAAGACACAAGCTCCCTCTGCCCTGGGCTGCAGGGACTGCATCCCTCTGGCCTCCTCCTCTGCCAGCTGCACAGCCTGGGCACAGCCACCCCTCTTTCTGTCTTCCTTTCTCAGAGGCTGAGACTCCAGCTTCCTACCCACTCTGTGCTCTGTCTTCAAGCCATTGACCAGATGATCACAAATCTGAGTGGCCGAGAGGAAGTAACACCAGCTACAGAAACCAGCAGACCCAGGTTTGAATCCGAGGAGCAAATGAGCTGATACAACAGAGAGGACAGCATAGTAACAGGAACTATTCCATCCCCTGGGTGCATATGACCTGCTGGACGCCAGTGCCCATCGAACAGCCCTGAGGGGGAGAACACTGAGCCCAGAGAGGAGACGTGCCTTTCCCAGCTGGTAATTGGTGAGCTGGGATGGGGACCCCCAGAAACTCTGCCCATGTCAAGAGATATCCTAGCCCTGACTGGTGTGGGTCAGTGGACTGGGCATTGTCCTGAAAACCGAAAGGTCACTGGTTCAATTCCCAGTTCAGGGCACACGCCTGCCTGGGTTGCGGGCCATGTCCCGTGCTGGGGGTGTGCCAGAGGCAACTGATCACTGTCTCGTGATCAATGTTTCTCTCCCTCTCTTTCTCCTTCCCTTCCCTTCTCTCTAAAAATAAATAAATAAAATCTTGTAAAAAAGAGAGAGAGAGAGATCCTAGATAAGGGTCTGCTCCTCTCTGCCTGCCTGTTCTCACCAGCAGAGCCACAGCAGGGAACCTGGACCCAAACGCTGGCTCGGGGCCCCTCCCCCTGGGGTGACTCACGCCTTCCCAGCCCCGCTCATCTGCAGTTGTGAATGGTTTCACAATTCATCTCGGAACAGAGATATAGCATGAAGCTGGGCTTCTACCCGGGGGCCCTGCCGCTGTCCCCAGCTTCCTCTCACATCTCCCTCTGCCTCCCTCACTTGGCTCCTGCCGCACTCATCAAGTGCTTTCCTACCTCGGAGCCTTTACACCCGCTGAGCCCTCTGTCTGGAATACTTTCCCCAGTTTAGATCTTGGCACAAATGTCACCTCCTCTGGGAGGCCTTCCTGACCCTTCAAGTCTACAGTGGGGGCTCCCTGTTTTTCTCCAACATAGCAACCTATGTCCTTTGCAATCTCGTCTCTGTCAAAAGCAGTCTTTGTTTACACATTTATTTCTGTCCCTTCCTCTGCAAGGGTGGGAACTAGTTTGTCTCGTTCCTGCTGTGTCCTTTACACCAACCACAATGCTGGCCACAGCAGCTACTAAGTGACTTATTTGCCAGATGAATGAACGTGAGCGTTTGGCTTGCTCTGCACTATGGCGGGTGGGGGCTGAGAAGCAGGGTGGGGGGTGGAAACCCGTGTGCAAGGGAGGCCCTGCGATTTTCAGGAAGAAAACCACACCTGCTCAAGGTCACATGCAGACTAAAGCAGCAGCACAAGCACAGATTCGGGGCTCTGTCTTTCTGCTCGGAAAGCCCTCCTCAGGCAGGACCGTCTGGGCCCGCCAGGGAGACGGCCGGATGCTGTTTTATATTCTGCCTGGGACTGCTTAAAATGGAATAAAATATTTATCTGTGGCTGGGGGTTTGTAGAGGACTTTTGAGATGGATAGCATTTTCATGCTTCTATGAAATCTAATTGGATTCATTGTAGGATATTTGGTTTCTCAGAACAGACACATCATTTTCCCAGGGAGTAAAAAGCTCTGCCACCCAGGATTGGGCAGGAGCTGGTGTGGCCTAAAGCTGCCTGATTGGCTGGGCCTAGTTTCTATAATAGTTTGCGTCTCTGGTTGCTCTGGGGGCGGGTGGCAGATCTGTCTCCTTTCTCTGTGGAGTGGCCTGATTTCCTCTGAGGTTCCCAGCCAGAGAGGGTCAGCTCTTCCAGAAAAGGGAGAAATTCCTCCAGAAAGAACTGAAGTTCCATATCCTGCACACCCCGCCCCCTCTCCCAGGCCCCTACACCACCCGTCCCTCAGGGCAGCCAGTGCTCCAAATCACCTCCACCCCCCACCCCATTGCCTGCCCCTCCCCTCACGGTTGCTTGCCCCAGGCGCTTCATTGGTCTCTGACTCCATGCCTCCCCTCACACTCCAAAGGGAAACAAATCTTCCTAAAGTATAAGCTTCAAGTTCTGTCTCCTACTTGCCAAAGGAACAAAGGCAAGCCTCTTCCCTCCCGGAGGACCTCGTTTTTCCCATCTGAAAAGGAGGGGTGGGGCTACAGCAATGGTTCTCAAGTGCATCCAAAGCTGTCAGACCCCAAACTCCATTTTTATAGCGAATATTTGGTAATGCCTCCCTTTATTATCCTAGGATGAGATTCATTGATATTACCTACCTACCCATGTAATTTAAAAAAAAAAAGACAATGCCCTAACTGAAACATGAAAGAGAAGTGAAAGGAACGTAATTTATAATACAGTGCGTTAGAAAGCCTAAGTGCCGGGACCCCACTCTGCTAGCAGGCATGACAGGGGACTAGATGCTGCCACCTGCACACGCACAGAGACGGGCGTGCTGCTGAATCAGCTCCTCGGACACGGCAAGTCCGACCGTCGGAGGGGGTGTGGTTTTCCGAAAATGGCGACCAGCTCTCGGTAAAATTCTGCGGGCGAAGCATACACTTTTCTTGGTATACATGGATGTTTCCTTCCTGGGTGTATTAAGACTGCACAGAAATAATTCACACGTATATATGAAATATAGTGAAGGGACAGGCTCAGGGAATTTGATGCAGGTTTTTTTCTGCTTGCTGGGATGGCTGGCGGGGCACCGGAAAGTCATGTGGGATGCAGGTGGGACAATTCCTCGTTGTGAGGGACTGGCCAGGGCACTCCCAGTTCTCTGCGTAGTGGCTGCCCAATTACTGTGACAGTAAAACTGGTCCCTGGGACAGGGGGTGGGGGGGGCATGCTGTCCCCTTGAAAACCTCCAGACTGGAGCCTGAACGGCAGACCGGGCTAATCAAAAGCTCACTGTCACTGAAGATACAAAGTCTGGAATCCTCACGTCAGCACTCTATGAAACTCACTGGAATCGGCTCGGGAGCTGAAACTTGGCTCAGCACCGAAACGGATTCAACTCTCACAAATGTGTACTGAATTTGACGGAGTCGAGTGAAGGATCCGTGAAGTTCTCTGCAGCTCCAGGCGCAGGACTCCCTGTCCTTCCCCGGCTCGAGGAGCACCTGTGGCTCGCCACCGACAGAAGGCAGCTCGGTTCTCCCTGCACTGGGGCCCGAAATGACTCACTTGTGCAGAGCACTTCAGAGTCTACGAAACACCATGCGGCGGACAGGGTGGGGGATATTGGGCCCATTTTATAGATAAGAAAGCCCAGGCTCTTGCAATAGAAGCGACTTGCCCAAGGTTACAGAGCTGGGAAGCAGCCAGCAATAGAACCTGGTTCTCTTGAGTATAAAACCTTCCCTATTTTCAGCACTGCTCTGTCTCAGGTAATTGAAGCCCGGTCACAGTGGGCCACATGTCATTCCCCAGCAACCCCCTATCACACCTAGGAAATAGCAGTGTAGTGCCTAAGAGCATAGGGGCTGAGTGAGACTGTACTGTATCTGGCTGGCTTCAATCCTGTCTCCACCACTTGGAGCTGTGTGACCTGGGACAAGTTACTTAACCTCTCTGATTTCCATTTTCATATCTGTAAAATGGAGATGATAATGACCTCAAGGAGCTGTTGAGGAGATTAAATGAGTCAATCCAAGTAGAAGGTTTAGCACAGTGCTGGGCAAGTAGTAAGAGCCCAATAGATGTCAGCTGGAATTCGTGTTATTACTCTCACAGTCCCTGCCACCTGACATGCCCTCCTGTGAGGCTGTTAGTTGGCACTGGACTCATGCCACCATCCTAGGATCTATATGTCCTCCGACAAACATTGTTCTCAACCCTGCCACCTTAACCAGATTCATCTCGTCTCCTCTGAGGGGCATATGCTGGCCTGCGGTTGCCCCACAAGGAGGAAGTCTTCTTGGGCCTGGAAGTTGGGGCTCTAGTCCCCAGGGCCTGGCCTGTCTCCTTGGCACGGAGTTGCCTCCTTCCTCAGGGGGCTGCTGGGCCCACTGCTGTGATGCTATTTAAATAGGGCTCCCCAGATGGCTGCGTTTGCAAGGTGGTGACCTAGGAGCTGGCAGAGAGCACTGGGCTTGGAGGCTGGGACTGGATGGGCCTGGGTTCCAACCCCATCAGCCTGGCCAGCCCCAGGGACGCTGGGTACATTGTGAAGCCTTATTCCCTCACCTAGAAAGTGTGAATAATATTTGTGCCTGCCTTGTGGAACTGATGGGGAGGGTCACAAGTGATGGCACATGCAGAAGTGCCAGCACAGACCCGGCTGACATTCACCAAGCTCCTGTTATGCTCTGGGGTTAAGGATGGTGACAGTGCTGTCCCTGAGGCCAGGCTCTTGGCTAAGATGTAACAGATATGTATTGAGCACTTGCTATGTGACAGGCACTCGGGACAGAGCAGTGCAGACCAGGTTCCTGCCCTCAGAGAGCTCATGTTCTACAGGGAGGGGCTGACAATAGAGACATGCACATGATGCAATGTCAGGTGGCCATACCTTCTTGAAAGCAAATTAGAGCAGGGAAGAAGAACGGCTGTGATGGGTGGTCAGGAAAGGCTTTCTGGAAAAGCAATATTTGAGCAGCGGTGAGGGGTGAGTGCTGGGGAAAGAATATTCCAGACAGAGGGATGGCAGGTGCAAAAGTGGGGTACAGCTGGTGTGTGTGTAGCCTGTTAGTGTGTTAGAGTTTCAGAGGATGTGGGAGTGGGTCAGTGTGTGTGTAAGCATGTGTGTAAATATGTGTGTCAGAGTGTGAGAGTATGCAGGAGTGGGTGTGTGTGGGAGTGTGTCAGCATGAGAGTATGTGGGAGTATGTCAAAGTGTGAGAGTGTGTGGGAGTGGGTCAGAGTATGAGAGTATGTGTGAGCGTGTGTCAGTGCGTGTGAGCGCGTCAGTGCGAGCATGTCAGTGTGAGAGTATGTGGGAGCGTGTCAGACTGAGAGTATGTGGGAGTGTGTGTAAAGTGTTTGAGTGTATGAGTGTGTCAGCATGTCTGGGTGAGGGTCCGAGTGCGAGGACTGGATGCGGCGGGACAGAGGCGGCGAGGCAGTGCACCGGAGGAGGCACAGATCATGAAGGTCTGTGGCCCACAGTGAGGCCCGGGTCCTCCAAGTGTGCCGCCACCATCCTCAGGCCACCCTACTGGGGTGGAAGAACCAGGTTTTAACCCGGGCAATCTCATGCCAGCACCAGATCTCTTTACATGTGTCCTCAACCGGTGTTGCTGGAACCTGGGGCTGACCTTGAATGAGAGGAGCGTCTGGAGAGAGGCCCCTGAACCCTGAGATTTCAGAAGCTGGAGCCCATGCATGTGGGAGGTGAGGCAGGTCGAATCTGGGTCAGGGAGCAGCCGGGAGGGGAGCTGCAAGGGGCGGCGGAGGCAAGCCACCTGGGGCTGGGGCGGGCGGGGGTGGCCTCTCCATGGCGACAGTGTTCGAAAGCTGGAATTACTCATGGAGGCCAGCATGCACATGTGTGTGCACCCAGGGCCACGTGCGCACGCACGCACGCACCGCAGAGCCCACGCAATTCTGGTTCATCTCAGAAGCTACTTAATAATAGATGTCACACGCTGGAGAAGATGGGGGACCGTAGAGTCTGTCTCAGGAGTAAGGAGGGGACAGGTACCCAAGTGGGCCGGGGCTCCTCTGCAGCCCCCTCTGCAGCCTCGGAGCCCCGTAGGACAGGAGGCACAGGGTGGCGCCCGATCGCCCATCCAGCCAGTATTTCTCGTGGCCCCGTTCTGGGTTAGGCCCCATGGAAACCGTGAGAAACGTGGTCCCTGCCCTTCGGGGCAACCAGTCAGCCTCTCAGGGGACAGTGATCATAAACATAAAACCACACAGATAAATGAAACCGCCAGCAGTGACCAGGGCTCAGGAGACACGGTAGGTGGGTCGAGGAGAAAATGTAAGGTGAGAAAGTCAGATGAGGCTTTCTGGAGAAAGTAAGGTTTGATCTGAGGTCTGAAGGATGAGCAGGCAATGACAGGATGAGATGAGATACGTTTGTGTGTGCATGTGAGAGGGGAAAGGAGGGAGATCAGTCTAGGCAGGGAACAATGAGTGCAAAGGCCCTGAGGCCAGAAAAAGATTCAGGGGAACAGAGAGAAGGCCATTGTGGCTAGTGGGATGGAAGTGTGCTACCAGAGTCAGCCTTCCCTGTGTGCCGCACAGTAGGGCCATGGGTGCGACCGCGGGCTGGTGAAGAGATGAGTCCTTCAGCCCCTCCACAGCTGCCACAGGGCCGGCAGAGAGACAGGCTGGGGATGGAATGCACTCCTCACTGTGTGATTCTGAGCAGGTCACGTCTCTCTCTAAGCCTCGGCTTCCCATCTGAACAATATAGACTCAATCTGTGCCTAAGTCCATGATAGCAAGTGTGCTGGGCTGCAAAGGATGCAGGCACATGGTAGCTACTGATGAAGGGAGCCTCGCTCCCTTTCCTTCTCCTTCACATGCAAGCTTCTGCCTCAGTTTCTCAGTCTGCTCACTAGCTCCTTTAAGGGACTGGGGTTTCACCTGTCTCCAGGCTAAAGCTGGGACAAAATCTAGCCCCGTCAGTGCTCCCAGCATTTGGCCCACCCAGACATGCCCCATTAGCCACGCCAAGCTGGGCTCTCTCTGCAGTGCCCTTCAGGAGAACTGGCGGAGGGAGGGACCAGTCCAGAAATCCAGGCCAGTCCAGCCCTCCCCAGTTCACCAAGAGGGACCAGATTTCCACCTGTCACAACAGCAGCGCTGCCCCCCCCCCCCCCATAGCCCTTCACTGCTCAGCAGCCCTTTTCTATTGCGACCAGTGACCACCACCCTCTGGGGATCAGGCATCAAGTCATTATTTAACAAGTGAAGCTCAGTGACCAGGAGACCTGCCCAGGCCACACAGTGAGTAAGTGGAGGGGTCAGGGTTCTAACTCAGGCTCCTAACCCCCCAAGGCCCAGGGGACACTGGCAGGCCTCCTTGGGCTCTTGGCCAGGCCAGAACTGCCCATTCAGCCTCCTCTCCTTAGGGCACCTCATCTGTCTCAGGATTTTAACCACCCACTCTGCCCTGGTGACTCCCAGCTCTCCAGCCCCCGGCTCCCAACCTCACCTTTGATGTCTTGACTATAACCATCTCCCCATGAGGCCACGTACCCCTCCCCAATCCCAACTAACAGCCCTGGGCCAGCCTGGCCTCCTTTCCCTTCCTGGGACAAGGGGCGCTCTTTCCTGCCTCAGGGACTTGGCACTCGCTGTTCGGCCAGCAGGAGTGCTCCGGCCCAGATCCTCATGTGCTTGCTCCCTCTCCACTTTCAGAACTCAGCCCAAATGTCACTTCCTCAGAGGAGCCCCCATGTAGACCGCTGCCCCTCCCCCACTCCCAAGTCACCCAGGTTTATTTTCTTCAGAGCATTTGCTCATTTATTTTGCTTATCACCTGTCTCTGCCACTTGACTGAGAACCTCCTGAAAGCTGGGGCTGGCTCCTTCCACTGCAATATTGTGGGGCCTAATACAGGGCCTGAGGCACAGGAGGTGTTTAATAAACGTATTTTAAGCGAATGAATGCATAAATAAACGAGTGACGCTGAGGATCCACTGCCGCCTGCCTGACTCCCCCGGCTGGTCAACAGGGCATCTGAGACTCAGCGTGTCTGAACGAATCCCGGACCTCATCTGGCAGACGTGTCCCTTCTGTGTCCCCATCCTAGTGGCGGCCCCCAGCACCTAAGCTGGGTGCTGAGGTCCTCCTGCTCCCTGTCCTTGCTCCAACGGCCTTCCACTCCAGCCCACCGGCCAGGTCTGGCAGCCCCATCTCTGGACCTTTCATCCCTGCTGCCTCAGCCCTGGACCTGCCCACCATCACCTGTGGGAGGGGGGAGTCGTACCAGTCCAGCCCCTTCAAACCCCGCCACCTGGCCACGCCTCCTCACTCCTCACTGCCTCCATGGTGACCACAGACCGCCGCCCAACCTTAGTCGCCCAATAATGAATTCTTTGTGACTCGACTCAGACAGTTTCTCCAGCCTCAGCCGCCACTCCACACCCAGGCTTCTGCCACCGTGACAGCCTGTGGGCGCCAACCTTCCGGACCGCTGTTCGGCAGTCTGCACTGCTGGGGGAGCCCCCCGACTTCTGCCTGGCCAACTGCACGTTGGCTCTGTACCACCTGCTCACAGACACGCCCCTGCCCTGTGTGGGTGGGCTGCCTCCCTGCTCTTTGGGCAGGTGACCCTTCCGGCCCAGGCCATCCTGCCCTCAGCCCGCATCGTCCCACCCAACCACTGGTCAGGTTCCAACCACATGTCAGACCCTGTGCTAGAAGCCTCACCAACATCACCTCACAGCCTCTGCATGGAGCCCAAATTACTGATGAGAGCCCAGGTTAAGTGACCTGCCCGAGATCACAGAGCGAGTAACCAACAGAGTTAGGATTGAAGGCAGGTCCATCTGACTCTGAAACTGTGGCTTGTGAACTCCCCAGTAGCAGGGATCATCTTGGGGTCTCTTCCCCTGGGTCTTCAGAACCCGGTGCACAGGGATGAGCTCAAGAGTGAATGTTCCAAGGGGAAACATCTAGATAAGAGGGGGGAGGTTACAAGGAAAAGGATTTTGGCACAATCTAAGAAAAATCCCAAAGGTGCAAGGAGCTGCCTGAGAAGGTGAATCTGAATGCAAGCAGAGGCCAGAGAAGTGCTAGCAGAATGTGAGGAGGGGAAGGGATGGCCTGGCACACAGGTGGCAAACACAAGGCCCGTGGGCTGAATCAGGCCCTCCACCTCATTTTATCCAGCCTGGCACCTTGTTCCCACCCAGCGACAGTGCGGAGCTCCTTGCCCCTAGTTTAGGAGTAGTTACATTTATACAGTCCTAAGATTACATTCGGCCCTTGGACGGCAACCACAAGGCTGATGTGGCCCCTGGTGAAAATGACTTTGACACCCCTGGCCTGGAAGATTGCTGAGGTGACTGACCTACTGGTGAAGGTGGTGTTGATACAGGGGACTGCTCAGGGGTATGACCCCAAACCACTCGCTTCCTGTCACCCAGGCCTTGACCCACCATGTGAGGTCAGGATGTTCCCAGAAGCCTTTGCAACTTCTCAAAAGGGCAGTCTTAAGCTACCTCCCTCCCATGGTGATCTGTATTTTACCTGAGATTCTGGACAACCCAAACAGTGCCTCTGCAGGCACTGTGACAGGCTGCGGGGAAGTGATAGCAGGTCCTGCCCACATGCTCACACAGCACGAGTTGGGGTGGGGGCAGTGTGGCAGCTCCTCTCTGCCTGGCCCTAAACCGAGCACTTTGCACCTCAGTGACTCGTACTTCCAGCCCCTGGACTTAGGGGCCGCTGCTCCATTTGCAAGACAATGAGACTGGCACTTAGGTATGGGTAGTGACTCATTGCAGGCACGGGTCGGAAGCCGGAAGCTGAGTTGCCTCCTGCCTCCAGAGCCCGGTCCCTTGCTCTGAGCCAGGCTTGGCGGCTGCTGGGAATAAGGTTCCAAGTCTGTAGGGCACAGGAGAGGGGGCAGCTCTGGAATGCAGGAGCTGTGACTTCAATTGGCGACAGGTGGACTGTGATGCGGGCTCTCAGATGGATGTAGTTTGAAGTTTTTGGGGCTTTAGAGAATGAAGAGAGCTGCGTTGGCCTGGTCCCTGGGGCTGGCTTTATCATGAAGGACACAGATTTTATAAATATCTCAGCCCTCACCATGGATCACGTGGCGCAGGGAATTAGCTAGGAGGCAAATGAGGAGGAGGGGAAGGGAGGGTTTCAGCTGTGCTGGCAGCCGACTGGGGAGGCAGAGTTCAGGGTCAGGGAGGGCAGGATAAATGGTTCATCCATCACCCACGGCTACTGGTCTCCAGGCCGAAGCCAGGGTGTGGGGGGCAGGTGGTTCAGACAGAACCCTCCATCAGGGCACAGTCTGAGTCAGGAACCACTGGTCTTTAATTTGGGGGGGGGGTCCTAAGCTAAGTTTCTAGCAGTTATGGGGGAAGGGCTGACCCCAAGTATTCATGTCCCCCTACTGCCAACTATGTGAGCTAAGATCAGAGCTCCATCTGGGGTTAGGGCCAGAGATTAGCCTGGAGAAGGAGTCATGATTCAGTCTTGGATCAAGGTCAGAACCAGTCTGAGGCCAGGGTCAGGATTTAGACTGAGATCAAAGCGGGGACTCACTGGGCATCCAGGACCCCCCAGGTGGGTACTGCACTACCTCTATTTGAATCTTACTTAGGGACACGCCAGCTCTCTGGCAGTGACACAAAGGCCCAGGATCTAGGACTGACTCTGCTGGGACGTGGGAAAGGAGCTCTGACCAGGAAAAGTTCCATTAGACTAGAGGGAAGGGCAGAGGAGGCATGACCTCTCTTCCCACAGCCGCTATTCTGGGTGTCTCTAAGGCACAATGCGGGAGTTAAATAGAAGGGGCACTATGTGGCAGGTGTGGGTGGGTAATGACCCTGCCAGAGGCGAGTCAGAACCCAGAGCAGAAGCCATGGTGAGTGGGGGTGTTGGGTGGGGGTGAAGTAGCCTTGGTCAGGGAGGCAGAAGGCTTGGGTTTGAGGCCTATTATATCTCTACCTCTCCGTGTGACTTCAGGTTCGTTCCTGCTTTCCCTGGGCCTCAGTTTTCCCACCATGCGGAGGGCAGTTTAACTCAAATCTCTAAGTTCCCTTTATCTGTGAGAGGCCACTAACAGACAGATGCTCCTCCCTTAGGAAGGACCTGGTGGGATCTCATGACCTCCACCTTCATTCCCGGGGGTCAGGTCTTACTTGGCCTTCAAGGCCCAGGGCAAACACCACCTCCTCCATGAAGCCTTCCCCTGGCTGAAACTCACTGTCACTTAGTCCAGTTTGCACATTTCTGAGCCCTCATTTCAACCTGGAGCTCACTCTGCCACGCAGAAGGGTAGGTGTGGTCCTGGCTGTCTCCCCCCACCAGACTGGAAGGCCAAGAGCTCAGGCTCCCCCACCCACCCCTTGGTAACCTGGTCTCTAGGGTCCCACAGTCAGGGCCACCCTGAACTTCAGGTCCTTTGGAGACTCGAGTTTAGCAGCCCCCACTGTTCCTGTACTTAGTATACGAATGGCACAGAAGCCATGGTCACTCAGCACACAGCTGGACAATTAATTGCATTCTTCCCTTTCAAGGGCAGTGTGAGTCATGCTACTTCTTGTATTCCCCCTTTTTTTGTCTATTAAGAAGGTCCAAGGCAAATTGATAGCCTACATTTAGCAAAGTACAACCTGAATTATATCATTTCTGTCTTTATTTTCTCTTCTCCTAATCTCTTACTTGCTTCTTTTTCTTATATAAGGAAATAAAAAAAGAAGTGAGGAAGGAAAGGAACAAAAGAATGAATGAGGAAGCTGTCACAGTTAGACTCACAGCTGTAAACGATAGCTACAATACTTGAGTTCACAAAGAGCAGGTGCTTAGCCTCTGCTAAGCCCAGGACTTGGCGTTCATTGTCTCCTATAATCCCCACCACGCGTATACGGGAGAGGTGGGCCTGTGTTGTGGATGGGAAGGCAGGGGATTAGAGGATGAAAGTAACTTGCCCAGGATACACAGTGTGAGAGAGGTGGAGTTGGGACTTGAAGCTCTGACTCTCAAACCTGCCTTTCTAATTGCTGAGCTTTTTACACCCCTCCATCCCAACAAGACCTCTGCAAGGTTGCTCACTGTGCAGTAAGAGAGGAAGGCAAGAACCAGCCAGTGTCCACCAGTCGGAAAACCGGGACAGAATTTCTACCCAACCGCACTGGGATGTTATGCAGCCATGAAAAAGAAATGGAGTCTGTCTCTATGTACTGATCTGGGAAAAACCTCCAAACCATTGGATATGTGGAAAGAGAAGGCTGCAGATCAACTAGAGCAGGGTTCTATTCATGAGCAAAGCCCACAAAATAAAACATTGTCTTTGCAATTGCAGAGAAAAAGATCTGGGAAGATCCGATAACTCCCTCATTTCCATTGGTAGCCAGGATCTCCACCCTAAAATCCAGACTCATGCACCCCAATTGTTTACTCGACATCTCCACTTGGACATTGAGTGGGCATCTCGAATTTGATGTGGCCAAACCTGTACTCCTGACTCCTCAAGCCTGCTCTTCCCACCGTCTCCCCGTCCTTGCTGACAGTACATGCACCTTCCTAACTGATCAAGGAAGGTGCATCAAGGAAATTCAGCCTTGGTGCCTCTTTGTCACTCCCACTCAGTCCAGCAGCAATTGCTGCCATCTCAGTTTGTCAGGCAGGGGAGGCGATCGTGGTCTTTGCCCTGGGCTCTGGCCAGGTGTTTCTTTCCGCTCTCCTGATGGATTGGCCTGGGACAGTGACCACCACAAGAGTCACAGAGAAGTAATAATCACAGGGACAATGTCAACAGCTGTCACTTCTTGAGCAGCCCCACCATGCCCGGGACTCGTAACGCTCCAAATCACGCTCATGGTCCTTGACCCTGTGAGGTAGAGGATCTATCATCTCCATTTAATGATGAGGCTCAGGGAGGTTAACTGACTTTCCCAGAGTCACACAGCTAATAGTAAGAGAAGAGGAATTCTAACCCAGTGTGTCCAATTCAAGCTCAAACACGCTGCCTGTCACTGAAGCTAAGTCCTTGAGGAACACTGGAGGGAAATGAAGTTACTGAGTTTGGGAGTCTGGAGACAAGAGCTGAAGAGAAAGGGAAATGTTTGCTCTCTGAAGTCAATGAAGGGTGGGGCAAGGAGGAGGGACTTGTTTTCTGCGGTCCGGGGAAGGAAGTGCATCACAGTGGGGCCACTTCAGCTCAGCTCAGGGTGAGACAGGAATTTCTAACAATCAAAGGTTGCCTTCTTCCAAAGGAGTGGGCAGGAGTGGTTGAAGGTTGTCAGGCATTATCTCCAGAGGTCCCTGACAAAGCATCAGGCTGTGGATTCCATTCCTGGCAGCAAAGCAGAGTGGAAAGAGACCATGAAAAAGAAGAAACAAGTGGGGGAAGGGCTTGTTCCATGAGATATCAAGCCCCATTAGACAGCTGTTTATGTTAGCTTTCAATAGCGGGCAGGGCAGGACCACCCTCCTAGGGTGCCTTCGAAAAGGATGGGGAATTTCCAGTTGTAACAATGACTTGGGGGTGGGGGTGGGGGCTGGTGTTGTTCTACTGGCATTGAGTGCAAGGGCTGGATCAGGGATACTAAAGGACCTACAATAAGCAAAGCGGTCCATGCCAAGACAGAATGTCCTACCCCTAACGCCAAAATGTCTCTGTTGAAAACAATGAGGTACAGTAATTAGTGTGGAACTGGAATAGACAAAGAGGTCAATGAGACAGAACAGAGTTCCAAGAAATTGATCCATAAGTACATGGGCACTTAAACATGAAACAGAGATGGTATTTCAAATCAGCAAGAAAAGGATCCCATTGATGCTGCTGGGACAACAGGCTATTTATATAAAAATAAAATTAGATCTCTATTTTATCACATGCAAAGATAAAATTCCAGATGGGCTAAAGACCCAAATATGAAACACAAAAGGAAAATAAAACTTTAAATTATTTAAAGGAAATATATACAGGGTCTGGCAAAAGTAAGGGCTGCTTGAGTGTGGTTGGTAGGGTAATAATATGGTGTAATAATTTATAGTTTTAATTTGAACAGGTCACCTAAAATGTCATATGGTGTGCTTGAGTGTGATATTGTTATGTTATAGAATCGCAGGCTTATGATTTTGTAATAAAAAAGGGGCGTTATTTGGGCTGGACTCTCTAATGTACTTTTACGACCTTGGGTGGGTAAGGCCTTATTAAACAGGTTGCGAAGAAATAAAAGCAAATAAAGAGGAAAATGATGCTTTACTACACTTAAAATTTAAACTTCTAGATGAAAAAGACAAAATTAAAAGATGATGCACTGGGAGAAAATATTTGTAACAAATATAACAAGGACTAATATCCAATAAATAAACATCATTGACAAATTAATAAGAAAAATATAAGTGACCTATTCAAAAATTGGGCAAAGTACATGACTAAGAATTTTGCAGAACAGGAAATTCAGATGAACATTGAACATATAATGGAGCTCGGCCTCTCTAATAGTCGGGAGAGGCTGATGAAAATGAGGTGTTTTCGCCCAGCAGACTGGCAAAATTAAAGAGGGATAAATCAACTGATGCTGAGGTGTGGAGGGAGTGGGAACTCGGATACACCACTAACTGGAGTGCAAAGTGGTACAGCTGCCCGGGAAGGCAATTTGGCAGTGTTTACAAAAACAGAAAACCCTGCTTCCAGAGGAAGCATGACCATGAGGAAGTTCATGGCCACACTGCCTATGGTAAAGATATGGATATGTCGAAATGTCTCCCAGCAGGAGGAGGGACAAAACGTGGTACCAACAAACAATGGAATACTGCTCAGCAGGAGAAGAGAATGAATGACAGCTGCACTTGGACTTGGCTAGATGTCAAAAACGGGATTGTGGATAGAAAAAAACAAATATAAAGAAAATTAATTTCTTATGATATAATTTATGGAAGAAAACCACTCAAATGACACCCCTGAGCTTGGGTTTGTGAAAGTTCCCTCGACCTGGAAAGCCTTTTACATTTCCTCCCTCCCTCCCTCCCTCCCTCCCTCCCTCCTTCCCTCCCTCCTTTAGACCTGCTTGCTCTGTGCTGATGATGGGGCCAAGGCCCTAAGTTGTATCCTTGCCATGAAAAGCCGTCTTTATGATTCCAGCCCCAGAATGACCCTTGAGCCTGTCCCCAGACTAAGCCCTCACCTTGGACCCTGTGTCACATCCTCTCTCAGGGTCTGTGACATGGACATGATCCTGTGTCCTGCTGGCTGCACAGTGTGCTGAGAACTTCCCAGGAGAGTGTGCATGAGGTAGGCTTGGGTCTTGCAAACTACACGTGGGAATGGTGGGTGCTGAGACTGACAGCAGCCTCAGCCAAGGAGGAAGGCTGGTGGTGCTAAGTTCCCTGACTTCTTTCCCCCCACCCCCCGTTCTTCTCCATCACCTGCCATCCCCTCCTCCTTTCCTTCTTCACTTTGCTTTACTGCCAGGTCTTGGAGCCAGGGTAGGGTGAGGGGAGGGTGCCGCTGAATCTCTGGGCCCAAGAGCTAAGGCTTCCTGGGCTGGGCTAGGATGTCAGATCTCTAAGGCCATAGGTGATCAGAAGAGCAGGTGGCCTCCTCCTCCCAAAAGCCAAACAGCTGCCAAGGGGACTAGCCAAGATCACGTCCAGGGCCTCAGATGGTCACAACAGGGTCCTGGAGAGAGGGTGGCCCATGACAGCCTAATTGGGCATGACAGCAGCCCTGTGGGCCATATTAAGCTTGGAGCTGGTAAGGTAGCTGGTGGAGGAACAGCCAGAGCTGGCCTGGCCGCTGATCCCCACAGGGACACTTGGCTCTGGAGCTCGTGTCTGCCTGCCTGAAGGTATGTCTGTCAGCTGGGGCTGCCAGGTGCTGCCCCAGCCTGACTGCCAGTCCTGCTGGGAAGTGGCACTGGTGGCCCAGGGTGGCATTTCAAGGCCCTTCTTCTGATACTTGCTGTGCTGGCTTGGGGGTCTTCCCTCCCTTCTCTGGGTCTTATTTCTACTAACAACAAAGAAGCTGTTGGCCCTTTCCTACCCACTCTCTCCTCTGATCCTCAAAGCTGCCCTGCAGCTTCTGCTAGAGATGGGAAACAGGCCCAGAGAGGGTAAGTGACTTATCTGAAGTTACCCAGCTCACAGATGGCAGATCCAGGATTGGAATTCTGGGTCCCTTTAGTACCTAGTCCCTGTTTGTGGCACAAAATGTTCTTGTCTCCCTGGAGCTTGGACCCCAGGTGAGGGGCGAGTGGAGGCCACAGTCCTGGGAGAGAACGACACCAAATCCAGCCTGTGTCCTGAGGCTGACACAATGGCCCCCAGCAGGGCACACCCCTCTCTGGGCTGGACCAGATGACGCCAAGGATCCTTTCCAGCCTGAGGTTCAAGTCTGTGGGTTTCCAGTCTTTAAGGCTTTTCTCAATTCCATCACTTTTTGGCTAAGTAACCTTGAGAAGTCTCTCTTCTCTCCTTCAACATCTGTAACATGGAACCAGCTACGCCTCCCACTGTCTCGTGGGGGTTGATGGGTCGGATCTGTCAAGTGTCCAGCCCAGAGCACATGGCAGGTGCTCAGTGAAGAAGTGGTCCCTTCTTTTCCATACAATCCCTGAGCCACACACCATCTTTCAGTTCTGGCTCAAATCTTACACATTCCAGGAAACGCCATGAGATTCTAAGAGCATATGTTTAACAACTGACACCCCCCCGCACCCTGCCCCCCTGCATCAGTTTACAAAGCCTGGCCTCACCTATTAGTTTGTGTAATGCTACAAACAACTTTCCTATGATGACTGAGGAAGAGGGGGTTACAGAGAAGTAGAGTGTCCAGGTCACTTAGATTCTCTAAGGTTCATTTTGCTCACATCCAAAACAGGGACACATATTAGTACCTTGCCTGCACATAGATACTAAGAGATAAATGACATATGAATAAAAAGCTCTTAAAAGAGTGCCTGAACCTTATCTCAGATATTGCTTGGATTTGCTCAATGCCAGGGTCATAGATTCTGACCCCCAAGCTGGTCCCCCAAAACCCAGAGTCCTGGAAATGATTCATGAGAACACTGAAGACAGAACCATGGACAGCGTCCCCAGAGGCTGAGGTAAGGCCAACCCTCTCTTCAGCACCACGGACAACACCCTGCCCTCAACACCAGGGCCAGGGCAACTTCCCAGGAGCGCCAGAACAGCTCAGGGCCAAAATCAGTGTCGAAATCCCCTCCTTCCATGCTGGGGTGGCAGAGAAAGCCTCTATTTCCCAGCTAGTTACCTGCTCTGCTATCTGTAAGGCCCAGAGTGGGCTACTTCCACTTCTGTTTCCATTTGCAGTTTAATATTCCAAAGGCGTTTCCTTATTTCTTACCCAGCGATTAAGGTCCCTCAGGGAGGCTTTCTGGGGCTACGAGATTGGGCAAACCCACATCCCCAGGCCAGGAAAGACTCTCAAGCCTTCTCTTTTTTTTACTCCTGGACTCATTTCAGAGACAAGTAGTGAATGCCACTGGACAGAGTGTCACAGCCAAGAGTGGCAGCAAGGCCAGGCCCACTGCCACCTCATCTCAAGGGCTGGCTCGTTGCCCTGTTCTCAAGACATTGGCTAAAGAGGAAATGCATTTCTGACCCTTCAGCCTGCCCCACACCATGTCTCGTGCCTGAGTGTATGGATGACACAGAGGCAGGAGGCCATCTTATGTTGGCTGCCTGCCTGCTTGGTGAGAGCTCGATTCCTGTCCTGACCACTTCCACCTCTGACCTCGCGGGCTGCCTTCATCAAACGTCTTGAGCTGCCTTCTTCAAGGACTCCCAGGTCCTCAGTTCAGGGGCGACACCAGCAAAGCCAGCACCTCAGTACTTCTGAGACAGCAGAAGAGGAAGATAAGACACACAAGAATACCAGTGGCTTCCTCTGATGAATGGGAACAAGGCCCCCCCTCAGAGTTGTGACAAAATGAGATTGCGCATCCAGCACCAAGCTTGGTACATAATGGGGCTCAGTAAATGTCTGTTCCCTCTTCCTAACAATAAACATATAGTGATGGCAACGATAATCACTACGAATGTTGAGTGCCTACTACATGCCAGGTGCTAGGTCAAGGTCTTCAGGAGTAGGAAAGGCAAGGACTATTATACCCATTTTGTTGATAAGGAAATCAAGGCTCAGACAGGTCATGGAATTTGCCAAAGATCACACAGCTGAGCAAGTGACAGGACCAGATCTCCACACTCGAACTTCAGGCTGCTTCTGCGCCTCCAGGAGATCTGTGACAGCTCCAATCATCCTGCCTTCTCACCTGGGGGAGGCAGCACAGCCCGTTCTCAGCTTGCCCTCACATAATGCTGGGAGATCCATGCCCAGTCGGTTGGCTGTTGACAAGCTTTCAGGCCCAGATACTGGAGTGGGTGAGGACAGAAACAGAGCCCACATTCCTCTCTGTCCTGGGCCTCCAGGAGCTTTCAAAGGGCTCAGATGCAATCCCCTCTCATCCCCACAACAGTTGCCTCCTCTCCTAATGTGGCAAGCTGGCATCTAGCCCACCTGCCTCTGTATCATCTGCACACACAGAGGAGCAGGGCTCATGAAGTACCCACTGCATCACTGACACCCCACACTGGGCCCATCACACCTGTCATGGAGGTGAGGACACTATGGCCGAGGGAGGGGGCGGGACTTACCCCAGGACACATGAACAGCTATGATTTCAGGCCTCCAGACTCCCTCTCCAGTGCTCCTGGCATTAGACTATAGGCTCAATGAGGGCAGGGGCCACAATACTCTTGTTCACTGCTAGGTCCCCGGCACCCACCTCAGAGCCTGGCCTAAACAATTTTCTTTTCTCACTTCCTCTGTGGGGAGGGGCAATGTGTCGCCCACATTCCCTATCCCACCCAAAGAGCCTTGTACACACTAGGCCCCTAATAGGTATTTCTTACATTATTTCATCCATTCGACAACTATTTGTTGAGTGCTTAATATGTGGCAGGCACTGTTCTAGGTGGTAGGATCACAGCAGTAAGAAAAAAGACACAAATAACTGGACATTCCAATCCCCTTGTGACACTGACCGGAGTGAATCTGCTTGTTTCCCCCACTCATTGTGCCAAAAGGGCCCCTGTTGTGTCTCCAGGGCTGTATGCAGTTCCAAGAACCCGATGTGTGCTTGCTGAAAGAGTGAATGAGTAAAGGCAGGTGGAGCAGTACAATAAAGACAGCCACCAATTATTGAGAGGTTGCTCTATTCTAGGTGCTAAATATTTCATGTACATTAATTATCTCATAGAATCTTCCCAACAGCCACTGTGAGGCGGGCACTTTAAAGGGGATCCTGCCAGCTATCCTGTTAGCCATTCTTTCCTTTTGCCTAATTAACAGAAGTGCCCAGCTGGACATATTCATTTCAGCAGCTTCCCTTGCAGCTAGGGTGGCCATGTGACCACATCTAGCCAGTGAGCTGTAGGCCAAGTCCACTGAGTGAGGCTCCTAGGAAATCTATTGTTTTCCTGATAAGAAAGCAATAGATGCAGAGAGCATGTCATCTTTACTATGTTTGTCCTGCCAAGAATCTCCTGTCCTGCCGTGAGAATGAACGATACATGCTAAGGATAGCAGGGATCCAGGCCCTTGATCATGCCCTTGATCATGCCCTTGGATTGCTGCTCTGGCCCTGGCCTGTCTGCCTCTGGGATCCTTGTTATATGAGAAGAATAACCTCCTGGGTGTTTATATCAGTGTTATTTTTCCCTTCTGTTACATGCAGACAAATGCAATTCCAACTAATTCAGTATCAAAACAAGTGAGGATCAGAGAGGTGAAGCGATTTTCCCCAAAGACACACAACAGGTAGACAGTCTGGAATTGGCCTCTGGGTTTAATGCAGGTAAGTGCATCAGACTGTCACCTGTGTGCTATCACTCCTGCCTGCAGTTCTGGGCAGTGAGGAAGCCCCTCCCCAAACCCAGCACATGGCTCTCCTCTAAGACTCTTCCTGAGGACTCGGGTCTGGCTCTAAGTTCCCCTGAGGTCTCCTCTCTTACCTGACCTCCTCCCTCTACTCACAGGTCGAGATCCTCCCTTCAAAACTTACCTGTTTCAAGTCCCAGGATTCTGTTCAGATCCTGACCCCAATGAAGTACTCTCTTTCCTCTCTGCTCACTCACCTCTGCCTGACCCACAATCCGGCACTGCCTGCCTGCAAATGTGCACAGCAGGCTCTCAATGTTTGCAGACAGATATCCCCATTTCCATCTCTTCCCCACCAGGGTCCTGCACCTAACACCAGAAGGACCTTCCTTAAGAGCAGTCTGACTGGCCCTGGCATTCGATGCCTCCTGGATCAGACTCCTGCAACCTTCCCAGGGAATTTGAGAGAATTTGCTCTTGCTGTTCCCTTTGCTCCCTACCCTTCACTCCAATCAGCATTTCTAGGGTCAGCTCCAACTTCAGGTCACAGAGAGGTCCCCTCTGACCACCCTGCCTTGAACAGGCGCCCACTTCCACCACCCTATGCCACACCCTCTCTTAGCCTCCAGGTCTCTCAGCACATGCGAGAACCTTGTTTATTCACTATTTGCATGCCTGTCATTCACACCCTTCCCTGCCACCATAACCAATGCTCCTTGAGGGCAGGAAAGAAGCCTATCTTTTCTATCGCTTCCCCCAGTGCCTGGCGTGAGGCCCGGGGCTCAGGTTTAATCAGGAGGTGCTGAATGAAGCTCAAGCTCATTTCTCCCGCCTTCCCGCCACCCACTTTCTACTCCAGCCAAGTAGAACTACTCAGGCTTCCCTGAGCCCTCCTGTGGCAGTTGGGGCCCAGAGCCTCCTCCAACTCTGCCTCCAGCCAGGGCTTCCTCTCCCTTCCGTCCATCACAACCAAGCTGTTCTGTGTCTCATGTCCTCAGGATGTTGCTTTAAATCTCAGCACCAACAGAATCCAAGCAGATGGGCATTCCAGACTCCCTCAGGGGGCGGGGGGGATGAAACTTTGGGACAGAGAGTGTGTTGTGCGCGCGTGCACACGTGCGTGTGTGTGGAGGGGACTGGCCACCTGCATCCTACCCTGGACATGATGGCCGCTGTATGTTTTTGCTCTTGCATTTCTTCCTCCGGGCACCCCTGTCAGAGCTAATTCTGAAATGTCCCACTCTTCCCTAAGTAGCTATAGCTGTAAGAAAGGAGAAGGGAAAAACACTCATACTTACTGAGCCCCTATTATGTGCCAGACATTGTTCTTGGCCATATAATGATGCTGATGTTGATGGGAGTTAATAGTGGCTAGAATTCATTAAGCACTTAGCATGAGCCTGACCCAATCCTAAGGGATCTGTCTTTAATCAGACAGATCCTATTATTATCACCCTCATTTTACAGATGAAGAAAAAGAGGCTCAGAGAGGGGGAGCCACCTGCCCGAGGTCACAGTGAGACATAGGTGTCTTGGACTCAGGTCTCTAATCCAAAACCTGCTCCTCTGCCAAGTTGAGCTGGACAGCACGCAGGTGTCTTGGTCTGTGGGAGAGAAGACACTGCTTCCTCTTGTAAACTCCTGCCGCCTCTGAATGTAAAGGTGGAAGTCGCAGCTCCCTGACCAGAAAAGCACTCCTGGGGAAGGCTTGGCTGGTAAGACTTACCCTAGTCTGCAAGGCGTTTGGACAGCACTCCAGCCCCCCAGAGGAAGTCGCGGGGTGGACGGAAGTCAAGTGAGCCTGGGCTCTGCTTCCCCAGCAAGGCTGAAGATTTTCCCAACAGCCGCGGCCAAATTTATCTGCCAATCCCCCAAAGAGCTGATTCCAGCGTCTGTCTGGAAATGTCAGCCCGTGTGGTTGGAGGAACGAGGGGAGAGTTTTCCTCTAAATAGCAGGAAGCATATGGGAGGCGGATGGCGCCCGCCACACCAACCTGCCAACTCTCACTCAAGCAAGAGCTAAAAGGGGCCCAAAGGGTCTGGAATTCCTACCACCTCCCGGGAGATTGAAGGTGGGGGTCGGAGACAGAGACAGCAGCAGCGAGAAGGGCAGAGAGTGGGCCCTGAAAGGCAGGCAGGAGTTCCTGGCTGACAGATGAGTGACCCAAGGCCATCAGAGGAAAGGGACACACGGAAGAATTGAGCACAGCACTGGTGATGGTCGTAAGAGCTGCTACTCACGGAGCACTTATTATGAACCACATTTGGGTTAAGCACTTTATTCGTATGATTTCACTTAAATTTTGCAACCAACTCTAAGATAGGTGCTGCTATTTTCCCCATATTACAGATCAGGAAGCTGGGGCTCAGAGAAGGAAAAACCAGGAAATCGGACTCTGGTCTAGAAAGGACCAGATCCTCAGCTGAATCACAAATACTCTACAGACTTTTCTGTCAAGTTGTGGTGCAGCTGTTGCTTAAATACTTCAAGTGATGGGGAGCTCACTACCACATGTTAGCAGTGAGCAATTTGTATCCAAAAGGTTTTCCTACTAAGCTAGAATTTCTCTGTAGAGCTTTTCCCCAGGGTCTGAGTGCCAGACCCAGGCCCTGCCTTCTTCCCCAGAGACAGAAAGGCAGGGAGCAAGGCCCCTCAAGGTCTCTGGTTTCCTCTCTGCAGGTGATATACCCCAGTTCCCTTAGCCACCTCTGTGCCCATGACCATGGCAACTAGAGAAGCCCCCAGTCACTTATGTGTGCCAGGCACTGTGCAGAGCCCACCCATATACACCTTCCTCCGAGCTCCCGGGTAGGGTATCCCACCATGATCCCTGGGGATATACTGTCATTGCTCCATTTTACAGAGGAGCAAGCAGGCTCCACGAGGCAGACAGCTTTGCTCCCGTCATTACGGCAAGTGGAGGTCTCACTGGGCTGCTGCTCTAAGTCTCATGACAGCTGAAGAGGCCCCTGCTGGCCCTACCTGGGGACCCTCTCGCTGACGCTGACCCAGCCTTTGGCAGGGGTCCCAGGATCAAACTTAGCCCTCCCCTCCTCTTCCCCAGCACCCATGAAGTCCCCAATCCAGTTGACTCTCCCCACTAGACACCTCTCTGCACCATCCCTGCAGTCCCTCCCTGCCCACTGTCACCCCCAACTGTCACCAGCCCAACCCAAGGACAACTCTAACACCCAGATCTGCCTCACATTTGGTTCCCTTCTACCCCCCAAAATCAATGCACACTCCCTGGCCCAACAGTTGAGGCCTTCCAAGCTCTGGCCTGGGCCTAACTCTCCTGCCTTCTTTCCCCTGGTGACCCCTCAAACCCTGTGGCTTAAGAGTTTAGCAGGAGGCAGGTGAGATCTTTCCAGAGCCCAGTGCCTCTACCTGATTCACCCTTCCCAGCTGTTTCTCC
The DNA here is from genome assembly GCA_004027475.1 of Anoura caudifer. Classification (NCBI taxonomy): domain Eukaryota; kingdom Metazoa; phylum Chordata; class Mammalia; order Chiroptera; family Phyllostomidae; genus Anoura; species Anoura caudifer. Next base: position 379,785 of record PVKU01000436.1, on the reverse strand, counting down.
TGAAGAACCCCTATTTATCCTTTAAGACTCTGCTCAGAGGGACAGAATCAATTGATCTGGCCCCGGAGAACCCTGAGGGATCAGCACCTCCCTCTGACTTGCCATATGTACCTGCTGTCACCGACGGGGACACTCTCCCCTTGGCTGAGTCGTGAACCCCCCTGGCAGGGCTGCTCGAATGCATCTCAGTAGCACAGCACCTGGCACATGGTAGGTGCTGGTAAATGTTTGTGGAGTGCAAGGATGAATGATTAAATGGGGACCTAGAGGCATGATGAAGTATTAGAGACGACCCATAAAACATGGCTTGTGCATGTCACAGCTTTGATGTATCAGAAACAAAAAATGCTGCTGTCAAAATAAATAGTCACAAAACATTCGATTCATGAGGATTTTGCTGGCTGCCTGCAAACTGAGAAGGGCATCAGGGGATGATCTGGATCTGGAACGGCTGGAGCTTCCAGAACAAAGCTGCCTAAGTCTGAGTAGCTGAAGTAACTAGGGCTCACCTGAGGGGTGGGAGGAGGTGAGCAGGAGGCCATGGAGTGGGCAGGGGCAGAAGAGACTGGCCCGTGTTCCAGACCTGCCTCTCACTTACTCTACGTTGATGCGTAGGGGGCTTGGTCGCACTGAGCCACAGTTTCTAGTTTGTAAACTGTAAAGGGCATTTGGAGAACTGATTGACGCAGATATGTGTCCAAAGGCCTAACCACTCCCTCTGCTGTCAGGGTGATGTGACTCTCTCTGCCCACCTCCTCCATTCATGCTCCCAGCAGGGGATGCAGACACCTGGCGTTCCTAGGTCTTGGAACCCTATGGTCTGAAAATGCAGGTTCCTGCTGGCCCTCCTGGAAGGTCGTTTGGGAGACAGCCTTCAGTGGCAGGTGAGTGGGAAGTGGCAGGACTGTGGACTTGATCCTGTGAAGGAGTTTTCTAATTAGAGGTGGAAGGAATACAGAGTGAGCTCCCCATCTCTGAGGGTATGCAAGCAGTGGCTGGACACCTCGATGTCAGGAATTCTGACCCATGGTGGAAAAGAATTTAGACCAGTAGATAGCGAAGGCCCCCTTGAAGGACTACTTGGTCTTTTCTCTCCTTTCCCATGTGGGGCCTCGACCTGACTCCACCCCATCCAAGATTACGCTCTCTCATTACCAGCCAGACTGAGCTTGCTCCTCCCATGACATCCCTCAAAGATTCAGCCTCCAGGGTCAAGTCCAAGCTCTTATCCTGGCATTCAAAGCCCCTGTGGTCTGGACCTGCCATTGCACATCCACTGGTTTTTCCCCCACCACACGCCCTTGACATTTTGTCCTGCCTACAATGGTCTTCCCCTACTCTTCTTGGTTATTCAGCTTAGGTGATACCTCCTCCAGGAAGACTTCTTTTCTCCCATGCTGGCCTTTGTGTTCCTTCAGCCCCTGTACACATACCCACCTTGCAGATGAATGATCTATGGGTTCTTCCTGCTACCCACAAATCTTCAAGACCGTTGAGGGCCAGGACAGCTCCCTCCCAGGCCCAGCATGGGCTCCAACACAGAGAAGGCTGATGTCTTCTGAGCTGGACTAGCACTTCGGAGCTTCTGATTTTGAGAGTCTAAAGCTGCCTCAATGAGCTTGTAACTCTAAGATCCGTGGCTCAGGACTCTTTTCTATAGTTATATTGTTTCCTTTTCTGATTATGAAGGTCATACATCTTGGGAATTCAGATCAGTACAAGAGGGGGAACTTGCTATGTGTAGTCACTGCTTGGTCTATTTAGGCTACAGATACATTTTTGTTGGGGGGAGCTACCCTTTCCCACTGTCCACTGGTGGAGTTCTGGGGGTGTTGACTCCATCCCAGCTGGGTGGTAGTGCAGAGGCCAGGCTGCCAACCACAGCAATTGTTTGAGGGGCAGGCACCTCCCCAAATTTGACCCATCAATGAATGATGAGACTCAGTTTTGAACCTTGTGTTTGAGCTATCTGGGAAGAAGTCTTGCATAGTCCTCTGGACAGGCATCTTATCTCCTGTACAAGAGAGCCCTATAAGAACATGGGAGGAACCCAGAGAAAGCAGAGCTGAGAAACAGTGAGAGAAACTGGGTCCTAGTAACAGGGTCTGAGCTGCTGGATCCAACTGATCCTGACGCCATTCCCTCTGAGCTTTACAGTTACAAGCCAATAAACTTCATTTTTGTTTAGACCAGTTGGGGCTGGGTTGCCTGTCACTTGTACTTAAAAAGTACCTGAGTGATACAAACAAAAATAAAAATAGAGCTTGTCCATATCTCGCCATTCTTTGGAAGCCCCTATGAAGAGCGTGATGGTTTTCCTTCTGCATGCTTCTCTTGACAGGAGCATGCATGTATTTATGCACATTTTTCCTAACAAAAATGAGACCACACAATACACACTGTTTCGTAACCTGTTATTTTTCCCTCAACAATGAGCCACGGACATGTTTCCGTGTCAACAGTATAGATCTACGGCATTGTCTCCACAGCCTCTGAGAGTGCCATTGTCTGGCTGGACCATCGTTTATTTAACCATCTCTTGCGGATAGATAACTGGGCAGTTTCTAATTTGTCACTGTCATCAAGAAAGTGCAGTGAATTTATTTGGAAAATGTGTACGTTCACTCTTGCTGGATTATGTATGACTAAGATTCCATGATTCCAAGAGTTTGAATTCACCAGTGTAAGTTTCCCTGTCTAAGATTTAAGATTCTGTGTCTGTAAGCTAGTATCTGTCCTTCTGGGAAGGTTCAGTGGTCATCAAAACCAAGAAAATCTAGGGCCAGGGGTTCCCTTAACTGTTTCTCCCATGAGATTACTCGTTAGCAATGTAAGTCAGTTGGTTGGGAGGTAGCTGGGGCTCAGGGCTCGGGGCTCAGGGGGTTGGGGCTGGGGCTGGCTGTGTACACTCCGCTAAGCTGTCCACCTCCCTGGGCCTCATCCCCCAACTGGATCTGACTCTCAGTAACTGAGAAGAGAGTGAGCCTGGGGACCAGTCAGCACTGACAGCCCAGGCAGCATGCGGTGAGCGCAGCGTAGGTGTCACCTCTGGTGGTCACGGTGGTAACGGCAGCAGCCTCAGGGATGCAGCGCTGAGACTGGTCCAGCCCACTCCACGTGTTAGCTCACTGAAGCCCCATAACCGCCCCTGGCACTGCTGTTCTTGTCTGTTTCACAGAAGGAAAAACTCAGCCTCAGAGAGGGCAAGTGACTTGCCCAAGGTCACATAGCCAAGAAGTGGTAGGGCTGAGGTGTGACCCAGATCTGCTGACTCCCCAGCCCACACCTTATTTTATTGGAGAACTGCTCCAGGCAGGACTGTGGAAGTACTAAAGTCCCCCATTTCCTTTCCCAAGTCCTAACACTAAGGAAAGACTCTAAATCCAGAAAAGTATTAAGAAGACAACACAGATCTCCCATGTCCGCACCCCTGGGATGGAACCACTGTGAATAGTTTTCAGAAACACACACAGTTCTTATGAAAAAATGATATCATGCTACCTATGCTGTTTTATAACCTCTTCTCTTTCAACTCTGTAATGCGGTATGGAGTTCTTTCTGCAACAGGAAATGCAGATCCGTGGCCCCATTTCTGGCAGCTGCGGCAGGTGCCACTGCATGGCTGCTGTGCATGGCTTTAACTAGTGCCCCATGACAGGCAACGGGGCTCCCAACTGTCCAATTATCAACAATGCTACAGTGAGTACTTCCCAGCACACCTAGATCCCTGTCATCCTGCAGGTCCCCGCTCAAATGCCGCCTCCTTAGGGAAGCATCTTGAACCCTTTGTAACATTGCCATGCTGACTTCCATCACTGTACCGATGGCGTCTCTGTGTATTCAGTTCATTTGTTTGAGTGACTGAATACCGGTCACTCCCCAAGGCTGTGGTGCTCTGCAATGGGCATAGACTAGCAGGGACTAGCCCTGGATGAAAGTCTTGGGAAGGCGGGAATGCTTCTGGGGCAGGTGCCCTGTCTGCAGAGCAGGCACCCCTGTTTCAGGGCTTGGAGACACCCTCTGCCATGCCGCCCTGCAGGCCATGTCCCCAGAACCAGTTCAGGGACCCAGAGATCTGCCATAGAACTCGGTTCTAGTCACAGGCGGCTTGGAGATTCCATGCCAAGTGCCTGCCTTCCTGAGGCCTTCACACACACAGGAGACCCACATGGGTGCTGGGGCTGGAAGAGCTGGTAGAACTCTCTACCACGTGCTGGCTATGTGGCCTTGGGCCAGTCATTTCGTCTTTTGAGGGCTTAGTCCCCTCATCTGTAAAATGGGGCCAATACCACCCACCTCACAGGGTTGTTCTGAAGATTAAGGAAGATAATGAATGTGCTTAGCACACAGTAGGTCCTTAGGAAATGGTAGTGCAAACCCACAAGCAGTTAGTTCAGAGGTTAGGTCTGACTCACCTGGATGTCCTCTTTTTATCTTGAATGATTGCTAGTTATGCCCTGGCTGCCTCCCGTGATCTGTGCCTTGGAATGACACATTCCTACCCTTCAACACCTATTAAATGGCTAAAGCTCTGCTCTGACCCCTTGTCACACACCCCATGCCTCATCTGCTGCCTGTGGCCACAGATGCCTGCCTGGCTTCTCGAGCCTTAAAAACGCAAAAGGCACCGGCACATGCCTGAGGAGCAGACGGAGGACCCCTGCCCCTCAGGGGGACTTCTGGGCCCCCGATCCTCAAACACGGCTGGTGGTGCTGGCCTGAGTCGGCCTGCCCGGTTTCCCGTCCCAGTTCCTGCCCCTGAGCGCTCCCTGGCCGTGTGACGAGTAACTTTACCTCTCCGAGCCTCCCTTTCCTCCTCTGTAAAATGGGGAGAACAATAGAATCTGTGAGGATTCAGTGAGATAAACTAAAACATTTAGCAAGAGCCTGGCATTTAGATAAGTGCTCCATAAACATTAACTATTATTGTTATAATTGCTTTTTAGCTTTTTTACTGTGAAATATAAGTACATAAAACGGGGCCGTTTACTGAGTGAATTATTGCGAAACAAAGAGCTGTGGAACCACCGCCACGTGGGTCGGTGGACAGAGCAGCGCCGGCCCCTCAGAAACCCCTCCCGAAACCCTTCCCAATCCTCACAGCCTATTTGCTCCACGAAGATGATCCGCTTTGAACTTTTCTAGTGCTATTATTATTACTATTACTGATAACAGCAAGCAAATAAAACCCATAAAACTGTGGCCGCTCTGCCCCAACTAAGCCAGGCTCCTAGCACCCGGCTACCTGTGTCCTGGGCACAGAGACTCCCCAGCCGATTTCCCAACTTGGGCTCTGGCTGTTCTTTAAATAACCAGCTTGTTAGCAAAATAGCAGCAGTAACACCTCCCTCGCTGCCGCCCAGGCCTCCATCTTTCCTCACAATGCTGACGGCTGCTCCCCCCAGCTCGTGCCAAGGAATCCCTGTCTCTGTCACTGGGCCACACGTGCCAGCGGCTGCCAGCTACGCTGTGCTCTCGGTGGCCACAATCCTGCCCCTCTGGCTGTGCCTGGCCTGGGAAGCAGAGGGTGGCACTGAATGGCAGCAGTTTCCAGGAAAGGCTGAGATGTTGACAGCTGAGCCCTCTCCCCAAACCCATGCCTCGGTCTTCCCATCAACCTCCCACAGGGTCATCAGGAGTTTAGCTGAGATGATGAAGAAGAGGACACACTTAGTGGAATGCCAGGCCCATAATATACAATTGCTCAAGAAATGCTCGAAATTATTCAGGCAGCTCCTGTTACATATCTAGTCCCTGGCGGGGACACGCAGGAACTAGGGCACACCCAGGACAGTGTGCGAAGGATTAAATCCCACAGAAACCCATGGCTCTCAGGCCGAGATGTCCTCATCGCTTCTCTTCCTGCAACAGTTTCTCAGCCAAATGCGACTGCTGTCTGCAGTCCCTACAATAAGCCAGGGGACAGATTAGGGGCACCGGGCCAGGGGCAGCTGATTAAAAGGGCCCTTTGCATGGTTATTAATAAGAAGGCTGGCACCACACGAGTGTGCAGCTCCTTGTTCTTGAAGAAGCACTTCTACTTACATTATCTACAACGAATTTCACGGGTTTTTAAATTATCCTATATCATTTGCATATGATACATATTTACAAGACTTTTCCCTTCTCAGAGCCATCCCACCAGGGAGGCTGGGCCGCTGTTGGCAGAGGAGAGAGTGGAGACCAGAGGGACAGGCCCCCCTGCTGAAGGCCTGAGCTGACTGTATGCTCTCTGGGGTCAGCAGCTAAAAGGCCACTGGGCTCAGGGGTCCTGATGACGTCTAGGTGGAAGGAGGTGACAGAGCCTTCTCTACTCTCCCTTTTTCCTTCCTTCCACAACTATTTACTATGTGCCCACTATATGCCAGGCACTTGCCAGCTGCTGGCTATCCAGTGGGGGATGAAGCAGTTATTTCTCACCCTTGGGGAGCAGAAGCCACATGAACAGGCAGATCGTAAACAACTATCCCATGTAGTGCAGCGTGGTAGCCGGGTGACCCAGGGCAAGCCCCTGAACTCATTTGAGCCTTGGCACTGTCATCTGTGAACAAGACTAGCCATGCCTCTATGGCCCGGGAGGTGGCGGTAGGATGAGATGCAGGGATGTGGTGAGAGTGTCAGGTGCTGTGCTGGCCCTGAGAGGGGTGTGTTCTTGGGATCATCACTGTGGGAAAGGTAAGAGGCCAGGCTTGGGGTGGAGTGGGCGGGGGTGGATTGCATATCCTCAGATGAGCGGTCAGAGGGGCTGCGGTCCCTGCACCTCCTCCCGTGTTGAGGTCAGTCCGAGTGGGAACAGGAGGAATGTGGGCAGAGCAGGCTGGAGGGGCAGGAACCCAAAGCTCCCTGAGACTCAGGAGCTCTGATGGCCTCACCTCAGCCCCAGCACAGCTCACCCCTCCTCTCCCTTTCCCTTCCCGCACCCTTGTCACCAGCTGTCCCAGCCCCTTGGGTGTGGCATGGGCTAGCCTTTGAGGGAGACAGAGCTGGGCTCACTGTGCATCCTCACGCAAGTGGCTTTCCTTCTCTGAGGCTGTTTCCTCTGTAAAAAGGAAGCCATCACCATGCCCACCTGTTGGGATGTTGGGAGGACTGGGTAAGACAAGCAGTTAAACTATAAGTTGAGCTCAGACACGTAAAAGCTCTCACTGAGGTCCCTTTGCCAGCATGTTGGTGTCTGTGGGTGGGGGAGCTGGGCATTTCCCAGCTGTGTGGAGCACAAGTGGGCGGTGAGCAGCCCAGATTCTGTGTGCCCAGGCCGGCGGACGCAGTTACTTACCAATCGGGGAGCTACGTGCAGAGGGAAAACAGGAACCAGTCGGGAACCAGCAGGCGTCACCTCAGGAGTGGGCACTGGACCTAGGGCTGGCACACACATCCCTCCAGACACTCAATCAGAGGAGCTGGCAGCAACCAGTGTGGGACAGGGGCCCTCCAGTGTCGGCAGTGACCAGGTTTGGACCACCAGGCACCTGGCAGAAGGAAAGGCACCAGTACCTGTGAAAATGGGGGAGAATGTCAATTAGGAAGTGCCTGGGATAATCTCTCCACCCTGAGACACTTGGACTTGCCCTGGGAACCCTGAAGAGGAAGATGCCACGCAGCAATCATACAAATCCAAGTGTACAACACTATATTTTTCTAAGCACTCCAGCCTCCCAGCTCTTGGGGGCCCCACACTGTTTTTCAGAGGCATATCTGCATGCCATGCATATTTACGATGCCTTTCCCACCACCCACAGAATCCCCACAGCAGCCTAGAAGCTGGGTTTCAAGCCTTTGATCCCCCGTCTTGCTTTGCCCTCACCTTCCCTGAATAGGTGCAGTAAGGAAAGCCACACAGTCCTGCGACAAATCCCAGCTCAGCCGCTACTCATGGAAGGACAGCTGTCCTGTTCTGAGCCTCAGTTTCCTCACTTGTCAAATGGTATTAAGAGTGCCTCCTCTGAGGCACTTCTGGTCAAGATGGAGGGATAGGTAAACATGCTTTACTTCCTCATGCAACCACAGAGAGAATTACAACTATATCTCAAAACAAACAACAGCAGGAACTGTCAGAAAATCGAGCTGTAAGGAAGTCCAACAACCAAGGATTTAAAGAAGTCACATTCATCTAGACAGGTACCTTTTACAGGGAGTCCAAGCAGCCCTACCTAATTCACAGAAACAAACACAGGGAGGCTGTCGAATTGAGGAGACAAAGAAACATGGCCCAAATGAAAGAACAGAACAAAACCCCAGAAAAAGAACTAAATGAAGCAGATATAACCAACCTATTAGATACAGAATTCAAACCACTGGTGATCAGGATGCTCAAAGAACTCACTGAGTATGGCAAAAACATAAGGGAAGAAATGAAAGTTACGCTAAGCAAAATAAAGAAAAATCTACAGGGAACCAACAGTGGAGAGCATGAAGCCAAGAATAATGATTTGGAATAGAAGGAAGGAAAAAGCATTCAATTAGAACAGCAGAAGAAAAAAGAATTTAAAAAATGAGGAGAGGCTTAGGAACCCCTGGGACAACGTTAAACGTACCAACATCTAAAACATAGGAGTGCCAGAAGAGGAGGAACAGCAAGAAATTGAAATCTTATTTAAAAAAATAATAAAAGAAAACTTCTGTAATTGGGTGAAAGAAATAGACATACAAGTCCAGGAAGCCTAGAGAATCCCAATTAAGTTGGACCCAAAGAGTCTCACACCAAGACACATCATAATTAAAATGCCAATGGTTAAAGACAAAGAGAGAATCTTAAAAGCTGCAAAAGAAAAGGATAGAGGTACCTACAAAGGAGTGCCCATAAGACTACCAGCTGATTTCCCAAAAGAAACTTTGCAGGCAAGAAGGGGCTGGCAAGAAGTAGTCAAAGTGATGAAAAGCAAGGACCAACAACCTAGATTGCTCTAACCAGCAAAGCTATCATTTAGAACGGAAGGGCAGATAAAGTGCTTCCCAGACAAAGTAAAGCTAAAGGAGTTCACCATCACCAAGCCATTATTATATGAAATGTTAAAGGGACTTATTTAAGAAAAAGAAGATCAAAACCATGCACATTAAAAGAGCAACAAATTTACAGCTATCGACAACTGAATCTGAAAAAACAAACTAAGGAAACAAATAGAACAGGAACATAATCATAGATATGGAGATCATTTGGAGGGTAATCAGCTGGGAGTGGGAAGGGGGAGAATGGGGAGAAAGGTGCAGGGATTAAGAAGAGTGACTGGTAGGTACAGAATAGATGGGGTGGGGGGTGTCAAGAACAGTACAGGAAATGGAGAGGCCAAAGAACTTATATACATGACCCAGGGGCACAAACTCAGGGGGGATTGCTGGAGGGAAGGGAGGTACTGTGTGGAGGGGGGAAGGGGGGAAAATTGGGACAACTGTAATAGCATAATTAACAAAATATATTTTTAAGAAAAGAGTGCCTCCTCTGGGGGCTACTGTGAGGATTAAAAAGATGAAGCGGGCAGAATACCTGGCTCTGTCCCTGTCCCCTGCACTCAGAGCTGCATTACATCACCCCCCTCTGCCACCTCCCACATAACACATCTTGTGCAAGAGGCAAAGAGAAGCCAGGTGTCCCTTGCCACCCACCTCTCCTGAACAGGTGTCACGGCGCCTGCTTGGATCTTTAAATCAGCAGGAACCCGGCCTGCCTGCGAGAAGAAAAGGGCTCCTCCATTCCACACCCCCTTCCCTGGAGCCTCTTAGCTGCCTTGGAGGCCTCAGTGGAGACTCCCCGCTCTCCACCCTCTCATTCTACAGGTGGAGAAACTGAGACACGATGGAAACAAATTCTGTGGGGGCACAGAACACAAGAGGTTGGGCTGGGATCTGAACACAGGCTTCTACCTCTCAGCCCTGGGAGGAGAGGTACAGGGGTCAGTTCACAGGACGAATGTGCAGAAAGGGGCCACTTATGGTGGGGGAGGGTCACCTTTCCCTCCCGGTCACCCAGGGCCCTCGAAAGCCCTTACACATCCACTCCTACTCTGTGCCAAGCCCATAACAGGCTGGGCCAAGTTTCCTTCTTTCCACAGCCCTATGATGTTATCCCTGTTTTTCAAAGGGAGAAACAGGCCAGAGGGTTCCAGGAGTTCCCCACGGGCACGCACACCAAGGAAGAGGCAGAGCATCTCACTCCAAGACCCAGCACTTAACCCTCTGTGCCTCCTCCAGAGGAAAAATCACCAACCAAGCCCTGGATGCTGTGGCTCAGTGGACTGAGTGCCAGCCTGAGAACCGAAAGGTTGCCAGTTCGATTCCCAGGCAGGGCATATGCCTACGTTGCAGGCCAGGCCCCCAGTGTTGATGTTTCTCTCCCTCTCTTTCTCCTTCCCATCTCTTCTCTCTAAAAATAAATAAATAAAATCTTTAGAAAGAAAGAAAGAAAGAAAGAAAGAAAGAAAGAAAGAAAGAAAGAAAGAAAGAAAGAGAAAGATGGAAAATCACCAAGCAAGACAAACAGGCATAACCATCTGGTTGAAAAATGTTTAAGTAGCGGGAAAGGAAAATACCAAACTCCAAAAAAATTCTGAATTAGTGGACATGAATACTTAAAGATGTATAAAAGATTTCAAGATGCATCATGGGGTGTGAAAACTGCCAAGACATGAAAATTCAGGCCTTGGGGGGATGCGTTCCCTATCAGGCTGTCACTTTTAGCAAAAATCAGTCAGAGCCCAAAGCTGAGGGAAGGAGGTGACAGCAGAGGGAGACATTCTGTGCAGGGCAGTGAGGCTGTAGTCCTGATCCAGGGGTCCCGAGACCTGTCTCAGAGTCCCCCTACTTCCTTGCTGAGGGACCAGAGCAAGTCTCCTCTCGCATCCCCCACTTTGCAACAGGTGGGAGAAACAGCAGATGGTCTCTTAGGTCCCTTCCAGGTGTTTAGATTCCGGGACTTCCAACATGGACGAACCTCGAGAACATTATATGAAGTGAAAGAACCCACGGAAGACCACAGGATGTATGATTCACTTCTAGGAACTGTCCAGAACAGGCAACTCTGAAGGGACAGAAAGTGGATGAGTGGTTGCCAGTGCGGGACCCGGAGGGGGTGAGGGCTCAGATGTTTGCGGTTTACTTTTTGGATAATGGAAATGTTTTAAAATGGATCATGGTGATGGATACACAACTCTGTGACTACACTAAAAAGCTCTGAATTGTACACTTTAAAAGAATGCATTGTATGGTATACAAATACTATCTCATAAAAGCAGTTACAACAATCCAACACTAAAAAAAAAAGATTCTTTGCCTTCCAAACGGGTAGCTGTTCTCCTGGTGTCTGCGGTCCTCTCAGGGTTCTTCCACTATGGCCCGGGGAATATTTCCCAAGAAGCCCCCACACACCCCTAGACCCTCTATCCCAGAGGCCTTTGCACTTCACATTTACCTCCTCCAGGAAACCCTCCCTGGCCTCCCAGCTAGGTCGGGTCTCTGCCCCCTGGCTCTTAGGGCCCATCTGTTTATCCTTCTGGCCACTTAGGGTGCTGATCATTTCCATGATTTTTGGTTGACCCTGCTTCCTCCATCAGACTGGGAGCTCTGGATGGCAGGGATCGTCATCCTTGGTCATCACTGTCAACACTGAGTGCGGTCAGTGCCTGGCACAGAGTAGGTGCTCCAGAAACAGTTGCCGATTGAAGGAATGAATGGAAGTTCCAAACCCTGTGATGCACGCTTGGCTTCCGGCCCTGGCTCCACCACATTCTGGCCAAGAGATATGGGGCAAGTCATGTAGCCTGAGACTCTCGACACCTGCTTCCGAGAGGAGCCAGGGGATTAAAAGGGGTAATAGACACGGAGAGTACTTTATGAAGTGGCTCCTCCCACAGCTGCCCCCACCTTGGTGGATGCAACCCCCTCCTTCCATCACTCAGGCCCAAATCCTGGAGCCATCCTTGACGCCTCCCTTTCCCTCACCCTCTGCATCCAAGCCGTCAGTGACTCCTACCGGGTCCACATTCATGTATCAAAAAGCTGATGTGCCACCTGCATGGCTGCCACCACTGAGGACTGAGCCATCATCACCTCTCGCCTGGATTAGTCATGTCCTCTCTCGTCTCTGCTTCTGCTTTTGCTCCTGACACAGAAACCGGAGGAAGCAGGTTAAAACACAAGGCAGTTCCTGTCCCTCTGCTCTTAAACCTCCACGGCCTCACCTCACCTCGAGGAAAAGCTGACGGCCCTACAGACGCAGCAGGAACCACCTAAGACACTGCCTCCGAGTTTCCCCTTCACTCTTGGCTGACTCCCTTTGTCCCCACTACATGGGCCTTGGTGCTGACCCTTAAATATACCAGCCGTGCTCCTGCCTCGAGGCCTCTGCCCTTGCTCTTTCTCCGCCTGGAATGTTGGTGCCCAGATGTCCGTGAGCCTTACTCCCTCCCTGCCTTCTGATCTTTGCTGAGACCTCACCATGTCAACGAGAGGCAGTTCAGCACAGCAGTTAATGCTCTTTGCTAAAGAGCATGGGCTTGTGGTAAAATCCAGGCTCTGCCAGTTACATAGCTGGGTGACCTTGGGAAAGTTTTTAATTTTTCTGTGACTTGGTTGCTCATTTCCGAAAGGGGTGTAATTCCTCATACAGTTGTTGTGAGGCCTAAATGTATTCAGGGAGCACCGCCTCCGCATCAGCTGATCCCGTCGCCCACCCAGCCACTGCACCTAATATTCCCAGGGCCTGTCTCTCCCTGCTGTATTGTTCTTCTTGGCACCTGCCACTTATAACAGGGTATGCAAATGAGTAATCTACCCAGATTATTGCCTGCCCCTCCCACTGAAATGTCAGCCCCATAAGGCAGAGAGTTTTGTCTCTTCGGTTTAATGGCTAGATCCCCAGTGCCTACTGGAGCAGCTGGCCTGTGGAGGAGCTCAGTGAAGACTTTGCTCAACAAATATTTTCACTGCGGAATAAATTGTTATCGACTAATTGTCATTCCCCTCCTTCCCGTCATCAACATTTTCTTCTCCAGCCCAGCTGGAGTTCCAGGTCCACGAAGCCAAGTTCCTCCTGCCAGTTCGGCCTGCCACCCTGTGGACACCTCACATGCTATGTGTCCAGGGCCCAGTCTGCGACCTTCTCTGGGGACCTCGCCCTCCTGCACCATTGCCTAACCTGGTACCCGGAACCAGCTCTCTCTCTTCAGTAACCAAGAAGCCTGGAGGCTCCCATGCCCTTTCCTCCCTCTCCCTCACCCCCTCATATGTAAAACCCAAGACCATGTCCTACATTTCTAACCTTCCCAAACATCTCTCAGATCTCCTTCCTTTCATCCCCAGAGTCACCCCCAGCCCGTCCCAGTCAGCACTATCTCTTGTTCAGACCACGGCACGGGCCTCCTCCCCGGGCACCCTGCTGCCTCCCTCAGTCTATTTTCTATGCAGCAGCCAGGAGGATCTTTTCAAAACTCATGTGGAGCAAATGAAAGCCTTGCTCTGCAAGCTTGAAAAGTCAAAATCCCCATTACTCAAAAAACAAACCAACTGGAGCTTTTCAAAAGACTTCGACTCAGGGCTCCTCAAATAATAAGCAGCTTCCCCAGGTAAAATGATATTATTGGTAATACAAAAATTTAATTTACAAAAATGGGTTTACCTTTAAACTCAATAAATATTTGTGAAGTTGAATTGAAATGAAAAAGTAGTTTTTAAAACCAGCATCTATGGGGTTCCCTCACACACTCACACACTGGGGGCTTTTCGCACCCCCACATCTCGGTTACTCCTCCCGGCAAAGGAGGCAGGTGGCAGTGACTCTGGTTTTCAGATGTGGCAACTGAGGCCCAGAGAGGGGAGGTGACCTGTCCAACCTAACACAGCTCCCAAATTCCCCCAAGTCCTCCCAGACGCTCGAGGCCGGGGCCACGGGTGCCAGCTGGGGCAGGGGGACAAGTAGAGCCTCCTGTTCTGCTGACTGTTGAGGCGCCCAGGGCCTTGGAGCCCACAGACAAAACCTGCTCGTTTCCTGCTCCCTGCCTCTGGCTGTGCACTTTCCCTGCTCAGGGTAACTGCTCCCCAGGCCGGTCTCAGTCTCCAGCACCGAGGCTCCTGTCTGCACCGGCTCAGCACTGGCTGCCAGATGAACCAGCTCCAACGATTTGAGGATGTTTCTGACAGGGCAGCGCCCTCACCTCTTGTGCTGGGTCCTCCCTGAATCTTCTGCCTTAGGGCCCATGGTTCCTCTGCCTCCTCTGATGGCTGGTCCTCCAGCCCTCTGTCCTGAGTCCACATGGACCTCCCAGGTCTCTCTGTGCAACCTGGCCTCACACCTGAACCCAGGTGAGGCTCAACACCCTGCTGCCTCCCAGATCTCCCTCCATAAGCCCCTCACGCCCCTACATCCAAAATGGAGCTCATCACCTTCTCTCCCATACCTGACCCTCAATGATGTGTCTCAAACCACAACTTCTCTCCATGCCCACTGCCCTGTGCTCAGTCAGGCCTCGTCCTTCCTCGGGGCATTTGAGCACAAGCTACGCATCTTCCCACATGGCATCCACAACAACCACACACTAGCCACCCACCTGCTTTCCCAGCCATCCACCAACTACCTACTCACCCAGACTCACTGTCCACTCCCTCCTTCCTCTACCCTCCAGTCCACCGCCCACAATTTACTGAGGCCTCTCCAATGTGCCAAGCCTCATGCTGGACGTTATGACACAAACATGACTTAGACCTAGTCTTTGGCCTCAAGAGGCTCACACTGGAGCTGGGTATTTATTCATTTATTTAGACTTTTTAAAATTGTTTTTTAATAGAGAAGGTAAAGGAGGGAGAGAGGGAGAGAAACATCGATTGGCTACCTCTCGTATGCTCCTAACTGGGGACCTGGCCTGTAACCCAGGCATGTTCCCTGACTGGGAATTGAACCAGCAACCTTTCAGTTTGCAGGCCAGCGCTCAACCCACTGAGCCACACTAGCCAAGGTTGGAACTAGGTCTTGAAGGGCGAATAGGAATCTGTGGAGGGTGGAGGGGAGGAAGGGAGGGCATCTAGGTTGAGGGGTAAACAAGGGCACAGGGATAGCAAGGAGACACCTGGTTGTCTGAGGAACTTGACCAGATGGGTGGGGTGTAACAGAGGTGAAGGTTTAAGGGCCACTGAGACCAGCTCTGCAAAGGCCTTCAGGACAGGTGACAAAGGACTTTGGACTTTATCTAAAGTGTGGGCCCTGGTGGACTCCAGCTCCACCACCTTGTAGCTGTGTGGCCCTGAACAAGTGACCTCAGTGCTCCCTGCCTATAAAATGGGAATAATAATGTACCTATTACAAAGGACTAAATGAACTAATGCATGTATATATTATGTCTCTTAGCACAGTGCCTGGTGTGTAGAAAATGCTCAGTAAATGTAGTTGCTGTTAGCCCTCACATTATTATTAATTAATATGCTCTAGTCAGCTAGTAGACAGCACAGAGTTTTATCAGGTTGGCCAAAAAGTCCGTTTAGTTTTTTCTATAAAATAAAAGATGCGCTTTTCATTTTCACCAATAATTTTATTGATTTGGATATTTTGAGTGTGTCAGCTATCTCCGGCTATTGGTTTCTAGTGGGTAGAGGCCAGAGATGCTGCTAAACACCTTACAATGCACAAGATAGTCCCACAGCAAAGAATTATTTGGCCAAAATGTCAACAGTACTAAGAAACCTTGCAAACATTTGACACATTTGAGCAGTCACAGCACCTTCCCCATATACTGCAAATATCTTTTTCTGCGTTTCAGTTGTATTTTTACCTTTCTTGAAATAATAAAGCATAATATGCCAAAAATGTTGTATATTTTTCTTCCATCCTCAATATTAAAATGGCTGCACAAAAATTCACCATTTTGATAAGTTTTTTTTTAATGCACAGTGATATGACAGCTGTCACAATGCAATCTAACAAAATTGTTCCAAATGAAGTTCAAGACAACTAAGCATCATGAGAGCCATCGTATGGAAAAAACGAAATGAACTTTCTGGCCAAGCCAATTCATAAAATGCGTGCCAATCTGGACTGCAAAGCCCCCTGCTCAGCATCCAGGTAGTCTGGGGTGAGCTTCACCGCCCCTGCCCAGGATTTCCCAGGCTCTGGCCAGCCCCTGACCCACCAGCTCCATCCTTGTCCTGACCTACCAACTGCCCCCAGCCAGTCATGCCTTACTACCCCAGACCACTGCGCAGTACCCCAGACTGGCCCCCAGGGCCCAGATGAACTTGCCATGCCCTGCCCCTAGTTTTGAGGAGTAATGGGCATTTGAGCCCCAAGTTTCAAGACCTATCTGACGCAGGCAACCTGTCTGCTCTCTCTGAAAGCTCTAGGGACACCACCCTGTGAATACCAGCAGCTCCTCTCACAGGACACCAAGAAGCTCTTGACACAAGTTTGTCCTCTAACCCTTGCAGCTCTGTTTCGGTGTAGTCACCCATCCTGCAGATGACAGCACTGAGCTCCAGAAAGAAGATGGTACTTCCTTTGCTCCAGGCTGCACAGCAAGCAAATGGAAGAGCAGGGATTCAATCCCTGGCTGGTCAGACTCCAGGGCCCCAGCTCTCTCCCCCAAATTACCAGGGCACAAGACAACACACGGATGTGAATTTTCAAGTCCCAAGGAGTGCTGCCCACGAAGACTCTGAGCAAGGATGGAAATGCTCTCATTTGCCCTGTCCAATTGTGGTCATGAGCCACATGTGGCTACTGAGCGCCCGAAATGTGCCTAGTGCGACTGAAGGGCTGGATTTTAAATAAAATGAAACTTAAATAGCCACATGTGGCTTGTGGCTACGCTATTAGAGAGCAGCAAGACCAGACAGCTTTTAACATTCTCAACCCTGAGACCGCACTTCCAAACACTCATACTTTTTGAGCCATGACTCACAAAACCTTTTGCCGTTTTGTGGAAAGATTCCGACCATGTACCACCTGGTCCTTGCTTTGATAAACGGAGGCTATCCAGCACCCACAAGTTAATTGCTTTTTCACAATTCAAGGTCATTCAAGAACTAGCTGCCAAACTCCTGCTCCTCGCCAGGCACCGAGCCAGATGTGGAAGGCTGACACACTTGTCCCTGCCCCCCAGGAGCTCAGTCTGGTGGGGGAATGTCCTGCGTTAGGGTCTGTGACAGCAGATGGGCGCCGGGACGAGGTTTACACACAGTCTGGGAAGCGGGGGGGCGGGCAGGGTGGCCAGCTCAGCAGGGGGAGTCCAGGATGGCTGCACGGAGGAGGAGACACTGACATGATGCCACAGGACTCCAGTGTGCACGGCCCTTCCACAGCCGCTGTCTCATTCGCCTGTCACAACAGCCCTGCGATGGAGTTCAGACCCGGCCTGGTCCCCGGTCTTCTGTGCACTGGATTCACGTGAGCACACACTGCTGGAATGGCAGTACGGGCCGCAGCTCTGAGCCGCAGCTCTGAGCCGACACCCCCACACTGGGTGAGGGTGAGCTGGCTTGGTCTCCGAGGCCAGGGCTCCCCTGGATCCGCCCACACCCGTTTCTTGGGAAGGTTTACCCAGGACCCAGCCAGCTGGTGCCCAAATTTGTTTCACGAGAACTTGGAAATCAGATGTTCCCCAAATCCTCCGAAGAGCCAGTCCTGTAAACCCCTAAACCTTCTGCAGTCCTGCCAGGACCCAGCAGCCCCCTCACTGGCCATGTGGCCTCCTCAGCTGGCCCTCTGATTTCTGGAGGCCACGGAAGATCTTCATTTAATGACATTTCCCCGTAATCCCTTCATTTCTGTTCAGCACTCCCGGGGGGGGGGGGGGGGGGGGGGGGGCCGCTGCAGCGGCCTACTCTCACCTGCCCTACTTTTTCTTTCTCTGAATCTTCTCTGGGCTCCTGCTTGGTCCATTTGCCTGGGGGCCCAGGAAGCTCCAGCCCTTCCATCTCCCCTTGTTAACGTTGTGGAGTCCTCCCTTGCCAAAGTCTGGAGCCCCTCTGATTCCTTACATTGGCTTTGGAGCAGAAGGCAGGGAACCCTTGACTGTGCCCCACAAACATTTCTTGAGCCCCTACTCTGTGCACACCCCAAGCCAGGCCACAAGGAAGGCAATAAGAATTACTCAGTGGGGGTGGCAAATATGTAAATAGACATTGCAGCCTAAGGTGATGGAAGCTGCCCTGGAGGGACAACCAGGGGCCTACAGGAGCCCTGAGCAGTCTGGGGAATTAGGGAAATACCAAAAAGGAGGGGGGGGGGCTCTGGCTGGGCCTTGCAGGATGCACAGGAGTCCACTAGGTGGACAGAGTGGGGAAGGGCTCTGGAGGAGAGAAGGGGGACAAAGCATGCCATGTTTGGGGAACTGAGGAATCTGTACAGGTGGGGAGCTGGCCTATGGGTTCTGGGGGTGAGGGGGAGGGAGAGAATGGGAGACAGGGCAGGAACCGCAGGTGAGGGCTCCATCCTGAGGGTCCTGCAAGTCCATCCAGGGAGTACGGCCTTCACCTTGGGGGCAGTGGGGATTCAAAGGCTTAGTCAAGTTTGAGTCAGAGAAAGATCACAAGCAGCTTTGGGGGCAGCCTAGCAGTGGCGCTGTGGTCCAGGTGAGAGCTGACAGCAGGCTACTGGGGCAGGGGCATTGGGGCAGGGGGTGGAGGGACAGTCAGGTTCAGGACTTGGGGCTGATTAGATGTGGAGGATGAGATAAAGGCAGGCAAAGGCGACTCCCAGGTTCCTGCTCCACGCAGCTGGGAGATACAGTGAGTACAGTAGTCCCCCTCATCCTTGGGGGTATGTGCCAAAACCCTCAGTGGGCGCCTGAGACCACAGGCAGTACCAAACCCTGTGTGTGTGTGTGTGTGTGTGTAAAATTAGGCACAATAAAAGATTAACAATAACTCATAATAAAACAAAGGAATTATAATAATATTCTGTAATAAAAGTTATGTGAATGTGGTCTCTTTTTCAAAATATGTTATTGTACTATACTCACTTTTTCACTTAAAGGAGGCACTTTATAGCTTATCTTTGGCATATCTGAATCACCAGCCTCACTACTGTGCTTTGGGGCCATTGTCAAATAAAATAAGGGCCACTCTGACAGGAGCACTGAGATGCTGGGACAGATGATTGGTAACCAAGACAGCTACTAAGTGACTGGCAGATGGGCAGTGTACACAGCGTGGGGATGCGGGACAAAGGGGAGATTCAGGACCCAGGTGGGATAGAGCGGGACAGCACAAGGTCTCATTGTGCAACTTGAAACTTATGAACTGTTATTTCTGGAATTTTTCATTTACCATTTTCTATGGTTGGCCATGGGTAACTGAAACCACAGAGAGCAAAACTGTGGATAAGGGTGGGGGAGGACTAAAGTACTAACCTTTTAGCAAACTTTTTCTTAAAGGACCAATGGTAAGTATTTTAGGCTTATGGGCCATTCAGTGCTCCAAAATTGCCATAGAAATACATAAGTGGATGGGCGGGGCTGTGTTCCAACAAATTTTTTTATAAGAAGAGGCAGGCCATGGCCATCGTCTGCTGGTCCCTGGGCTGTCAACAATATTAGCAAGAAATGCATCTTAAGCTGGCTGTAACAATAAAGTGAATCAATTAACCTATAACTGAAAAAATCCAGAATTTTGGTGGACTTCAGGCAGAGTTCAATCAGGGTGTCAGATCTGTTGTGCTGTTTTCTCATCCCAGCCCTTCTCCACATTGGTTCCATCCTAACTCTGGCTTCCTGCATGCACACAAAGTGGCTGCAGCTGTTCCTGGCAAAGAACACCATCAGGGCACAAGGAAGGACATCTCTTCCTAAGAGTCACTCTGATTGGACTTGCTTATGTCATATGCCTGTCCAAGAACCAATCATCATGCCTGGGGAATGGAACACACTGATTAGCTTAACTGGGGTCACAGACTCAATCCCTGAGTAGGGGAAGAAGAGTCAGTTCCCTGGGACCACATGGCTCCCCAGTGGAAATCAGGGCTCAGTAGGATGGTTGAAACAAGGGAGGAATGCAAGACAAGCAAAAGCATGTGTCCCCGTGAAGACCCGTGTGTGGATGTTCACAGCAGCATTATCCATAATAGCCCAAAATCCAAATGCCTCATGAACAGATAAACACATCGTTCTACTATCTCCATAAAATTTAGCACCAGGAGAGAATGAAGTACTGATACATATGACATTCATGAACAGAAAAAATAACTGCTGAGCGGAAAAAGCTAGACACAAAGACTACCTGTTGTATGTTTCCATTTACATGCACTTTCTAGAAAAGGCAAATCAGACCAGGGGCTGTCTGGGGCCTGGGGTATGAGTGAGGACTGACTATAAACGCACACAAGGGAACTTTTGGATTGCAGTGTCAGTTGCACAACTGTATAAATTTATTAAAACTCAGATGAATACTTAAAATAAGTGAACTTTCTGGTGTGTAAACTATATCCCAAGAAAGCTGTTATTTAGAAAGGGGGCAAAGGAATGTTGGGGCGTAGCCATCAGGGTCCATGCAGAGGACGATGGTGCCCCTCACTAGGCAGGGGACAGAGTGGCAGGGACAGGCCTGAGAATGCTGAGATCACTTCGGACATGCTGAGTAAGATGCTTCTGGCGCATAAGTCATGCCATGCGTGAGAGCTCTGGGGAAAAGCCAAGGATGGAGCTGGCGGTTTGGGGACTGTGGGTGTTCATCTGGATGTTGAAGCAGTGGCAGATGACGAGTCCTGGAGAGGGCGTTGTCTGAGAAGAAAAGGCAGCCAGCACAATACCCTGGGAAAGAGAAACACTTAAGGGAATGACGGAGGAGGAGAAGCCAGCAAAGGTAGTGAGATGGAGCTGCCAGAAAGGAGGGGGCTATCAGAGGTCCAGCAAGCTGTTGGGGGGGGGGGTGGCCAGGGGCCTGTACCACCGCCCAGAGCCTGGGGGAGGTGAGGACTGAGATGAACCAAGAAGTCCTGGTGGCCTTGGGGAAAACAAGGACCACAGAGGGATGGGGTGAGATACAGGTTGCAGAGCGTGAGGAGTAATTGGAGTCAGTGAGCATAACCCACCCCTGAGGAGCTCAGCTGGGAAGAGAAGGAGGGAGTGGGGCAGCTGCGGGCAGCGTGGAAACAAAAGGCAAAAGCAGTGGGTTCAGGAGTAAGTGGAGGCGGTGGGCATGGTCTACACTCTTGATTGGTGCAGCTGGGAAGGGAAGGAGACACCGCAGTGTGTGGGCAGATGCAGGCACTCCCAGTTCTGTCACAAGCTCCTGGAACCAGGCAGCCTCCCTGACGCCAGTGCCACCACGCCCCAGTGAGCCGCTACTCACACTGGGGAGACCATTCATGCTGGGGCTGGCTCTGACCTGCCCAGGGCCGCCGCCCACCGACTAAGACAGTGGTGGCTGCACTGCAAGGTCCCAGCACCCAGGGCCAGGCTGGGCATGGAGAAGGAGACATCGAATGGAGCACAGAGGGTGGCTCCCAGTCTCCCAGGTACTGGAGTTCCGGCCTTTTCTCCAGACACGGTCCAGGGGCCTTGGCCCTCTGAGACAGATCCTACGTGTGCTTCGTGTGATCTGAGAGCAGCATCAGGTGGAAATGCTCTCGGCACGACCTTCACTTACACTCTGGGCGTCTCCTCCTCCCGCTGGATGACCCAGGCAAGACTGGCACCTGTCGAGGGCCACCTGTTGGTCCAGTTCTACGAAGAGTGTCCAGTTTGCTCCTCCCCACAGCCCCAACATGCTGTTGTCATTACATCTATTTGGCTGATAAGGAGACTGAGACTCAGAGAGGTTGAGCGGCTCACCTAGGGTCACACAGCAAGTGAGTGGCAGAAGTACATTCAGCACCCAGGTCAGCCTGCCTCAAGAGCTTTTTCCCTTTTCCCTACCGAACCTTGACAAAGGGTGTGGAAAACAAAAGAAAAAGGCAGGAGAAGTCCACTTGGGGAGGACAGAGTCCTGAATGGCAAAGTAGTGGTCCCAGGTTCGAGACTCAGCTCCTGTGGTCAGGGC
Organism: Anoura caudifer; assembly: GCA_004027475.1. Classification (NCBI taxonomy): domain Eukaryota; kingdom Metazoa; phylum Chordata; class Mammalia; order Chiroptera; family Phyllostomidae; genus Anoura; species Anoura caudifer. The sequence goes on along the minus strand of PVKU01000436.1, from coordinate 357,834 downwards.
AAGTCTCTCCCACACGAGGCCTCAGTTTCCCCAGCTGTACAATGAGCTCGTAGGCCCCGCATCACTGCCATGTGTGCTGAGTCGTGTGACCAGGGGCTTACTGGAGACACTTCTGCCCTCTATGGTGGAAATGCAGAGAAAGGCATGGCTGGAGGAAGGCAAAAGGGACCTCCTCTATCAGACCAGGCCCTGGAGGAGCTGCACCTGGGAAATATAGCCGAGCCAAGCTCAGGTGCTGGCTCAGCTGCTTTGCTGGGACAAAGGCCCAGCTTGAGGTCACTGTGCCCCCTGCAGAAGCCACCCCTTCTCAGTCACCCCAGCAGGAGCTGCCACAGGGCAGAATGGTAGCAAGGGGAGTCACACAGGTCCCTCTTCTCAGCCATGGCTGTGCCATCTGCAAACCCCTCCAGGAAAGCAGCTCAGGTCTGAGCTCACCAGGACCCCACCCACCCCCTCCCTGACTTCCACAACTGCAGGTTCCCCAGAGCCTCCAGGGAGAGGCCTGACGGATGACCCATCGGAGTCAGAACCAGATCTTCTGAAAGGAATTGGAGGCCCAGGGAGGGTAGGCACCCAGGCAAGTCCACCCAACGGCCATGGGGAGCCAGCATGGAACCGGGGCCTCCTGACTCCCCAGCTCATTTCTGTGGCTCCTTCCACTAGAGTTTATGACAGAAGAGGTTTTATTCTTCTTTATGTTATGTTATGTCATATTTATAACTGAGACCTACATTCTGATATTCAGTTCACCATGCATATTTCCAGTCACCCAAACGTTGTTCCCTGAAGTGACCACGAGGGCCCCTCGCTCAGTACTCTTTTACCAACACAGGTGACCTCATCCAGGTCGCGGACTAACTCCTCTCTCTGTCTTTTCTCCTTGTTCCCCTCTCCTTCCCTCCTAGTCTCCTTCTCTAGTCAGTCCACCAGGAAATCCTGCTGTTGTGCCTTCAAAACATCTCCAGAATCCAACCATCCCTCGCCACTCCACCCCTGCCCCCTGATCCAGTCATCGCCATCTTTCTCCCACACCAGAGCAGTGCCTCCCCTTGGCCTCCCTGCCTCTGCCCTTGGCCCCTTCAGCCTGGTTCCCACGCAGCAGCCAGAGTGTCCCGTGAGATGCAAGTCTCTGCTCAAAGCCCTGCGAGACTCTCATCTCACCCAGAGTGAGGGCCCCACGCAGTCTGCGCCAGGCGCCCCTTGCACCTCACCTCCCACCTCTCTCCCCACCAAGCCCTCTGCCCCTCCACACTGGAGTCCCAGCTGTTCTTTAGTCATAACCACTCCCACCCCAGGCCCTTTGCACCTGCTGTCCCTGGAATATCCACATGGCTCCTGCCCTCATTTCCTTGAGGTCTCTGTCAGACATCACCTCCTCAGAGAAGCTGTCTTGAACCTGGACCCACACCCCACTGGCCGCCCACGCCCTCACTCTCTACCCCACCCCCTTGGCCTGCTTTGCAGCATGCATCACCACCTGACATTGAACTACATCATACCTCCTGGCTGGTTCAGACAAGCCCTATCCCTAAAGCAAGCCCAGGTGGGAAGACACTTTTCCAGAGCCCCCAGCCCAGTGACTGGGCCATAGTAGGTACTCAATAAATATTTGTTGAGTAAGTGAAAAATTGAGACCTAGCACCTCCCCTATGGTCTCATAGGGGGTCTGCCATTTACAGCATCACTATGACGACATGCCAGGTCCAGCCAACCAGCTAATCCCACTGGCAGTAGCAGGTGCTACTTGCCCCTCTGTGCCAGGCACTGGGTTCCCCCAGTTTTGTGAACTCTTCTATTGTCCCCATTTTACAGACAGGAAACTGGAAGCTTAGAGAGGTGAAATGACTTGCCTGAGGTCAGACAGCCAGTATGAGTTAGAGTTGGGATTAAAACTTCCATCCATTGGGCCCACAGAACCCCACCCCCCCAATCTAGCTGCCCTAACTGGCATCTGACCCTTCAGGCCTTTAGGGCTCATGAGTCAGGAGCTCATGGTGCTGACAAGCAGGGTGGGGTCACAGGGTGGCAGGAACAGTGCCCCACCCCCTGCCCCCACTCACTCGAGACCAGCCTCTGGGAGCAGCAGAGGCCTCAGGGCAAAGGAGGAGTCAGGCAGTGAGTGTGTTCTCCTCTGGCCTCTGCAAGAGGAAGACAGTGCCCCTCAGCACCTATCACCTGCCTGTCATGTGCTAGGAGGCACTCACTGCACACCTACTGTGTGCAGAGGCCTGGGCTGACCTTGTGGAAACAAAGGGTTGTCACCTGCTGGTACAGTGGACAAACCCCTAGTCAGCCATTGTGCCACGTGATTCTCCCCCCACAGAAACAATAGGTGAGGAGCATCAGGCCCACTTATAGACCAGGAAAGTGAGGCGTGCAGTTCTTAACAAGCACCTGCAAATCCAGGTTTCCTACAGAGTTGAATTCTGAGTCTCAGGAAGGCCAATGGGGCAGCTGCGAGGCAGGGGGAGGGAATGTCCCTAGGGCCAGGAGGGTGGGTGATATGGAAGGAGGTCACCCTGCCAGGAGGGAATGCCCTCACTGTGACCCAGGTGCTTGCTCCTGCCTCCCGCAGCCCCCTGAGGTACCCATCTACTGCCTCCTTTGCACCCCAACATCCACAAGGGGACTGTCTCTCCAGCACACAAGGACTGGTGTCAGGAGCATGGCGGGCCAGACAGGCCCAAGGCCAACCTGAGTGAGGAGACTAACCAGCCTTGGCACATGCCAGCCTCCTGCCTGTCTGTGTAGAGCACTTTCCTGTCCCCAGGCATCTTCTCTAGGAACATGTCTAGGGAAATCAAGCAGCCACCCGGGATCCACAGGCTGAAATTGCGGCAACTGTGAGATGCTGGGGCCCTTGCTTGCTTGGGAGCCCGTGGGGATGAGGGGCTGGTGTGAGCACCGCTGTGCCCGGTGTGGCTGTTCCTCCACGGGCAGAAACGTGAGGCTGGGGTGGGGAGGACATCAGTGTGGGGAAGGCAGCCCATCTCCTGGGGATGCTGCCTTCCCAGAATTACCTTGGGGAATTCAGCTTCCCAAGCAATAGCTGTTATTTATTTAAGCAATGACCACATATACTTCATCATCCAAACCAGGATACTTATAAAGCCAAAGGGGAGCTGTTAATAATTACTCCAGAACTGACCTGGGAAAATCATGACATGTGGACACATTATTTAGTGAACACCTACTATGTGCCAGAATGAGTGATGAACACGATATCCATCGTCCCTTTTTATCCTCACAATGAGCCATGGAAAGGTACCGCGGCTGCCCTGGCTCTCCCTGGTCCATCACACCTGAGCTTCCACCACTGCAGCCCCTGCCTTGGGTTACGTGCTGAAAGCCCCTGTTACAACACACATCCCCACCCCTAGGTCCCCATCTCCACCAAGTCATCCCATTTTGGGCTACTGTGACATCAGCGAAGATTTCATTTCATGAGAACAGATTTCAAGGTCAGGGTATGAAGGGTTTTAAGAGGAGAGAGGTGGGTGGGAAAGAACTGGGGAGGGAGACAACTGGGGTCTGGAAGTGGAGCAAATAGGTCCTAAGACCTTCAAGCAATGGAAGGGAAACAGAGGAAGGAAGGGCCTCGTATAAGACATACCATTTGAGGCCCTTAGCGATCCAGATAAACCTCACCTACTTCTCTGCATACACCATCCACGAGCTCATCCCACACCACACACCAGGCACAACCTGTTTTTCCTGCTTCCACCACTCTGTGCGTGCTGCTCCCCCATCCACGATGCCATCTGTTCATCTCAGTGGGGTAACATGCTCCCCACTCTTCAAGGTCTGGCTGAAACACTAATGCTCCCAGGAGGCCTTCCTCTTGGGGTGCATCCTCCCCGCCCCTGGGCCCAGCACCTTGCTCAGGCTCCCGGCACCTGTGGAGCGAGGCCCGGGATCCTGCTGAGGGTGAACAGGGCTGCCTCACCAGTGCACTAGGCCCATCACCCAACTCCGTGAGGCAGCCATGGCTCCAGCTACTGAAGACAAGCATGGGCGCCCGTAATGACGCAGACCCTGGACTCTGCCCACAGAGGATTGGATCCCAGGGGTCTTGCGGGGCCAGGAATCTGTATCATCCAGTCCCTCCAAGGGATTCCAATATGTGCTAAAGTTCAAGGCTCCCAACAAGGCAGGAGAGTAAATATCCACTGGGATGAAAAACCCGGGACAGACTCAGGAGGCGGCTGCCCCTGATGTCTTAAAGGAAAGCCCGTACAGACCGGTGGCTCTGCTCATTCATCCACCATTAACCAAGCACCCGTCCACTGGTGACAAAGACAGCAGCTTGACACTGGCTGGCACTCACCACTCTCAGACGTGGTGCTCATGCCACCTGAGCTTATAACAAGCCTATGAAGCAGGTGCCGTCATTCTCTCCATTTCACAGATGAAGAGACTGAGCCTCAGAGGGCAGATGTGACCTACCTGAGGTCTCAGAGCCATTAAGCGATTGAGCTGGGATTTGAACCAGGCTAACTGGCCTCAGAGCCCACACTCTGACCACCAAGCCCTGGGATACACACCAGCACTGGGACCTGGCCACGAACCCAAAGTCCCAGCCCTGTTCATTTCCCAGCAGGGAAGGGACCAAACACGCAAAGAACACATACATCCACATTATGGTGCATGTGAGGAAAGAAATGAAGTGATTCCTCTAGAAGGCAAGTGCAGAGGGTACCTGTTGCAGGTCTCCCTGAGGATGGTCCCTTTGACTCAGTTTTCTTATCTATATAATGGAGCAGTAGAGCAGTTGATCCCTGGGAACCTTCCAGCTTGTACATCCCAGGAATCCAGTCTTCCTTTCTCTGAGTCTCAGTTTCCCCATCTGTACAATAGGCTGGAAGGAGAGCTGAGCAAGTAGTGACCCTAGGCCCCTTCAAACCCAGCCCCTGGGCTTCCCCAGGCCAAGTCAGCCTGGGGTTCCTGCAGCCAGCACTTTAGGAGTGCATCTTCCACTGTTGCCATGGTGACAATGGTGTGTGGTGATGCTGGGACCCAGATGTGGTGCCTTTGGCTCCTTTCCTCCCACGAGGAAGGTCCTCTGTGTCTAGCAGACTGACTGAGTCAGGGAAAAGGGTGGACCCCTTGGCTGGCTCATCCAGAGCCCTGCTTTCTCCACACCGTGAAAATGAGGTAAAGGGTCCTACTCCCCTGAAAATAACCTGCCATACAGGTTTTCAGGCACAGCTGAGGCTCAGTTCTCTTCCCTTAGCCCCTCAGCCCCAGCCAGGAGGCCACGGAGTGCTGTCCGTGGTGCTGAAACCAAGCGGGGCTCGCAAGACTGGGATCTCCTTCAGAAACACTTCCAGGAACAAGCTCTTCTGGGGACTGGGAATTCAGGAAGATTAGTACTTGTGGACAGGCAGGGAGTCATGACCAGTTCAGCTCCACACTTCCCAGCAGTGTGACCCTGGCCTAGCCCTTTGCCTCTCTGTGCCTCTATTCCCTCAATGTAAAATGGGGACAAACCACTCTGACCTCCTGGGTCTGTAGTGAAGAGTGAACGCAGTATGTGGTGTGTGGAGAGGCCCAATGAACACCAGCTATTATTGTTAGATTGTGTACTTGTTATTATTTCTAGAGGCTAACTTTGACTGGGTGCCTGCTCTTCCAAGAGATACCTGCTTCTACTCAAAGTCCAGTAAAAAAAGTATGAAAATGTATATGCATATATAAATGCAGATGAGTATTCTGAGGCTCAGAGAAATTAAGTTAGTTGCCCAAGATTACATACTAATGAACTGGGAGCAGAGATTCCAGTGAATCTTTATTTTTTAAAAAAGATTTTTATTTATTTATTTTTAGAGAGGGAGAAAGGAGAAAAAGAGGGAGAGAAACAGCAATGTGCAAGAGATACATAGATCGGTTGCCCCTTGCATACCCCCAGCCGGTGACCTGCCCCACAACCCAGGCATGTGCCCTGACTGGGAATCGAACTGGTGACCTTTTGGTTTGCAGGCCGGTACTCAATCCCCTGAGCCACACCAGCCAGGGCTCCAGTGAACCTTTGAAATCACTGACTCTATCCAATCCCACTCCCACTGTCCAGATAGGACAACGAAGGATTAGAGAGGGGCATGATTTACCACAAGTCACCCAGGAAACCCAGGGTCTCACCTCTCAGTGCCAACCTCCTCCCCTGGTAGGGTGAGTGAGACTCCCTCACACCTGAGGCAGGCAGGCAGCTTCCTCCATGGCGCTCCTTCTGCCCTGCCGGAGGGTCCTCTGTTAAAGGCAGAGACATGAAGTGGCCCACAAACAATGTGGTCAGCAGCAGCCATGGGCCAGCAGCCACCCAGTGCCTGCCAGTGTCCTTGCCAGCAGGCATCTGAGTGCCAGGGTGAGGGCGGGGCCAGGGCAGAGCTCCTGGGGCCCCTCCAGCTCTGGCCTGGTTTTTCACAGCAAAGAGAATGCCCGGACACACACCCGAGCTGCTCCCGTCCCAAATTTCCTGCTGAGTGGAGCAGGGGCACGTGTGCACACGCACGCAGATGTAATTCCAATCTGTCCAACAGGGGGCTCCTGGCAGCCTCAAAAACCCCTTTCTCCCCTTGAGGAGGTACAACCTTGATCTCAGGTAGGAAGGAGATAAGGGGCAAGCGAGGCCTCAAAGAGTGCTGGAACCCGGCAGCCTGGCTTACTGTGCCAGCTCTGCTCCTTCTAAGCTGCATGACCTTGAGCAAGTCACAGAGTTGGTCTGGTGTGGTGACACCCCTGCAAAATGGGGTTCCTGTGCCCTGATGTGGGGCATCAAGGGGAAACTGGACTGGAAAAGGTTTTGAGATATTAGAATTGGTCACGGCCCACAGTGGGTGTGAGCCTTAAAGTAGAGCCCCAGGGGCAAATCCCAGCTCCAGGGTTGGGTCCTCCTTGGCCACCTTTGCCTTGAACTCTCCCTGTTTCCGCATGTGCTCCTCCAATTCACTTTCACACAGAGGTGGGAGGGTCCTTGGATAATGTAGGGCAGAGCTGCTGGCACACCTCTAGAGCCTTCCCCGTGCACTTTGGAAAGGGTCCAAACCCCAGGTGGGGGCCCACAAGACTGCTGGGGGTCTAATCAGCCCCCGCTCCCTTCACCAGCCTGACCCTCACTTGGTCTCAGCAGCCACCCTGACCTCTTTGCTCTTCTCTGATCGCACAAGCCTCTGTCTCCCCTCTGAGCTCATGCCCCTGCTGGTCCCCCCACCCAGCTCCCTCTCCCTCTCATCCCTCAGGGCTTAGCACAAATGCTGCCTCCTCTGAGAGGCCTGCCCTGGCCATCCTGAAGCCTAAAGCCCCTCCCAGCACTGCACACTGGCTCTGGCCTCGGTCTCTGCTGCCTGTTGGAAGAAGTCTCTCCGCCGGCAAATTACAGGAGCACAAAATGTGTGTGCCAGGCAGTGTGGGGTGTGCCTCTCAGGCTGCAAGTGGCCAAGTCACAAACCCAGACATTGAGGAATCCCTCTGCTGAGTGGCCCTGGGCATGTCACCTGCCCTCTGTGGGCCTCAGTTTGCCCACGAGGACCATGGGTCAGAAGAGTCTGTCTCTGAGACCTTGCAGTTGGCTTCGGTTGCCTCTATCCAGGCCCCACCCCACATCGGCCCGTCTCTGAGGTTCTCTGAGTGCAGACAGTTGCTTCCTGAGGAGACCAATCCTATAAATCACAGCTGATTCTGCCAAGCGGGTTGGCGGCTGGAGCCTGGGCATGTTGTAGCCATCAGTCACCATCGGCAGCACTGAGGCTGTCACAGGGCGGCTTTGGCAGGAGCTGGGCCTGGCCTTCAAGGCTGAAGAAGCTGCGGGGCTGAGGCCCCAGCTCCTGACAGACTCCCCTGGCCCCGACCAGTCCCCACTCAGCCACGCCACCTGCTTACTCTGCCTATTCCCCTCTGCGTTCCATCAACAAATACACCCTCATCTTCCCATGTCCTCACAGTATACACAGAGACTCACCCCACTTTATCAAAGAGGGGTCTGAGGCACAGAGAGGAGGAGGAATTCACCCAAGGTCACACAGCAAGTGTGAGGAGTAAAGCTTCTGGTCTTTGCTCCTTTCACCAGGGAGACCCACCCCAGCCCAGGGAGAAGGTGTCGGGGCTGATCCAGCACCCAGCTCCTTCTGACCCTGGGAAGACCCCAGCTGGCTGCTGCACCTGCCCCTCTGCACACATCCCCCTCTGCTGGCCTCAGGGGTCTGCTTCTGGGAAGCACGGGGCTCCTGGGAAATTAAAGCTCTAGTCCCGAAGCCCCGGTCCGACAGGCTGCCTCTGTTCCCACTCTTCAATCTGCTCAAAGAAATGAGGAGAAAGTTGAATGAGGTGTCTCAGGGGAGCTCAGCCTGTGCTGCCAGTTGGCAGGAAGGTGGGAGGCTACTGGGGTACCCATTGGGTATCGAGGAAGATGACCCATTGGCGTCTGGTAATGCTGGAAGGTGAGAGCTGGGGTGATAGGCTGGCTCTTCCCTCAATGTCTAGTTATCCCTGGAGAAGTCTGTCCTCTCGTATGTTCGCTCCACCAGTACTTACCAAGCGCCCACTGTGTGCGCCGACTGTGTGCATTAGAGTAGAGGGAGTCAGGGGCAGAGCCTACCTGGAAGTGCAGGCTCTGGACAGACTGCCCAGACCAAACTGCCTCCTTCCTGCAGGAGTGACTCCTCATCTCTAAAATGGTAATGATGGATCAAAGGCCTGTGGGAGTGGATGCTCTGTGCCTGGCACATAGTATGCGCTCAGTAAGTGCCCGGTATTCTTACGGTCATCATTGTGCTACACCAGGCGCTGGGTTAGAGCACTGAATGAGACTGATGACGTGGACTCTGAACTCACAGTGACCTGCTAGCAAGGGTGAGAGACAACGCTTGTAAAACAGGGCTGCAGGAGGCCCCTGTGAAAAAGGACAGCAAGCTGATAAAAACTGGGGAGCGTTCAGGCAGAAGGAAGGGACAGCTGAGCTAAAGCCCTGAGGTGGGGAGCCGCTTGGTATAGTGCTCGAGGACCCGAAGAGAGAACTGTGTAGGCAGAGGACTGAGCAAGGGCGAGTGTGCTCCTCCAGGCCTGTTTCCAGAGGCTCTGTGTACGGAGGCTGATGGAAGTGCCTCCGGGCTCTCCTCAGTGTCCACCTGAGCTCTGCTTAAAGAGGAGCCTGGGGGTGGGGAGAAGGGCAGGTGCTCAGGAGGCCTGGCCCAAACTGCTCCCATGTGACCTCGGCCACGCCCCCTTCCCCTTCACCCCCTGGAGCTGCCTGACTCACTACTTCAGTGACAGCTAATCATGCCACCCCCTCCACCCACTGGATGGCAGCACCCGCACTGAAGCACTTTGGCTCCTGACCACCCCTCCACCCCCACCTTGCCCCCTTACCCATCCAGCCTCCTGACGCCCCCTCAGGGTCCAGGCCTAGCTGTAGGGACCATCTGGGGTCCCAGGTGTGGAAAGCGGCATCTTCCCCTTCTCACATTTTTCAATCCTCTCCACCTCCCCCAACACCCCTACCCCTGGACTCACAGCCAGGAGTGGGGACAGGGCTGGGGTCCAACCAGTATCTTGATCCAGTGTGGCCGCTTTTGTGACCACCAGACTAAAGCACACGGAGACCAGTGGAGACCTCTGACCTAAGCTGGAGGCCTGCACCCAGGGGCTGGTGGCTTCCTCCCTGAGCTCTCCCACTTGCTGCCTGTGCCCCTGGGAGGACGAGTCACTGAAGCCCTGCTCACCCTGCCTCTGCTCCTGTGAAACCAGCCACCTGCATACGAATCACAGGATGGGGCCTAGTCCTCAGTGTGTGAGGGGTGTCCCAGGGACACTCCTCTTCAGTATCATCCCCACTTCTAGAAAATCCAGAATTTCCTGAGAGAGGGAGGGGTACAGAGACTGGCAGACAACCAGGAGAAGGGAGGAACTGACATTCTGGGTGTGGGGGTCCCCCACCCCACTCCTACTAGGAGCTCCATTCCCAGAAGGAGAGGGTGTTGGGAAGTTAGGCCCCCCTCTGCCACAGAGGAAAAGACCCTCTGGAGGGTGAAAGACCCCCATTCACCCCTCCTGGGCTCATTAGCATATTCATTAGGGCAGCATCATCATGAAAATGCTAATCAGACACCGCTGGCTACTCCAGATTCCTCTGCCTTCCCTGCTCAAGCCTCCAGCTCTGCTATAGCCACAGGCTTCCCTCATTCCTCATTTGGCCTCCTCACTAACACCTCCAGCTCTGGCTCCCCTGGCTGACCTTGGAACCACCTGCCAGCCTTTTCCCAGGCCTTCAAACTGGCCCTGCTCTCTCTTGCCTCAACACCTTTGTCTTACTATTCCTGGTACCCAGAATGCCCTTCCCTTCCTCCTCACCTGGGTAGCTGTCACTCATTCTTCAGAGCTTCTGAGGAGATGAAGCTTCCCCAAGGATGACCTTACATGCACACACACACACAAACACACACACATATCCCAGCTAGGTTGTGGCCCTCTACTTTATTGCATGGTTAAATTTATTCACTTTTGTGGTCATTTGAAGAGTGTCTCCCCTACTGGACGGGCTCCCTGAGGACAGAGAACAGTCTGTACAGGTCCTTGCACACAGGTGGTGCTCAATAAGTGTTCACTGAATGAATGACTGGTGGTTTTTACTACTGTTCCAGCAGACTCCAGAGGGGTCTCCCTGCCTCCCCTTTGTACCCACAGCTGAGGCTCCACTAGCACCCAGTTCTGAGCAGACAATGCTTCCCGCTGGGTCCAGCACATCACACGCAGTTTAAGAAGCTTCTCCCACACTGCTCTGACCATTCCAGCTTCCTGGACAGCCAGGATTATGAGGCTCCGGGGCATGAGATGCTGGCCCACACCGTGTGGGCCACGAGGCCAGGGCAGGAATTCAGACCTGCCAACCCTCTGCAGGCATCCCACTCGGGACCTCAGCTGCCTCATCCCGGAACAGGCCAATCCCTATTCCCTCTTGGCCTAGGGATGAGGATGAGGGGAGGTTGGGTGGGGTAAGGGCCTCTGGGCACCCAACCAGGTCACTGGCTCCTCCTCACTCCCAGGTGGCAGGCAACAACCAGCCAGCCTAAGCTTTCTCCCACTTTGAGAAACCAAAAGGGTACAGAGGGTATGTGAATGGGCCCTACCTATGGGCTCTCACAGGACACGGTGAGGGGTTAAGTCTGGGCTTAAAACATCCTGGGTGTGGATGCTGTCCCTTCAGAGGGGAGGTGTTATTACAACTCCTTCCACGGCTACAGCAATCAACACTTAGGGATCCCAGAACCAGGAAAGCCAGAGGAGCCGTGTCCTGCCTTCTGTGGGGGCCCAAACCCTGCCCTCTGCTCCCCTGTAGCAGCTGCACGAGGGGCTCACTGCTGACCCAGCTTCCCATGGGCATCTCTGTTCAATGCTGGGTGGCTTAAGCCTCCCTTTTACTTGGACTTCCCCCACTTCATCATCAACTGCTGGGGGCACATGCTCTTCCTTCTGGCCCCAAATCTGGACTGCCTTCCCCAGAGCCCACCCCAGCAGTTTCAGCCCTCCACCACCGGCACAGCTGCCCTCCCATCCCCCATACAACATGACTCAGGACATAATAATGCTGTCAGAATAAATTCTTGGGTGAGTAGCCCCTAAAACACTGCGGTTCTAGCTATGTCCTCAGGGCTGGAGTGAGTCTGACCTCCCAAGGGAACGTAAATAGTGCTGGGGCTGAATCTGGGCTCTGTCCCTTGGGCAACTAACTTCACCTCCTGAGCCTCAGTTTCTAATCTGCCAATGGGTTCAGTTGTCACTATCCAGGATGGTGGAAATGCTGCAGTTGGGTCTCATCCACCTTCTCTCCCCCCTTCTCCCAGCTCCCCAGGCTGTTGCATCCTCTACCCGCAAGTCCAAAAGCTCCCAATGGAGTAGCCATAAGGAGGAAGGGGGTGTGGACACAGCAGGGAGAGGGCAGGGACAGACTGGGTGCTGGCGGGAGCCCATGTGGGGTCTGCTGGGCTCCAGCAGCCCTAGGAAGGAGAACGGGACGTGTCTTTAGCAGGCAGGAGCAAAGCTGGATCGATGCTCTAGTTAGACTCAAAGCCAGTCAGGGCACATTTGGGGAGTGAAAAAGCAAAACAAAACAAAATGGGAGAGAGAAACTGATGGCAGGTTTTCCCTCTGGACAGAGAAGGACCCTGTAATTACCCTGGCCCTGAGATTGCTGGACCCCAGTATGCCCTCCCCTCAGTCCACCCACGTGCCACATGTCAGGGGAGTCTGCCAACCAGGGTGTCACTCGGCCACGACACCTGTTGGTAGGGTATGCCAGCCACCACTCTAGCGACTAGCGACAAGAGATGAGCAAAACAAATGTGGCTGCTGACCTTGAAGTCCAGGGGGAGAGATGGCAATTAAACAAATGCATGACATGTCAGGGTGTGACCATCGTCATGAGCAAATAGAGCAGGATAAGAGATGGGACGGGGTTCTTTGAGGATGTGACATTTGAAGTCAGGCCTGAATAGAGCGAGGGAGGAAGCTCTGCAAAACCGGGGACAGAAAATTCCAGGCCGAAGGTACGGCACGTGCAAAGTCCCCGGGGCAGAAACTGACATTGATGAAGCTCTCAGCCTTGGTCCATCGGGTGAGCGCAGTAGGGGACATCAATAGTTGTCAACTGGGTGACCTTGGGGGTGAGAAACTTCAGCTCTCTTAGCCTTTGTCTCCGTATCAGTCAAATGGTCGCAGAAAGAGGTCATAGGTGGTTATAAAGATGACAGCAGAGGAAGTCAGGAGAGAAAGTGCCCTGTACTCGGGGACACACACGAGAGATGCTCAGTATTTTGGGCTGGGCTGGCAGAGGCCCCAAAGCTGACCCGGGCCAGGGGGCGGCATGGGGAGTGAGGGCTGGCCACAGGATGGGGGCAGCTCTTAGAAACAGATGTCTTATAAAAGGACTGCAGTCCCTCCCTGCTCAATATTCCTCTTTGACCTGCTCTGCTGGGTCCTGAGACACCTGGGTCTGCAAGCCCTAGGAGTAGCAAGTCAGCAGATAGAGGCGGGAGACCGAGTTCCCTAAGAGGGAATGCTCGGGCAGCTCTGAGAAGCCAGGTTCCAGGAAGGAGGTGGCACCTCCACACCGGGGTCTGGAAGACGTCCAGGTGGGCAAGAGGGAGGAAGGGAGGCACCACAGATGGGGAACAGCATGTGCAAAGGTAAAGAACAGGTCACGTCTCCTGCGTGTCCGGGACAAGAGGAAGGGAAGAGAGTGAAGGAGAAGGCGGAGACAACATTAGTGACGAGAGCAGCCAACATTTCCAGAGCACCTGCTATGCGCTTCTCACAACCCTGTAGCCACAACAACATAACCTCCATTTACAGAGTGTTCAGTTTGGGCCAGATGTTTGGCTCTTCTCTGTATTCCTCTTAACCCTAAGAGGCAGGAACTCAGCATTCCCAGTTTGCAGATGAGTGATCCGAGGCTGGGGGCCATTAAGCAACTTGCCCAAGGTCCTGCAGCCAGTAAGTGGCAAAGACAAGGCTCAAGCCCAGATGTGTCCCACAAGCTCTCCACCACCAGGCACACGGCTTCCTGCAGGAAGGAGTACTGGGAGCTGTGGGAGGGTCTGAACAGGAAACTAATGTCACGTGACCTGCTCTGGGACGATCTTCTGGCCCATCGCAGGCAGAGGGCTGAGGCCCCACAGTGACTGCTGCTCTGGTCTCAGCAGCAGGGCCCCTGTCCTAGTTCCCCGAGGAAGGGGCTGCAGACCCCAGGGAAGGAGCTCCCAGCTCTGTATGGGGTGGCGTGCACACTCAGCAAGGCGTCCTCCCACCCACCCCTGGGGCTCAGGTGCCAGCTCCAACCTGCAGCTTTAATTAAAAGGCCTTTTCAAACCATTAGCAGCAATAATAATAAAACCCCAAATAGAAACAATAAAACAGTATGACTGTCGGAGAATTAAAATGGCACCTGGTGTTCTGCCTCCCCCAGGGGGCAATTTCGGGTGCAGGAGGGAGGCATGATTTTCACCTCCAGTAGACCCGTCAGTCCCAGCCATTACTGGCTGGGAGGGACAGGGTTCAGGGAAGGGGGCCACCCTGTGCCGGGACACAGCCGCCCCGGGCCAGCTTGGAGAGCTCTGGCTGCAGAAACCTGCTCATCTCAGAGCCAGTGTGACGCACCTCCAGGGCTCAGCCAGACATCCTTCTCGCCCCTCACCCCAGCCCGGCACAAAAGCCAGTGGGCCCTGGCTTCCATGTCCCTGGCTCCTCTCTTGACTTGGTCCACTTTCATCCCCCTGAAAACCACACCAGTCTTCTACATGGGGTCCCCATGTTCACCTGGGCCCCTGTAAACAGCACTCAAACCAAACTCTACCTCCACTGTCACCCCCCTTAGATGCCACCAATGACTCCCTACCTCCTTTGCCATGCTTCCCTCCCCCAGGCCCTTGAGTCACTCTTCTCATTGGTCCCTTAGTGAGCCCAGCCTTTCTCTACCTCAGGGCCTTTGCATAGTCTGCCTGGAGACACTACAGCTCATACCTCCCTAACTGGCTACCTCTTATCCAGTAGGGCTCAGCCTCAGTAACGCCTCCCCAAAGCCTCCAATCCTCACTCCTGCCCCGGACCTGTCCCCTAATTCTTTTCCACATGGCAGCATTTTTTGTCAATTTCTTATCTGTCCACCCTATGCCCTTCACATGAGAGTCCTGTGAGGACAGGGGCTGGGTCTGGCTGTGTCCCCAGGGCCAAGTGCTGTGTTTGGCACACAATGACTGCTCAATCGATGCTTGCTGAATGACCCAGCAAACACGACCTCCTGCTGTCCAAGGTATGATCATCCCTGTGGGTAGGTTGAGGAGGTGGCCTTCCAGACTGCCTGGGTTTCCTGCTCTACACGCAGGCTCCATGATACTTCCAAGCCTTTGCCTTCACTCCGTAACGGCAGGGACCAGGGAAAATGGTCTCTAAGATTACAAATCTCGGTTTCGCCCATCTGATAAATGCCTTCTCGGTGTCAGCCTTGGGCTAGGTACACAGAATCCAGAGCCTGGGACCCACCCTTGAGGGGCTCCCAAGCCAGCAGGGGAGAACGAGGCAGAAAGCCCTACCCAACACAGAGACGCGCGATGTGCAGGGACGTGCGGGGGAGCCATCTGGGGGAGAGCCACACGGCCACACTCTCATTCGAATCGCCACTCCACCGCTCACCTTGGGCAAGAGACCTCACCTTTATGAGCCTCAGTTTCCTCACATACATGTGAGATTATCCTGCCTGATGGGACCGTGAGCAATCGAACCCATACCCTGAGAGAGCATAGCACCCGAAGCATTGTTTGTGCACCGGTGGGGGGCTCTTGGTGAGGAAAGATGGACAAGGGACTCTGAGAGAGAGGGGGACAGGTGTGACTGCCTGAAGGAATCGGGGAAGGCTTCCGAGAGGAGGTGACGCTGGAACTAAGTGTTGATAATGAACAGACGTGGGAAGGGTAAAGTGAGGAGCCTGGGGAGCAGAGGGTGCACTTCCCTGTGGCAGCAACACTTAAAGGAGGCTGACAATGAAGGAGGCAGCAGCCCTCACCCAAGGATACCAGCCTGTAGAATGTGTTTTGTTTTTTAGGTTTTTAAAACTCCTCTATTAACTCCTTATTATGAAAAATTTGAAACATACCCAAGCACAAGGAGAAGAGCTGCATTTACGTGGTGCATTCTAAGCAGGGTGAGTGGGCTGCCCTGAGGCCCTGTCCGAACTCCGCCCCCTGGTCTCTGGGACTCCAGAGTGAGACCATGCGGCATCAGAGGATGCTGAAAGGCCAGCAGCTGGGAGGCAGCCCCTCCGCCTGCAACAACCAGGCAGAGTCTATACCAACATGTGCAGCCATCAGAGCTGGAGGTAGCAGCTTTCTTTTGCTAACTAGTAAAAAAAAAAAAGAAAAAGAAAAGAAAAAAAATTAAGTCTTTTTCCAGCCAGACTACATTTGCTGCATCTGAGAGGGTGAGAATCTGCTCTTGGAAGGAAAGGTCTCCTGTCTGGAGCCTCCTCTTTGAAGTTCCATGAATATACATGGCAGCAGGCGAGGAGGGTTCTGGGAGATGCTAACAAGCTGCCTCACCTTGGGAAATTGAGGTCATCAGCTCTGAGGGGCCTTGACAGGTAGGGGGCTGGGCTGGGAGGAGGTGCTGGAGAGACAGGGGACCCAGGTGGCCCAGCTCTGAGGCTGGGCAACTCCTTTCCCCTCTGAGCCTCCATTTTCTCACCTGTGACATGGGGACACTCCCTTCTGGGGCTGCCAGGGACAGAAAAGGATCCAAAGTGACGAACCCAATGTGGTACCTCGTACATGGTACGCTCTCAATATCCGCTGGTGCTTATTTCAAAGAACCTCAGAGCTGGGGGGGCGGGCAGTTAAAAGTGGAGAAATAAGGGTGTTGCAATCCATCCCCCTGGGTCCAAATCTGCGCTCTGTCTGCTCCTCGCTCTGCCCTTGGGTGAGAAACACCACCTCTTTGTGCCTCAGTTTCTTCATCAGTGACATAGAAAGAATTCTGTCTATCATGGGTTCTGTGAGGATGAAATAAGCTACGACTATGCAAACACTGATGTACAAAGCAAACTTTAGTCCTTGAGGTTCCTGATCATGTCAGCTTTGGTCCCTCCCTGCAGCTGAGACTGGGGGAGGGGTGGATGGGAGGTGCGGGAGAGGCATGATCAGGATGGGGGAGAGTCTGCAGACTGTCAGGAAAGGGGCCATGGAAGTCAGCCCATTCTGTGGTGAAGAAGAGGAGGCTCAAACGCTGGGCGGCTCTCACTGGGAGGATATGAACTCTTCGCCCTGCCCAGCCCCTGGTTCATGCCTCAGCCCCAAGCCAACTGCACCCCTCAGCACATCGCAGGCCAGTCTGCACCCCTACCAGGATGGCTGGCCCTGCCTCCTCATGGTGCCCCTTCTCCAGATGAAAGGTCTCATGAAATGCAATCTGATTGTGTCACCTCCTTGCTCCAAGTTCCCTAATGATTCTCAAGTCCTTCCTACGGCTCCATGCTCCTCTTACTTCTGTGACCACATCTCCTGTGGCTCACCCCCACTGCACTCTTTTCCAGCCACACCTAAATGCGATAGGCACAGTGCCCTTGGCACATAGTAGGTACTCAATAAATACCCCTGAATGACTGTGAGTGAATAAACGAAGAGAAGCCAAGGAACTCTGATGCCAGAAAAATCGCCTTGTCTGGCCCCTTGCCCCAGGGACAGAGCAAGTGGCCAGCAGAGGCTGTGCAGGCAGGCAGGGTGCCAGCAGCCTGGGTGACCCCTGCCCGGCTCCCAATGCTGCCCAGACTGCAGGCCTAATTGCTACAACGATGGAACAAAGTGAGTTAATGAGATGGATTAATGCTCCCGTGCTGCTCCTGTTCCCTCTGCCGCCGGAGCTGAAGGAGAGGCAGCTAGGATTCAGGGGATGGGCCTTTGGGTGGCTGGGGTACCTGACCCATCCCAGCATGGCCACATGGCTTCTCCCACTCTCTCCTTGTCATCTGACATCATGGGTCATCCACAAAGGAAAGGGAACAAATAGTAGGTGCCTTTTGGTGTGTAGGCACTGGACATGGCGACCTATTTATTCTTCACAAGGTGGAAATTACTGTCCCCGTTGATGGGTATCTGAGGCCCAGAGAAAAGAGATGCCCCGCTCAAGGGCCCCTAGCTGAGCTGAGCTGCCTTCTCACATGGCCAGGCCACTATGCTCTCCACCTGCCCTGGAGGCAGTGAGGGATGGCCATGACAATAGTGAAAATAATAATGTAACAAGAGCTAACATCTACTGTTCACTGGGCACTGTGCTAAAAGCTGAATAAAGTCACTGAAACCTCAACAACCCCATGAGGTAGATCCTGTTAAAGCACATTTTATAGATGAGGAAACTGAGGCACAGAGAGGTGAAGGTGCTTGGCTGAGGTCACATGGAGAGTAAGTGGGTCTGGCCCTAGAATCTGTATTCTCCACCACCTCCCTCCTGCCTTCACTCAGATTCTGACGCTGGCTCTGGCCTTGGGCATGGGGAACTGGCCCCCCAGCCTGTCCCCAGCCCTGCCCCCGTCCTCTGGCCCGGCCCCTGGGGCTCCTTGCTGCCTCCTTAGGTGGCTGTGGAAGAACGACATGCTCTGTGTGTTGACCGCCATCATTTCTCTCTTATGCAAAAGCAACGTGTGTTCACTGCGTAAAACTGGGAGAAAATTGAAAGGCTTCTAGAAAATAAAACCATTCCTCTCCCAGAGATGACCACGTCTGACATTTTGGTGCGTGTCCTTCGTGCCTTTCTATTTTCTGTGTGTGATCATCACGAAGACAGCCCCAGTGGCACAAGATTTGCTCTATGCTTGGTCCCATGCCGGCCATCTGCCCACATTATTACGTTTAAGCCTCATATTATCTCATTTCACTCACGCTACCACCAGATAATGACATAGAGAGAAAATCCCGGTTCCACTGACACACACACAGAGGTTCCTACAGAGAAAGTAACCTGTCCAAGGTCAAAGGGCTGGCCACTGGGACCGTCAGCTTCGAACTCACATCCAGCAATCTAAACTGTTTTCTTATGCTCACTTCCTGAAGCTGGAACTGCCAGGTCACACATGTGCACAATTCTAAGTTTTGAGATAATTCTATACCAACCTGGCCTAAAAAAGAAAGTACTGATTTATACCCTTGCCAACAGAGTCCAGAAAAGCCTATTTCCTCATACTTGTGTCCACACTGAACTTTATTTTTTAAAAATAAAGATAAAACAGGATAATCTCTTTATCTTATGATTAGATACTAATGATCTCAATTTCACTCGAAACCGTAATCCTCCTTCGCCCTGTAGCGTATTCACAGGTCCAGGGGATCAGAATGTGGCCATCTCTAGGGGCCCTTATTTTGTGCACCACAGACACCAAGCCTACAGCCTTTATTTCATACACGTACACAAAACTGCTCCTAGAAAATAAACTGCACCCCCAATGGTATAAGCACTATAAAAAGTGCTGCTGCAAAATATTCAGCCATATGACTCATAAAAAACATCTAGATTCTCTTGAACTTCAATTATTTTTGATGGCTTTTTTTTCCCATATGGATAATAAAATACCTTTGTAAATTTTAATGAGCAAAAAGAAAATGCCAGTTTGATATACAAACAAGATATTCCATCACTGTTTCTGATTTCTTGAATTTCGCCGTGTGTTTTTAGCCTCTCAGAGTGGATCTGGGGCCTGCCCAGCCAGGAGCTGCTGCCCCATGTCTCAGCCCAGGAGGTCCCAGGAGTAGCCCAGTCATCAGATTACTCCCCACCACCTGACATACCCACACACCTCACACCTTGGCTCTTCTGTCACTGTGTGCTTTGACCTTAGAAGCAAGTCTCACTGGAAAATAGAATGTCCCAAAATGCAGATATCTCTTGGCCTACTTGATAGATGGAGAAACTGAGTCAGGACTGGCCGTCACCAAGCTGGTGGCCCTGATACTTTTCTTCTGTCCCTGAATCTCACTCTGCTGTGTAAAAAAAAAGATCAATTATAAACCTTCAGATTCAAGAAATCCAATGACTCCAAAAACAAGAAATATGAAGAAAACTACATCAAATCATAATCAAATTGTTCAAAACCAGTGATAAAGAGAAAAATCTTAAAATCAATCAGGTTTAAAAAAAAGAAATCACATTGAGGAACAAAGATAAGAATGACACCAGATTTTTTTTGTCAAAAAACAAAACAAAACAAAACAAAAAAACCCGCAAGTAAGAAGACGTCTGTAAACTACTAAAGAAAAAATCTGCCAACTGAGAATTCTATGTCCGGCAAAAAGAACTTTCAAAAGTGAAGGTTAAAATAAAGACTTTTTCAGACATAGAAAAGTTGAATGAATTCATCACCAGTAGACCCACACTACAAGATATAATTAAAGTCCCTCAGGCTTAAGGAAAATAATAACAGAAAGAAATACAAATCTGCAAAAGGAATAAAGAGCACCAGAAATAGTAACTACATGAGCAAATATATAGGATTACTTTTCTCATCATTTAAATCTCTTTAAAAGACAGCCAATTTATTTTGAGAAAAATAATAACAATGTAACATTGCATTTATGACATGTAAAAGTAACATGCACAATAACGGCAAGATAACGTAATATTCTGTTTTTTTTATTACTGTTCAGTTACACTTGTCCCGCCTTTTTCCCCACTGCTCACCCCAACCCCATCCCCTGCCCCCCCGACTCCCACAGTCAATCTCCCCATTGTCCGTGCCCATGAGTCCTCTATTCGTGTTCCTTTCTTGGCCCTTCCCCTTCTTTCCCCTGTTATCCCCCTCCGCCACCCCTCTGGTCACTGTCAGTTTATTCTTTATTTCCAAGTCTCTGGTTCTACTATGCTCATTTGTTTGTTTTGTTGATTAGGTTCCACTTATAGGTGAGATATGGTATTTGTCTTTCACTGCCTGTCTTATTTCACTTAGCATAATGCTCTCCAGCTTGTTCTTCCAAGATGCTCTTCCATCCATGTTGTCATGAAGGGTAGAATTCTTTCTTTCTGCTGCGTGGTATTCCATTATGTAAATGTACTGCAGTTTTTTTTGATACACTTGTTTACTGATGGACACTTAGGCTGTTTCCAGCACTTGGCTATTGTCAAGAATGCTGCTATGAACATTGGGGTGCATAGGTTCTTTTGAATTGGTGATTCAGGATTATTAGGGTTTACTCCCAGCAGTGGGATCACTGGATCAAAGGGCAGTTCCATCTCAGTTTCTTGAGGAAGATCCATACTGTTTCCCACAGTGGCTGCACCAGTCTGCGTTCCCACCAACAGTGCACTAGGGTTCCCTTTTCGCCACAGCATTGCCAGTACTTGTTGTTTGTTGATGTATTAATGATGGCCATTTTGACCAGGGTTAAGTGGTATCTCATTGTGATTTTAATTTGCATCTCTTTGATGGCTAGTGATGTTGAGCATTTTTTTCATGTGTCCATGGGCCCTCTGTATGTCCTCCTTGGAGAAGTGCCTGTTCAGGTCCTTTGCCCATTTTTTAATTCGATTGCTTGTCTTCCTGGTGCAGAGTTGTGTGAGTTCTTTATATATTTTGGAGATCAAACCCTTGTCCGAGGTATCATTGGCAAATATATTTTCCCATACGGTTGGTTCCCTTTCCATTTTGTTGATGTTTTCTTTAGCCATGCAGAAGCCTTTTAGATTGTAGTTGTCCCATTGTTTATTCTTTCCTTTATGTCCCTTGCCCTAAGGGAGGTATCAGTGAAAATATTGCTGTGTGGAATATCGGAGATTTTCCTGCCTATGTTCTCCTCTAGGACTTTGATGGTGTCACAACTTATACTTAAGTCTTTTACCCATCTTGAGTCTATTTTGGTGTATGGTGTAAGTTAGTGGTCTAGTTTCATTAATATTCTTATATTATACATGAAATGATATATCAGTTGAAAGAGGATTGTGATAGGTTAAAATGCACAATATAAAGTATATAGCAATCATTAAAATGATAAAACAGAATAATAGCTAATAATCAACAAGGGAGAAATAAAATCATAAAAACATTTAATCTTCTAGAAGGCATAAAAAGAGAAAAGGGGGAACAAAGAACAGACAGGACAAATAGAAAACAAATAGCAAGATAAAAGATTTAAACCCTAACGATATTAACGATCACGTTAAATGTAAATAGTCTAAATATCTCAACTAAAAGACAGGTTTTCAGATTGGATAAAATACAGAGCCCACTACATGCTGCCTATAGGAAATGCACTTCAAATATAAACACAGATGGGTTAAAAGGATGAAAAAATATAGAAGTTATTTTAACACTAATTAAAAAAAAACCCTGGCAGGCCATATTAACATCAGAAAAAATATGTTTGGGGGGCAGATAAAGAAAGTTCTTTTGTAATGATAAAGAGGTCAATCCACCATGAGGGACAATAATCCCAATAATTCCAAGTATTTATGCATTTAATAACAAAGCTTCAAAATACATGAAGCAAAAAGTGTTAGAAATGTAAGGAGAAATAGACTAATCTCCAGTTATAGTCAGAGATTTCTATTCTCTTTTCTTAATAATTGTAAAATAAGTAAACAGAAACCAAATAATAAGGATATGGAAGACTTGAACAATTTCAACCAGCTTGACCTGACATTCACAGAATACTCTGCCCAACAACAGCAGAATACATGTTCTTTTTTTCATGGAACATTTAGCAAAACAGACCATATTCTGGGCCATTAACAAGTCTCAATACAATTTAAAAAATTCAAGTCATATTAAGTATGTTTTATGATCACATAGAATTAATGTAAAAATTCAGTAATAGAAAAATCCCCAGAAAATCTCCAAATATTTGGAAATGAAATGACACACTTCTAGAAAATCCATAGGTCAAAGGGAAGTCAGAAAATATTTTGAACTAAATGAAAATAAAAATATGACAACATAAAATTGATGGGGTGTGCCCTGGCCAGCATGGCTCAATTGGTTGGAGTGTTGTTCCACAACCGAGGGTTGTGGGTTCAATCCCCAGTCAGGGTATATGCTTGGGCTGTGGTTCAGTTCCCAGTCCAGGAATATAAGGGAGGAACCAATCGATGCTTCTCTGTCGCATCAATGTTTCTCCTTCTCCCTACAAAGCAATGAAAAATGTCCTCGGGTGAGGATTAAAAAATAAATAAAATTAAAAAATAAAATATACAAAATTTGTGGGGTGTGGCTAAAGCAGTATTATGAGGAAACTTTATAACACTAATTGCCTATATTAGTGAAGAGAACAGGTTTCAAATCAATGACCTCAGCTTTCACCTTAAAAAAACTAGAAAAAAATTAAACCAAACTAAGAGAAAATAAATAATAAAAATCAGAATAGAAATCAATAAAAGAGAAAACAAAAAGCAATAGAGAAAAATCAGTGATGTCAAAAACTGGTTCTTGGAAATGATCAATAAAAGTGATAAATCTCTAGCCAGACTGATCAATAAAATAGAATATAAAAGATTTTATTTAAATTTTTATATCTAAAATATAGAGAGAAGACACAAATTACCAACATCAGGCATGAAAAAGGTGATGTCACTATAGATTATACAGGTAATAAAAGGACAGTAAGAGTCACTACAAAGCCACAGCAATCAAGCCAGTGCAGTATTGTCACAAGCATAAATCAACAGAACAGTACTGCGAGTCCAGAAGAAAATAACCATGACATTTGAGGTCAGGTGATTTTTAACAATGGTGACAAGACTATTCAGTGGGGGAAGAACTGTCTTTTCAGCAAATGTTGCTGGCACAAGGGAATATTCACATGCGAAAGAAGAAATTGGACCCGTTCTTCACACCATGTACAGAAAGTGAACTCAAAACAGGATAAAGACCTAAATGGAGGAGCCTCAACTATAAAGCGCTTAAAAGGAAACACAGGTATAAATCTTCATGACCTTGAATTAGGCAAAGGTTTCTTAGATGTGACACCAGAGCACATGCACAAAAGAAAAAAACTGGTAAATTAGACTTCGTCGAAATTTTAAAGGGCTATAAAAGGATATTATCTTTGTGCTAAAACTGACGCTATCTAGAACAGGAAAAGACGACCCAGAGAATGGGATAAAATATTTGCCAATCATATATCTGACAATAATCATATATCCAAAATCTATTAAAAAAAACCTCTTGCAACTCAATGATAAAAAGACAAGTAGACCAACATGAAAATTGGCAAAGGATTTTAATGGACATTTCTTGAAATAAGATAAACCCAGGAAAAGATGCTCAAAATCATTAGCCATCAGGGTCAGGCAAATCAAAGTCACGAAATGCTGCTTCGCACCCACTAGGGTGGAACCATGAAGAAGACAGATGGTAACAAATGCTGGTGAGGATCATGGGAAACTGGAGCCCTCACACACTGCTGTGGACAGCAGTGGACACACGAAATGGTCAGTCACTTTGGAAGAGAGCCCGGCAGTTTTTCCGAAGATTAAACATACGCCACATGAACCAGTGGTCGCACTCCTAGAGCTATACCCAAGAAAAGGAAAACATACATCCACATAAAAACCTGCACACATGTTCAAAGCAGCTTTATTCATAGTAGCCAGAAAGAGGACACAACCCAAATCTCCATCAGCTGATGAGTGGAGAGACCGCAGGAGTGCCACTTGGCAATGAAAAGGGATGAAGGACTGCTGTGCCTCCATGGCCCTCATCATTGTATCTCTTTCTGTTGTTTAAGAGTTATTTACTTATTTTTAGAGAGCAGGGAAGGGAGGGAGAGAGAGAGAAAAACTGCCAGGAAACACTGATTGGCTGCCTCTCACACAGTCCCAGCTGGGGACCTGGCCCACAACTCAGGCGTGTGCCCTGACCGGGAATTGAACTGGCCACCTTTTGCTTTGCTGGATGACGCCCCACCAACTGAGCCACACTGGTCAGGGCCCTCATTATTTTCTTTTCTGAAGAGATTCCATAGCCAGCCAGTCTCTGATATTTAATCACTGTTACACATTAGGAGCTTTCCATTGGAATGCTACTGGTATACATTTGAGGTCACTCGGTGTTATTATTTGGATTGGGATGTGCTTTCCACAACAGGTTATTCGGGAGCTATTGTGTAGCAGTGGCTAAGAAAGGCAGTGGGACCTTCTTTTCAGAGATGGGAAGCTAGAAATCCTGTTCACGAGGCTGTCATTCAAATTTCATAAGATAGCCAGATGACTGGTTCAAAGCATCTAGAAAGAATGAAAAAAGTTAGAAAGCTAACCTGGAATTCTCCCTCATCAGGGAAAAAAAAGTGGTAAAGATAACAGGGGAAGTCCCTTCCAAACAAAATCCCAGCAAATAACCTATTGGTAATAAACTGATAAATATTTTAATCCATGAGTTGTATGTATTTAAGATTAATAAGTGGTCTTTTAAAATGAAAGAAAGAAAGAAAGAAAGAAAGAAAGAAAGAAAGAAAGAAAGAAAGAAAGAAAATGAAAGAAGTACTGTTACACGCTATATGTTGTATGAACCTTGGAAACATTAACCTAAGAGAAAAAAGCCAGTCACTGAAGGCCATATATTGTATGACTCCATTACATGAAATATCCAGAATAAGCAAATCTGTAGACACAGAAATTAAATTAGTGGCTGCTCGAGGCTGAGGGTAGGGGCATGGGCAAGAGAAAGGGGAGTGCGGCCACAGACGTTCTGAAATCAATGTGGCGATGGGCGTACACTCCGCGCGCAATGGTATTGGAAACGGACTGTTGGTACGCTTCAAGTAGGGAAACTGTACGGCATGTAAATTATATCTCTGGAAAGCTGTTATATTTTAAAAGAGGTAATAACACATCTTACGAACAACTTTATGCTAATAAATTTGACAATTTAGATGAAAGGGTCAAATTCCTTAAAGATGCAAATTACCAAAGCTCATCGAAAAGACATAGATAACCCGAATAGTCCTCTATTTATTAAAGAAATTGGATTCATAGATAAAACTTTCCCACAGAGAAAATTGACAGCTCAGATGGCTTCACTGGTGCCATCAAACCTATCAAACATTTGAAAGAAATAATACTAATTCTGTACAAACTGTTACAAAAGATTGAAGAGAAGGAAATACTTTCCCACCTCACTTTCTGGGGCTCTAATACCACAACCAGACAAATTTAATACAATAAATGAAAACTGCAGACCAACATCCCTCATGAACATAGATGTCAAAATCCTACACAATATGTTAGCAAACCTAATTCAACGAGAGTATATTAAGAGGCCGAATGGGGCTTATCGTAGGAGCGCAGAGTTAGTTAACATTTGAAAATCAATCAATATACTTAATTATACTAACAGACTTAAGAGAGAAGCCATGTGATCATTCCAAAGGACACAGAATAAGCATTTGACAAAAATCCAACATTCATTTCTGATTTTAAAAATAGACATGCAAACGAAGAATAAAAGGGAATTTCCTCAACTTGATAAGGGCATCTACGAAAACCCCACAGCTAACACCACAACAATCAGCGGTGAAAGACCAGAGGCTCCTCCTCCGAGATCAGGAACAAGACATGGTTCACCCTCACCAGCTCCGTTCGGCATCGCACTGGAGGTTCCAGCCAGAGCAATTCGGCAAGAGAGTGAAACAAAAGCATCCGGGCTGGAAATAAGTAAGACTACCCTTATTTGCAGATGACACGCTCACCCATATAGAAAGTCCAATAGAACCCACATGCAAGAAGTTGTTAAAATTAATACGTTTATCAAGGTGCAGGATGCACAGTCATATAAAAGTCTTATTTCTACAAACTAGCGACAATCAGAAATTAAACCTGATAATACCTTTAATAATAACATCAAAAATATGAAATACTTAGGAATAAAGATGACAAAAGATGTGAAAGACCTAGATATGGGAAACTAAATTATTGCTGAGTTAAGTTTTAAAAAACACCTAAATACTTCCAGTCAAGATGGCAGCATAGGCAGACATGGCTCGCCTCTTCACACAACCACATCAAAATTACAACTAAAATACAGAACAACCATCACTCAGAACTGTCAGAAATCGAGTTGAATGGAAGTCTGACAACTACAGAATTAAAGAAACCACATCCATCCAGACTGGTAGGAGGGGCACAGATGCGGAATGGACTAGTCTCTCACCACCTGTGGTGGATAAAAATTTAGGGGGTATATCTCGGGAGTGAGGAGTCCCATACCCACACCAGGCCCCGCAGCCCATGGTTCCAGTGCCAGGAGGATAAGTCCCCACAACTTCTGGCTGCAAAAACCAGCAGGGATTGAGTCAGTGGAAGAAACTTCTGGAGCCCCAAGCAGTACCTCTTAAAGAACCTACACACGGACTCACCTACTCAGACCCACCTGGGAAATCTCAGGACGTATGCACCCAGTGGGCAACTACAGACCATGTCAGAGCACCACCACCCTGCTCCTGCACAGCTGATCTTCCATGGAGGGTGGAGGTTGGTGGCCAGTGGTCACAGTCAGTCCCTGTAGCTGACTGGCCTGGGTGAAATGAAGGGATTAAGTACAAATAGGTAGTTACAGAGTAGCCACGGGGATGTAAAGTACGGTATAAGAAATGGAGTAGCCAAAGAACTTACACAAATGACCCATGGACATGAACAATGGTGTGGGGATTGCCTAAGGAAGTGGGGGGGTACTGGGTGGAGGGGGACAAAGGGGGAAAAATCAGGACAACTGTAATAGCATAATCAATAAAATAAAAATTAAAAAAACACCTAGAGATACCTTGCTCATAGGTTAGAAGACTCAATAATATTGTTAAGCAGTTCTTTCTCCTCCAATTGATCTATATATTCAAATCAACCTTAATCAAAATCTCAATAGGCATTTTGTAGAAATTGATAAGTGAATTCTTTTTCTCAAAATGTTTTATCATTATTCTATTACAGTTGTCCCATTTTTCCCTTTTTGTCCTCCTTTGCCCAGTCCAACCCCCGCTCCCAGTCAATCCCCACACTGTTGTCCATGTCCATGGGTCATCTACACACGTTCTTTGATGAGTCTCTTCCCCTTCTTTCCTCCCTTAAACATCCCCCCACTCTGGTTGCTGTCAGTCTGTTCCATGTTTCTATGCCTCTGGTTCTATTTTGTCCGTTACCTTATTTTTGTTCATTAGATTCTTCTTATAGTGAATTGTAAAATTCATGTGGAAATACAAAGTACTTAACAATAACCAAAACAACTTTGAGAAAGAAGAGCAAAGTTGGAGGGCCTGACTTCCAAACAGCGTGACCCTGGTGTAAAGGCAGACAAGGCGATCAATGGAACAGGAGAGAGAGTCCGGAAATAGACCCCCACACACGGACAGCTGATTGTTGATGAAGGAGCACAGACAACACAGTAAATCCAGGGTTTTCAACAAATGGTACTGGAATAAACGAATGGGGTTTTTTTAGAAGATTTTTTTAGATTTATTTATTTATTTATCTTTAGAGGGGAAGGGAAGGAGAGAGGGAGAGAAATATCAATGGATGGTTGCCTTTCATGCTTCCCCTGCTGGGAACTGTCCTGCAACCCAGGCATGTGCCCTGACTGGGTATCGAACCTCGATCCTTTGGTTCGCAGGCCCGCGCTCAATCCACTGAGCTACACCAGCCAGGGCTAAATGAATGTTATAAGCAAAAAGTAAAATTCAATCCATACCTCATACTACATACAAAAAGGAACTCAAAATGGATCATAGTTCTAATATGAAACCAAAAATTTTCCTTCAAGGAGAAAACATAGGCTAAGCCTTTATGATCCAGCATTAGGTAAAGACGTCTCAGATACAACATCAAACGCAATCAATAAAAGAACAAATTTACAAATTGGACTTTATCAAAATTAAAAATGACTGTGGTCTGAAAGACATTCTCAAAGAAATGAAAAGATAAGCCACAAAGAGGGTAAATATTTGCAAAACATAGATCCTTTTTAGGACTTGCATCCAGAACACAAAAAGAGTGCTTGGAACTCAACAATGACAAAACAACCCAATTTAAAAATAGTCAAAAGATCTGAAGAGATCACTTCACCAGAGAAGATATACAGATGGCAAACAAGCACACTGAAAGATGCTTGGCATCACTGGTCACGGCGGAGAACTGCCAGTTCACACCACAGTGAGATAGCATGCCTATTAAAATGCTTGAACTTAGAAAGAGTGACTATGTCAAGTGCTGGTGAGGATGTGGAGGGACTGGAACATTCGTTTGCAGCTAGTGGGAATTTAAAAGGGTGCACCCACTTTGGAAAACACCTTGGCAAGTTTCTTAAAAAGTTAAACTATATCGCTTGGTCATTCTTCTCCTAGGAATTTTCCCAGAAGAAATGGAAGCGTACATTCACATGAAGGCTTGCACACACACTCATAGCTTTATTTGTAACAGCCCCAACTGGAAACACACCCAAATGTCCATCAATGAGTAAATTAATAAACGAACTGCAACACATCCATACAATGGAATATTACTCAACTATAAAGAAGAGTGAACTGTCGATACACGTAACAACATGGATGAACCTCCAAATAATTACGCTGAGTGAAGGCAGCCAAACACAGAGTATGTAAGATTCCATTTGTATAGAATTCTAGGAATGCAAATGAATGCTTGCCTGGGGAGAGGGGGGCAAGAGTAGAGAGGCATGGAAAGGGATTAAAGAGGAGCAAGAGGCAGGATTTCCAAGGCCCACGGAGCAACTTTTGGTTGTGATGGATGTGTTCATTATCTTGATTACGGTGATGGTTTCACAGGTGCATTCATTGTCAAAGCCAATTAGTTTGAGCACTTCCAATATGTGTGATTTATCGTACGTCAATTATACCCCAATAAAAGCCATTTTTTAAATAAATCAAGTTTATTTTCCTTACTAGAAAAAAAAAGATTAAACTAGGATACTTAGACAGAGGTTCTAAAATTCTTTTGAGTCTTGAAATGTTAAGTCTCATCTGTTCAAAGATCCATAATCATTTATTTCCAGAATGTAAATACACCTCATTCTGTCACTTGAAGATAACTGTACTGAGATTCTAAGATGCATGGGTACCAAGTCAGATGCTATAATTCTAAATCACTTCTCCTACAATGTAACACTCATAATCTGAGATGCCGTGACAACGTCACTTGATCAAGCTCCATTCTTTTTTCCTCCAGACACAATGGCTCCAATTCCATTATCAGAATTTAAATTTCCTCCCACTGTAGGGAACCACTAACCTTGGTGTTTAGGAAGAGTTTTAAGTAATATGGGGGTGGGCTTCCCCCATAATAACGAGCAGGGATGGAGGGAACAGGAGTGAAACCCGGAAGGGTCCTGCAGTGTCATCCCCACCACAAAAGAGAAAACCGTCCCAGGAGAGAACCACCAAGGAGACACGTTTCCAACACCACTGTGAATACCCCTAGTGACGTTTGTTTTCATCTTTTTCCTTTTTAATATTTTTACATGCTAATTTTATTATTTATTTTTAAATTAATAAGCTTTATTTTTAAGGCAATTTGAAATTCACAGAAAAATTGAGCAGAAAGTACAAGAGGCCCCATATATCCCTTCTACTTCCCCTTGTAGCTTCCCCTATTAGTAACACCTGGCATTAGAGTGTGGTATACTTTCTACAATTGATGAACCATATTGGATACATTATTATTAACAGAAGTCTATAGCTTACATGCCTTGTAAAGCTCAATGGGTTTCAACACATGTATAATGTCCTGTATTCCAGCATCATACAGAGCAGTTTCACTGCCCTAAACCCTCTGTTCTCCAACAATTCATCTCTCCCTCCTTCCCTTCCCCCAAATCCCTGGCAACCACTGATCTTTTTCCTGTCTCTTACAGTTTTACATCTTTCAGGCTGTCACATAGTTGGAATCAGACAGTATGTAACCTTTTCAGACAAGCTTCTTTCACTTAGTGATTGTATTTAAGGCTCCTCCATGTCTTTTTGCAGCTTGATAGCTCATTTCTTTTTATTGCTGAATAATAAATAGTCCATTAAATGGAGGTGCCTCAATTTATTTTATTCATTCATCTATTGAAGGACATCTAGGTTGCTTTCATTACTTTATGCTTTGATTTTTATTTTATTGCTTTATCTTCATTTTTTAATTTTTTTAAAGTAATGTAAATGCTGGCAACAGCCTAAATGTCCATTGTTCAGAAGCTGGTTCGAGGTGGTCTGACTGCATAGCCAGTTCCCCACGGTGGTTAGAAAGTACTGACAGTGGAGTTTCCAGCTGCTAGCAGCGTGCGATGAGCATGAGGAGCACCTGGGACCCTCAGTACCTGCTGGGCTGTGATTGGTACACCCATTCTAGAAGACTGTTTAATACCCTGGCTGGAGTGGCTCAGTGGATTGTGTGCCAGCCTGCAAACCAAAAGGTTGCTGGTTCAATTCCCAGTCAGGGTACATGCCTGGGCTGCGGGCCAGGTCCCTAGTTGGGGACATGCAAGAGACAAGAGATCAGTGTTTCTCTCCCTCTCTTTCTCCTTCCCTTGCCCCTCTCTCTAAAAGTAAATTAAAAAAAAAATTTTTTTAAAAGACTGTTTGGAAGTAGATAAAGTATGAAATAGAGGAATACTAGGCAGCGATACAATGGAATGAACTACCAATCCACACAACGACATGGATGAATCTCACAGACAAAATGATGAGCAGGAGAAGCCAGACACAAAAGCGACATACGAACCCATTTATCTGAAGGTCCAGAACAGGCGAGACTAAGCTACGGTTTTAGAAGTCAGTATACTGGTCACCTCTAGGGGTGAGGGGTGGGGAGTAAACCGGGAAAAGGCACGACAGAGCCTTCTGGGGGAGCTGGGAACCTCCTATATCTTGATCTGAGTGGAGGTTACAGGTGTGATATATGTATTACATGTGTATGTGTGTGTGTACACATGCATGACATGCTATAGATATGAATCAAGCTATATGATGCACTTAGGATTAATGAACTCTGCGACACATGCTATACTGCTGCGCAGACATTTAAGTATAATAATGCCCTGTGGTCACTGACTTGGGAAGCTGGCAAGCTTCAAGGGGAAAAGTAGCTGTAGATGAACAGGACTAATAGGATCCAATTTATGCGAAATCATCTATACATAGACGCTTCATTTACAGATGACTTCAAAATTCTATGAGCTGCCATTAATGAGCACTTTTCTATGCCCCTTTTTCATCCTCAGAACAGTATTACAAGGTAAAGACCATTACTGGCCCCACTTTACAGATGAGAAGACTGAGGCACAGAGAGGTTGGTAACTTGCTCGAAGTCGACCAGCTAAGCAGCAGAGCTGGATCTGAACCCAGACCTTGTGGCACCAGAGCCCATGCTCTCATGTAAATCCCCAAACCCGTGAGACCCACATGGTATGGTCCCCACCGCTCCCTCATGCATCACCTCATCCTTCTTCCTCACCCCAACACCCTGGCCTCCCCATCTTCCTTTCTCTTCCCTGAAAACACCACTGCCCTCATGCCACCGGGTTTGCACATTTGCCATTCCCTCCACCAGGAAAGACTTTCCCCAGCTCCTCTTCACTAGGGCAACTTCCCATCCATAAGTGTCACCTCCTCCAGGAAGCCTTCCTGACCTCCAGGCTCATAGTTCCTCTCGTTTGTGCCCATAGTTCCTGTGATCCTTCCCTGTTGGCCTCATTGCTGTTTTTCCTGGTTTTTTTTTTTTTTTTTTTTTTTGAGTTTCCTAAGAGTGAGGGAGTGTCTGTTTCACTCAGAGTGATGTCCCCTCTGCTTACCACAAGGCCTGGCATGGAGTGAACATTCAACAAATATTTGATGAATGAATGAATGAATAAATGAATGAATCCACTTGCCAGGGTAGATCAACTTAGACACCTGGAAGGCTAACATCAAAATGTTAATGGTGGTTGCCCTGGCTGGTGTGGCTCAGTGGATTGAGCACTGGGCTGCAAACAAAAGGGTTGCTGGTTCGATTCCCAGTCAGGGCACATGCCTGGGTTTCAGGCTAGGTCTCTGGTGAGGGATGTGCAAAACGCAACCACAAGCTGATGTTTCTCTCCCTCTCTTTCTCTCTCCCTTCCCCTCTCTAAAATAAATAAAATCTTTTTAAAAATGTTAATGATGGTTACCACAGGGAGGTGGATCTAAGTATTTTTACACTCATTTTTGCATCTGGGCGTTTATCTGGCTGGCCAGTGCTCTGGCAGGCAGGTATCACTTTCCAGCTCCTTAGCATCTCCCTGGTCTGTACCCTCTCCGCACCCCGCACACTCTCCCAGTTCTGCCTGCAGCCCCAGTGGGCGGTATATTAATAAACGGAGGGAGAAGGTCACCCAGCTCGAAGGCACGGAGCTGTCCTTGACTCCAGTGCAGATGAAACGCGCTGAGGCGGGGGGAGCCGCTTCACCAAGCGCTGAGCACGTGTGAGCTATTTCTGATTCCCACCCGACCAAGCCAGGCACAGCGCATCTGCCACGGGAGCGGAGCAAGCCTGGAGGGCAGCGGGTGGAACCACTGACCAGCAGCCCTGCATGCTCACACACCAGATCCAGCTGTTGTCCTGCTGAAACCCACCCCCACCCCCAGTTCTCCAGTGCTCAGGGAAGGGGGAAGTTGCGGGGAAGGATCCTCAGCCTGGCACTCAGGGGCTCGGTAAAATCAGGTCCCTGCCCGCCCTCCCAATCTCCACTTTCTCAAGTGCAGCCAGGTGCTTGCTCAACTTGTGGCCTTTGCACATGCTGTCCCTTGATGTTGCCCTAGTAGCCTGTGATCCCTCTCCCTGACAGTGATGTGGCCCCTTTTGAGGGCCTTCATTAGTCATCTCCATGTCCCTGGTGGCCAGCAAGGGCCTGGCCCACGGCAGACACAACCCACTTTTGACCACTGACTACACGGGGAGAAGGCGCTCTGAGCGCTGACAGAGGCAGGAGGAAACTGAGCGACACCAAGGAAGAAGGAGCAGGGGAGTGGCTGCAGGAGTTTAGCTGTGACTTGAAGGCCAAAGGCCAGAGAGATGTGGCCCCAGGGAACAGGGAGGTGGAGAGGAAGACCTGGGACCCTTTCGATCAGCACGCCCTTGCCTGGCCGGCAGCCCCAGCTAGCAGCCCTCTGAGCTCCCCAGGCAGCCCAGACTCCAGGTACAGGTGTGGCTGCTCGTGGGCCCCCCCCACCCCCTGGCCCTGAAGCACAGTAGATGTGGAATTTGTACAGAACAAAGCATTTTGTCTAAATATATCTGCTCCCCAATGCAGGACACGCAGGGAGGGAGTGGGGGGCTTGACGGGGCCTGTGGTTTGGGGAGTGCCTGCTGACAGGCCCACAGCCACTGGCCCTGGCAGAGGGAGTCCACCCTGGGGCCCAGGGTCAGGGGTGGTCCTGGGTGGGCTCCTCCAAGGAGGGTTCCCCCTGCCTGATCTCCCACCCAACAGCTGCTGCTTTGAATGTGGGCCATGCACAAACCAGGCCAGCAGAGGAGGGAGGAGGCATGGAGGTAGGCCTGGGGGAGGGGGACACAGAGGTGGGTCTGGGGGAGGGGGACACAGAGGTGGGTCTGGGGGAGGGGGACACAGAGGAAGACCCAGGAAAGGGGGCCTTGATCCCAGGCAGTCCACAGTCCAGGCTCTTCCCACTACCTTGTTGTAACAGAGGCACAGAGAGGGTGGAAACTCCAACAGGATCACACAGGAGCCAAGTGTCCTGGCTCCCAGGTCCCCTGAGGGTTCCTAGAATTCTCTTTGGCTACTTGAGGTTCTCCCAAGGGTGCTTCAGAGTGGCAGAACAGAAGAGTCACAAGGCCTGTGACTCAGTCCCAGCGCCCCCACTGAGGCCCTCGGGCGGTCATGTCTGAGCCCTATAACCTACCCCCACTTTACAGATGGGGATAAGCAGTCTCCCTCTGTGTGCTGGTCTCACTGGGAGGCCTGGAACCCCCTGCTGTGTGCCGTTCTGGACCTGGCTGTGGGGAAGGAGCGCCAGAAGGCTCCTGTGGCGGGGGCGGGGGGCGGAGCGCATGACAGTGCATAATAGAGGCTACTTCTTCTTGAGCACCTACTAGGTGCTAGGCCCTGTCCGAGGTACTTGAACACAGAACTTCATGGCACCCTCACACCTGCCTCCCAGGCAGGCAATGACACTGTCATCTATCCCATGGGAGACAGACAGGGAAGCTGAGGCACAGGGAGGTTTCTGCTTAAGGCCACTTAGCAGGTGAGCAGAGCCAGGACTCAAACTCAGGCCAACCTTTGGAGTTGCTCACTTCCTCCTGGGAGTTGACAGCTTGCAGGCAGCCACCCCAGGGAGGTCAGCCTATGGCTCCAAAAAGCCTTTCCAGGGTCCTTGGGATAGAGGCAGTCACCACCACTCAGTTTTGCTCTTTTGATTAAAAAGAAAACCAGAAAAAAACCTTTTTATCAAAATGGTTGGACATAAATGCTCAGTGTGCTATTAACACCTCGTTTTGTAACAGGCACTAAGGCCCCACCCAGAAGGAGCCTCCCTCCCTGCCCTCCCGGGATGGTGCAGTGGTTAAGAGAGTGTGTCCAGAGGACTGGCCAGTCTGGTCTCAAATTTTCGGCTCTACCAGCAGCCTGCAGAGTGACCTTAGGAGTGTCACTCTCCCTCTCCGCGCCTGTATCCCCACCTGTGAAGGGACAGTGGTCCCTCCTACCCAGAGTCACTGGGCGTACCGGAGAGACGGCTGATGCCCGGTGCTGGCCTAGGCCTCGCTGAGTCGGCCAGCCTCACTCTCAGTGAACCTATCGATGATGCGTGTGAGCCAGATTCCCTCCAAGTGGCTCTCGGGGGTAGACTGTACGTGTGTGTATGTGTGTGTGACAAGAGCTAATAAATGTCTACCACCGTTTTAAGCCACTAAGTTTTAGAGCAACTTGTTACGCAGCAATAGTTAACTAACACAGAAGGCAAGCCTTGCAAGGGAGCGATGCTAGGGAGAGGCCAGGAGCCACTCTGGACAGCGAGGCTCACCGTGCTCCCAAGCTGGGCGTGCCTGGCTGCTTCCCCTACGGGCCCCCAATCTGCCCAGAGGTCCTCTATCCCATCCTTAGCCTCTCCTGTTTGGCTGCTCTTTACGCCTGTTTTCAGAGAGAACAGACCTGAGGCCATGAAAACTGCTGCTACAAGACACTGGAGATGGGGAGGTGGGGCAGGAAATTGAAAGAACCCAATTTCCACTTTCAAGAATGGCCCTGTCATTTATCACACCCACCCTGGCAATTGGTCCCTGGAGCTTCAGGGCTGGTGGTCGTAAGGTCCCCCTGCCCAAACACCACCACACTCCAGGCTGCCCACTGCCTTTGCCCACGCCCTGTCCAGCATTAGCAGAGTTTGGCGGCACACTGGTCAGCAGCAGATAGTGGGCTCAGCGGGCAGGCAGATAGCTAACCCTCCATGCCAGTGCCAGGAAGGCCCGGGGCATGACTGGCTAGGAGAGCACTGTGGGTCAGCCCTGCTCCCTGCTCCGGAGCCTTCGGAGGCTCCCCAGTGTCCGCCAGTGGGACGCACTCACGCAGGGGGTTGGAGGCTGAGAGGCTGGGAAGGGGAGGCTTAGCTCCACACTGACGCTGCGGGACCGCAGACAAGTTGCCTAAATACCCTGAGCTGGACCCAGCAATTGCCAAGGGCTCTATAGCCACAGCCCAGGCAGACCCTCCAGGATCCATCCCCTCAGGGATAAGAGCCACATCTAGTCAAGTTAACAGCCCCTGCCCCAGCCCCCCAGCAGGTGCTTCACCTCCCTGAGCCTCAGCTTGCTCACACACCTGCAGTCCATCTGCAGCCCAGCAGGCCCTGCTTCTTCCTCTCGCCCAGCTCCCCACACTCTCTCTCTTGGTTCAGACCCTCACACTCCCCAGGCCACTCCCGCAGCAGGGCCTCTGCTCAGCTGCTCTGCTCAGTTGTCTCCTCTCTCTCATGTCTCAGCTCCAGGGCCCCCTCCTCGGGGCGGCCCTCAGATCTCTTGTACTTCTCAGCAATAGCGGTGCCTATCCCTAAAGTGAGTTCCCATCATCTGGGAGCTTACACGTGGCTGCCGACCTCC
This sequence comes from Anoura caudifer, assembly GCA_004027475.1. NCBI lineage: Eukaryota > Metazoa > Chordata > Mammalia > Chiroptera > Phyllostomidae > Anoura > Anoura caudifer. The sequence goes on along the minus strand of PVKU01000436.1, from coordinate 321,273 downwards.
CAGAAGGGTCGTGTGCTCCAGCAGGGCAGGGGCCAGGGGCTCACTCACTGCCAGGCACCAGCTCTGGACCCACAGCAGCAGCCTGGTATGTGTCTGCTGAACAAATACTTAGAGAAATAGAGAGGGAGGGAGGGTACATCCAGAGTGATGATAATATCTACCTCCCAGTACTGAGAGGATCTAATGATCTACAAAAGGCCTGGCCTTGGTGGGGTGTGTGTATATGCATGTGACATACACACACACACACAAACATACCCACATACCACACACATAAACACACACACACATGCATGAACAGGGTTGGGAAAGGACCCCAGGGCAGCCAGCCCTACCTCCCTGTCCGGCTGCACTCTCCCAGAGTCCCTGGCGAACCAGACGCATGAGGGTCAGATGCACAGACAGGCAAGAGGCCTGGCAGCCAAGACCCACAGGCTGCCCAGAGCCCCGCCCACACTATCCCTGGAAGGCCCCACACACTCCCAGTCCTCCAGGAATCCCTCACACCTCAAAGGTGGCAGGTCCCGCAGAGGAGAGGTGGTGCTGACACCTTCTCCCTGCCTTTACACCTTGGCTTTGAGGATGGGAGCTGGAGTCGGTGAGGAGGCTCAGAAAATTCCCAGCTGTGCCAGGTGAGGGCCCAGAGAAGGGCATGGACAGCCCCAACCCCCACCCCATACCTGCTGCACAGATGGGGAAACTGAGACCTAGAGAGGGGATGGGAAGGCTCACAGTCACCCACTTGGCCCCTTGTCTGACGCCTGCTTTCCCACCTGTATGCTGGAGCCAGACAGACCTGGGTTTTCCGATCCTCACTCTATCACCCCCAGGGTACAGCCTCAGTTTCCTCAGATGGATGATGGGGATGGTCACAGCACATCGCTCCCTCCGCTGGGGGCGTGCACGTGGAGGACACAGGTTGCACAGGGGGCCCTGAAGCTAACTCTAATCCTGTGTCTTTGAACAACAGCCCTGTCCCTCTAAATAGCAGGCAGGGTCACAGATGATGCTCTCAGAGCCATCACTGCAAAGCTGCCCAGTCAGCCTCAGAATCCCAAAGCCCATCCCTCGCGGTACATGCTGCCCAGAAAAGGCAGGCAACCATGCCAGGGTCACACAGCAAGGCTCCAGCATGCGGAGACTTGAACAGGGCCCTGCTCTGCTGAGCCTCCAGCCCCAAGTCTCCCACTGCCCAAGTGGATCTGGCAGAACCAAGGAGGTGCCAGGGCTTGGCAGCAGCCAGGGGAGGGAGGGAGGGAGGCAGGCAGCTGGGGGTGGTGGGAAGAACCTTTTTTCCCCTGTCTTTAGCAAACCCGGATCCCCGTTTCCAAGCTGCACTCCAGAGTCCTCGGTTGCTGCGTCACTGTCACCGCACGCAGTCAGCCTGCGGTGGGCGGAAGGAAAGGCTCCCTCCCTCTTGCAAGGGCTGGGGGGGATAGAGAGAGGTGGGAGGCCAGGCAGCAGGTCTGGATGAGGACAGTGAGGGCTCCCTGACACCTCCCAGGGAGAAGCTCAGCTCCATTGACCCCTGGAGTCACACAGGGCTGAGCTAGGAGAGTCCCGGAGACCTAACCCTAGCACCCCAACAAATAGATGGAGACCGGGAGGCCCAGAGAGGGGCTGGGACTCAGTCAGGGACACACAGCGGCAAACCAGCTCACCACTTGTATTCCAATCCCCATCTCCTGGAACCACCCCTGTCACAGCAGGCTCATCTGCCACTGCAGCAAGAAAACTACCTGGACCCAGGGGACGAGTTCTCACTCCCCAGCCCTGGACCTGGTGGCACAAACACATCTGCCCCATCCTGCGCCATCGCAAGCCCCTGGCAGGGGGAAGGGTTCTGAGCCCCTGTTGTGGGCAGTGCCAGGTCCTGTGCTTTATTCATGCTCTCGGATCCCTGTCCCATTTCTATTATCAAACATGGAACCCGCCCAGATCATGTGTTTTCTGAAGATGACCGCTTCATGCACCAAAGGTGGTTTTAGCCATTTCTGAAGCTAACTCCCAGAGGTGGGCTCCCCACACAGGCCTTCTACGCCGAGGGAAAGAGGGCAGCTAGCACGTTCGCTGCCTTCTCAGGAGCTCTGCACCCCTGTAACTGGGCCCTGGGGGCTGCTGTGTGTGTGTGGGGGGGGGTCTTCCCCTTCATTGAATGGTCCCAGAGACCAAGCATTTTGCTTTCCTTCTGCTCTGCAGTTGTGGTCACTGCTCAGACCAGGCTGACCCCCACCTCCTACGGTGTCCAGATTCTCCAAGCCAGGATCTGGGTCTACTACATTTTGCCCCCCCAGGCCTGACGCGCTGCCCATCGCTTCGGTTGAACGAAAGGGAACTTCAGAGTCTCCAGGGCACAGGGCCAAGACCAGACTCTAAACACCAGCCGGCTTGGATCTGTACCATGGTGCTACCCCCTCACCAGCTGTGGGCTTCGGACAGCATACTGTGGCCCCAGGCACCTCACCTGTAAAGTGGGGATAATAATCACAGGGTGCAATGGGATCATGGCAGAGGCTGGGTTTAAGGTGCTTAGAGCTGGTGCTCAGGACACAAAGGGCCCAGCGATGTGCTGACTCCTGGGAGACGGTCAGTGCCGCTCTGTTGAGTGGATGGACGTTAGCCAAGGACACTGTTGTTATTATTATCATTATCAACATCAGCAGGGTCCTCCAAGCCTGGTTTTGCAACCAGCCCTGGTGAAGGGTGTAGCAAAATTCTCCAAAACAAAAGTTGCTTCCATTCATTTTGGGGTTTTGAAAAGGCCACGTCAGACAACTCGGTGGGGAGGAGGCGGCGGCATTGCGAAACCCAGCTCGGAGGGATCCAAGGCCCCACTCAGCAGCTCACGAGATGGTGTGTGATCAGTGAGCACGAGGGCCCTGCCCGCTGACACCCCCGGGCCCGGTGGCAGGTGCTCCGGCGTTGCAGGCTTACCCCCACCCTCTGGGACCTCGGGCAGCCACCCAACTGCTCCGGGCCTCAATTTCCTCATCTGTCAAGTGGAGACAATATCCCTCTCCATTCCTAACCCTGGGGGCAGCTAGAAGATGCGGGGATTCAATGTGTTCTGCAAATGGCGAACTGCTGTGCACACCCAGCACGCCTCAGTCCTGGCCTGGGGCAACCACCAGGAGACCCCGAACAGAGAGGAACGCACCGTAGACCACAACTACTGGTCTGTGAAAGACCAGCCCTGTGAGTCCGCAAAGGCCCTCCACGAGAGCCTGCTGGAGTGGGTGGTGGGCCACCGCAGGAAGCTGCTCCTCAGTGATAGCCTTTCCCAAAACACGCTGCCCGAGTCTGAAGGGTGGGGTGCTCCCTCCCAGCCACCGGCCCCTGCACTCCCTTCACTGAAGGGTCTGCCTGTTAGCACATCTGGGCCTTATCAGCCCCCTGTTGACCCACGCCGGGGGCGCTAGCACACGCTGCCATCCAAAGCCATGAGAGCAAACAAAGTCCTGCCGTGTGACAGCTTCTTTTATGCTCAAAGAAGAGGCAGGGCCCTTGAGGACTCCCACTCTGGGCTGTCAGGATCACAGACACCAGATTGTGGGTGGGTAGAAGGCCCTCTGAGACCACTGGATCCAAGCCTTCACTTTATCAAGAGGGGACACATTTCATCCAGGGGCACATAGCCACAGGACCCCTGGCATAGACTGGACACCCACCATGAGGGAGCACTGCCCACCTCCATGGCCAGCCTCCCTGTGTCCAGCTGGGCAGGGCCACCTCCCAGATGGACCCATGGCCCACCATCCCCAAGCCCGGCTTGCCCTGAGCTGCCTCCCTGCCTGCACCCATGCCGCCCTCCCAGCCAGCAGTGCCCCTCCCACCATTCTCCTTCCACCCAAAGCCCTCCAGTCCTCCAAACTCGTGCTCCCTTGCAGTCCTGGGACAGCACTGGCCTGCATCACTGCGAGGGGCCTGGCGGGACGACTACAGGTTTCCTCAGGTTTGGCTCTGGGTCCCCAGGTCTGGCACATGGCTGGGCACTGAGAGGAAGCACGGATGGCCCACAGAAGGAACTGAAGATTAGGAAATGGAGGGGTGACCAGCTGGTGACCCAGAGAATGAAAGAACGAATGAACAAGTAAGCAGGTGATGATGTGAACAAATGAACTGATGTGGGAATAAAGGCCCAACCAGATGGGTGCAGGCACACCCCCCGAGATACAAGGTTCTGCCCACACGTGGTCTCTTGCCCTCTTCTAAAGCCTTCGGGGTCCCACATGAGCTGTGAGCTTGTAACTCCAGAGCCCAGATAAATGCCTCCCGGTTTGCAGACCCAGGGGAAGGCCAGGCGCCCATGGGGATGGTCACGTTGGAAACTGGGCCTGGTCAAGGCTCCCACCCTGCCCTACTACCCACCCAGCCCTTGACTCTGAATGGCCCAGACCATGTTTGTCCATTTATTCAGGCAAAAGAAATGGACTGAGGGCCAAGGAAGAACCAAGACCTGTCTTCAGCACCAGGGGAACGGTGTGAAGAGGCAGGGGTGACCCCGCCACTCTCCATACCAACCACACCAAGAGGTAGCCAATAAGGAGTGGAGACTGGGTAGTAATGTCAGAAGCTCACCGGGCTGTGAGGATGGTGACAGGGACACAACCTGGCCTGGGTGTCAAGCAAGGCTTTCTTCTGCAAGCGATGACTGAGTGGAGACCTGGATGATGAGTTAAGTAGGCAAATGCAGGGAAGAGGCAGAGATGTTCAGGCAGAGGAACCGGGATGTGCAAAGACCCTGAGGCTGGAGGGAGCATGGCCTATTCCAGGGACTGAAAGCAGGCCAGGGGGACCAGAGCCAATGAAGGAGGAGAGGGGGTGCAAGATGTGCTTAGAGGTGGCTAGTCAGTGGAGAAGGCTGGGCTTCATCCTAGCTGTGGGCATTTAATGAGTATCTGCTGTATGCTTAAAAAAATCTGCATTCAAGATTTTATTAATTCCCTTTTCAGAATGTTTAAGTAGAAGTGTTTAAATACACTGTGGTCAGATAATGCTATTTTTAATGCTTTTTAAAAGATGAATGACTGAATCCATCAATCACAGATGTATGAAGGGGTAGAGACCCCCTGCTTCCTGTCACTTAAAGTGGCAACACAGCACCTCAGAGCCTTCCCTTCATGTAGAGAGCCAGTGACCCATCGGCCACACGAGAACCTCACGAGATGCCAGTCGATGCCTGTCGATGCCCCAGTATGCCCAATACGTCACCAGGCCTTCCAAAAGCTCCCGCGCACACAGCTTATCCTTAGATTCCGAGTGCTGCACTGCCTCTCTTCAAAAACACCATCTCAGCTGCCATGCAGCCTTGTGCACGGGGCACAGCCCTCAAACTTGCAGCTCCATCCTAATGCTGCCCTGGGTCCCACATAACTCAGTTGCCAGGCCCGCTCTTTCTCTCCAGTCTGGGCCCTACACTCTGTCCCCAGTGCCCAGCACATATTGCCTCCAGCACAAAACAGGGACTCCTTGAGAGTAGGGACCACATCAGGCCATCACATGTCCCCAGTGCCAGGCACAGGCCCAGCCTGGCCCTTGGTGGATGAAGTGGGGGAGGCCACCATGGACTCCACACTCAGGCACACTCACTGAAGTTGCTCCAGGGGGACCCAGGAGCCTGCCCCAGTGCAGGCACATGCACACACGCCTGCCCCATGCACACAGCCAGTGTCTCCAGGAGCTGCTGGGAACTCACTGGGCATCTGCTGCTAACTGGCCAATAGCCAGCTCTGGGGCCTGGCTGTGGCTCCCAACACTCCAGCCACCAATCGGCCACTCAGTTCGGTGGCCCCACCCAGCTCTGTTGCTCACAGCAGTCTGGCCGAGGCCCCTCAGGCCACCCTGGGACCAGGCAGGCCACAGTCACCTCTGTGGGACAGAAACTGGGTTCCTCCAACCGCCACTTTCTAGTACAGCCTATTTCCATCAACTGGCACGGCAAAAACAGATCCCCCTCCCACAAGCGAAGGCACAGAGGCAGAGAGAGCCAGGACCCCAGGGAACTGGGCTAGGAGGGGAGGTGCAATGGGAGGGAGACTGGTCCAGCCTCCCTTGGGGCTGGGGACTGCAGCCCCCTCCCCCTCTGTCATTTCCACTTGCAGACAGGTGGGGGTGGAGGAACCCTTCCCCCATTAGGGCTGCCCTCCAAGCTTGAGGCTTCCCATCCTCAGGGCACCTCCTTCACCCTTACACCCACAACTGGCCTTTGCCCACCCATAACCCCTTCCAGCATTTCATTTCCCCCACAACATGAACAGTCTCTGGCAGCTCCCCTGCAACACAGGCAGCACGGAGGAAGAAGGGGAGAAGGGAGAGGAATGAAAGAAGAGAGGAATGGAGGGTAGGAGGAAGTAGGTTTGGCCCAAAGAGGCCAGGGCCATCACATGTCCCTCTCAGAGGCACATCTGGACCCAGCTGTCCTCTCCAGCCACCTGGTCCCCATGCCATCCGCTCTGAATGTGAGCCCCTTTCACCGGGAGGAGCCGCACGTGGGGGCCGCCCGTAGCCATGTGAGCGCTCCCCCAGCCCAGGTACTCGGATCAGTCCGGCCCATCCCGAGTACACACAGGGAGGGGGTGCTATGCAGCGCTGGGGGGCGGGGGCCGGTTGCCCTCGCCCCCTCCCCAGATGCTGGTCCGAGGAAAGAGCTTGGGAAGGGGAGAAGCCTACTGGGCAGGCTCCCGGGGCTACTGAGGCGGGATGGAGGCAGCTGGGTTGAATGGAGGAATGCCCCCGCCAGCTGGCAGAGCTCCCTTTCCTTAGCTCTAGTGGAGAGGGGTCTGCCTCATCTCCTGGCCGCCCTGCGGATTGAGGGTCGGGCCTGAGGAGGACTCCCTAGCTTTGGCAGTCCTTTGACATGGGGTGGGGGGGACCAAGGGAATAAGAGCTGGAATGGGGGGGCGGGGTCTGGCCCTGGGTAGGAGGTTCCGGGCCCCAGCGCCACCGTCACCCCCATTTGAGGGCCTGGGGAAACCTATATGGGGAGATCCGTCCCAGAGAAGGGGGCTTCCCAGGCGAAGAGCCGCCCCCTCAGATTAGGGGCTCAGCAGACAGAACTGGCAGGGGGAGGAGGCTTTTCTGCGCCAGTGCCACCCCTCGGTTTAGGGAGGTCTATCCTGGAGAAGAATCAGATTTGGGGGTCTTGCGGAGGAACGGAGCTTACCGGCCTCGGAAAGGGGATCAGGGCCACCGCACGCACACGCCACCCCCGCGCCCTCACCTGCGCTCGGCGCCTTGGCTGCCTCGGACCCGCTGGGCTGCTGCGCTGTGCAGCCGTGGCTCGGATCTGCTCGCAGGTCCGTCTGCCTAGGCCCCAGCCCCGGCCCCGGCCTGCGGGCGCCCCATGCCTCTCCTCTGGCCGGCGCGGCGCCCCAGATGCGGCTGCGGGAGGAGGAGCGGCACGGCCGGCTCCCCCAGAGCAGCGGGGAGGGGGCGGAAGGCGGGGAGATGCACGCGGGGGAGGGGGACGCGTGGCTGCGCCCAAAACCAGGCGCGGATCCGGCCACTGGCTTGGGGCTGGTGGGAGGGGGGTGCGCTGTTTCCAGTGCTTACCTCCACCCATGCCCCGCAAACCTAGAAGAGGGAGAGGGTCTCTGTAGCCAGCTACGCTTAGTCGCCAGCCAGAAGGGCGCTTAGAGATCCCGGGTCTCTGCTGCCCAGAGAGTGCAGGCTACTGGCACAAGGTCACACAGCCGTGCAGAAGCCTGGAATCCTAGGCTACAGAGCCGATCAGCAGGAAGCTTTGTTGACTATGGCTGGCCAGTGGGAGGGAAACTGAGGCCGACACGGGAGAAACTGGCCCAGGTGGCATGTGCAAGCCAGGAGGGCTCTGGGATTTGAACTTGCGACTCCTGCCTCCGGGAACGTGCGCCCCCTTCTGGTGACCCATTTCTGGCAGAACCCTCCCCCAGCCTTCTCGCCTATGGTAGCACAGGGGTTAAAAACAACCCCTGGAGTCAGATGGACCTGGGCTGAATACCCTTCCTACCTCTCCTGGGGCTCTAGGATCATGGACTAGAGGCTTACCCTTCTGAGTCCCAGTTTCTCCACCTGTAAATTGAGGACAACACTAGTATAATCCCGAACTTGGGTTGAGGAACGAACCAAAGAGATAACGGATGCAAGCTCCTTACCAGCGCCTGGCATTCAGTAGCTGTCAAATGCATGTGCTCTCACCCTCCCTGGCTCCCACATGCAGCCATCTCCCAAGAATGCCAACGGAATGCAAATAGAGTCAGAACAGCGTTAAAGGTGGCATTTAGGTGTCCTCACAGCCCTTTTCCAACCAGCCTCATGTACCACTTGCCCACCCTGCCCACATTCCTTGTCCTAAAGACGTCTGTTCCAGCAGGTCTCTGCCTTCCCCTGAGTCAATGCCCTCCCATCTCTACCAGACAAACTCCTATTTATCCATCAAGGCCCAGGGTGATCGGTTGCATACTCCAGCTCCTCATACTTCCTAAGTCCATCCATGCCTCCCTTTGTCACTTCCAATGTCTGGTCTAGGTTTGTGTCTGTCTTTGTGGGCCCTGACCACTGCAGTGAGAAGATGTCACTCAGCAGAGATGATACCATAAAGACCGATGTTCCCAAGGGAATTCCCTGGAGCAGGTGGAGCTTCAGCAGGGCCTGGAAGGAGAGGTGGGTATGGAGCTCTGGGGAGAGGAAGGAGAGTGTATGGCAGGCAAAGAGGTGGCTGTATGTTTGGGCAGAGTGTCAGTAGGGAGAAGAATATACTGTCTGAACCAGGTTAGAAGACCTTGTCATCTGGGTTGGGAGCCACCAAGAGCCAAGGGCTAGACAGTGACCTGGCATATAAGGTCAAGTCAAAAAGAGCAGACTTTGCCTTTGAGAACACCTCATGCAAGGGTCCCAGGAGGCACGTACAGGGATGTTCATAGCAGCATCATTTGTAATAGTGAGAAACTGAATACCACCTATCCATCATCCAGAGACTGGAAACATAGTGGAGAATTCAGACCATGGAAAACTCTCCACACTACCATCCTCAAAATAGCTGAATTCAAGCCATGCATGCACATCCATGAGGATAAATCTCAAAACACACTGTTAATTCAGTTTGCAAAAATTCAGGGTTGCACACTTATGATCCAAGTACTCTTCGTAGGAATTTTATACTTCAATACAATTTTATTGCAGGATAAAAACACCAGGTTGCAGACGGAAAACACAGTTTGATTTCAGACATATAAAGTTTGAAAACATGCAGCACAATACTATGTATTGCTTAGGGACACATACATATGTAATCCAAGTGTAAAAACACGCATGGGAGTGATACATAGCAAATTCAAGAGAGAAGTGACCCAGAGGGAGAAAGGGGAGGGAATGTAAAAGGGGGTTCAAATATACTTGAAATGGTTTGTTTCCTAAGCTGAGTGGTAGCTACATGAGTGTTTGCTTTTCTGATCTCTAGACTTGTGTGTGAACATCAAATACTCAATAACGTCATAATACTTTTTTGTTAAAGAAAGTCAGGCGGTTCCTGGAAAGGCAATGGGAGCCATTGCTGGTCCCTGAGCGGGGTTGTGACCTGGTCACTGGACTGGAAGGGGCAACACTAGAAAAGGAAGGCCCGGGGAGGCTGGCGTGACTGCCGGGATGAGAGGTCTGACGGCCTGAGCGGGGACAGAGCTCTATGAAAGGGGGACAAGATGGAAGAGATTTAGAGGGATAAACAACCAGCATGTCTAGGCAAGGATCACAGACCGAAGTGCCCACAAGGCCTGGCCACATCACTGGAGCAGGCATGCACATGGAGCTATGGGGACCGCAGCACACAGCCTGGCAGGGGCAGCCCCTGCTCAGCGCCAGCTGTCACCATGTAGGAAAGGAGGTCCAGTGGGAGGACATCCTTTTTTTTTTTTTTTTTTCCCTAAGAGAAATCAATGATTCAGTTTCTTAAATGCAAAATCTCCAGAATTTTAAATTATGGCAACTAAATTGAAAAAATTGAAAAACTCTATAGGGGTCAAACCAGACAGATTTAAAATCTCTTCAGTGAGGATGAGGCTCCAGGAGATAAATGAAAGGACAGGGACACCCAATTTCCTTGCCTATGAGGCTGAAGAGGCTCACAACCCAAACAGCAGTCAGGGAAGGCTTCCTGGAAGAAGTGATCCCAGGCAGTGAAGAGAGAAGGTATTTCAGGCTGAGAGAAGAGCAAGTACAAAGGTAGGGGTTGAGTTGGCAGAGCTCAAGAGAAAGACAAAACCACTAACAGGGCCTTTTACAGAAGAGAACACATGGCCAGTAAACACACGAGGTGGTGCCTGACCTCAGTAGTCATCGAGGAAATATAAATCAAGACAATGATGCGATGCCACTTCACACCCATTCTCACCCACTCCACTGGCGCAAACGAGAAAGTCTGACAATACCAAGTGTGAGGAAGATGTAGGTCCCTGCCACCCTTCTATACTGCTGAGGGGACAGTATACCAGTGTACACTGTGACCCAGCAAACCCACTCCGGGGACATGTACCTAGGAGAAACTCCTGCACGTGTACATTGGGGCCAGTGCTTCTCAACATTTAATGGGTGGGGGAGTCCCCCAGGGACCTTGCTGAAAGGCAGATTCTAATTTGGTGGGTCTAGAGCGGGGCCCAGGATTCTGAATTTCTAACGATTTTTCAGATGATGCCAAGGCTGTTCCCTGAACCATATTTTGAGGAGCAGTAGGGGAAATTCACGAGAATATCCATAGCAGCATTGTTTGTAATAGCAGAAAACCTGAACGTAATCCAATTATCTATTGACAGGAGAATAAACGAATAAATTGTGGGATAGTCACACACAGCCTTCAAAACGAAGGGATCGCAACTACACACAACAGCACAGATGATGCTCACCAACAGAGCACTGAGCTAAAAGAAAGTACAAGACTATCTACAGTATACCTTTCAAAACAAAATTAATAAGTAAAAACAAATTATTTAGGCTTTCATGCTTGTAATAAAACTAAAAAGAAAGACACTTTCTTTTAGGGAAGGAGAAATTAAAAATGCAAATTATCAGTGACTTAGCAGAGAGCTGGGGGATGGGCTGGGCTGGAGCACCGCAGTGGGTGTCAGATTTTGGTTCTGTTCTAGGTCCTGGGGTGCGCAGTGGTTTACATGGGGACACATGATGCTATATTCTATACTATACTGTCTCATATATACACAGGGTCATGCAGGGACCAGTGCTGAGATCATGGCATGAACCAAGGATACTCAAAATTCAACTGTGTGCACCTGAGGTCCATATTGTAATAAGAGTGTCAGAGAGATGCTGAGTTTCAGAGACAGGAGGAGAGAGCTGAGTGCGAGCAGGTCCGTTTGGGAAGGGGTGTTGAAACACAAGCACAGCATGAAGTGGTCACAGGGCTCTGAGGGCAGCGGAGCTGGTGGCACTACGGGATGATTGCCTGGCCCAGCCCAGGAGCCAGCAGGGAGGAAGCTGTGGTGCCTTGCGTGTCAGATTCTCTACCACCTCCTGCCATCAGCCCACCAGTTCAGACCAGAACCACGGGCTTTAGGAAGGACCCTGGGACAGAATGATTCAAACCAAGTGGAGAGAATGCACTAGGCAGCAGATAACATCCAGCCCCCGGTAATGACAGACTCTGATAATGACCAGATCCAGGGAGTGACCACATCTAACTAATAATGAGACTTGGCTTATGACCAAACCAGACAATGTCCAGATCCACAGAGACTCAATCAGGGGATGCCTGGCCCCAGATCAGTCGGGCATCTGCTCGGCTTGGGCCAGCCCCTGGGGAAGTGGGGAGGGAGGAGGCTCCCAGGGCCCCTGCAGCCAGGGAGGGTCAGCCTCCCTCTCCTCGCCCCACAGCTCTCCTAGCATTTTCTCTCCTAAACAGGCATGGGGTTGGACCCCTCCTCCCTATCACTCTGCCCCTGTCCTGGCTCAGCCAGCGTTGTGGGGCTCCTGCTCCAGTCTCCCCTTTACAAATCCATCCTCCACACCAGTCTCAGAGAGATCTTTCTAAATACAGATCTGTGTGCCTCCACTGCTCAGAGCCCTGCATTGGCTCCCTAGCACCTGGGGAGAAAGGTCGAACTGCCTAGACTGATATTCGAAGCCCTTCATCATTTGGCCTTTGCACCCTCTTCTAATTAAATTCCGGGCAAATCCCATTCATTACTCAGGTCCAGGCTCTGCAGTCTCTCCCAGAGATAAGTTGTTTCCCATTTCAGCCTGTGGGGCCCTTTTTCCAGGCATGTTTCTTCTCCATTTCAAAATTTAACTCAAATGCCACCTACTCCCGGGAAATCTTCTCTAACCTCTACGCCCTACTCCCCATTTCCAGTACTCACCCCCCAAATACTTCATTGTTCCCCCATGGTATTATCAAGCATTTCTTTTTTTTTTCTTCAGCTTTATTGAGGGATAATAGACAAATCAAAATTGTGTATTTTAAGGTGCACAGTTTGGTGTTTTGATATGTATACACATTGTGGAATAATCACCTCAGTCAAGTTCATTAACATATCCAGGACCTCACATAGTTACCCTTTTTTAATGTGGTGAGAACATGTAATACCCGCCCCCACAGTAAGTTCCAGATACACAACACAGTATTGCAAACCAGAAACTCTCAAAAGGCTTATGAAGTGGTTAGACACTGTCTCGATCACCTTACAGCTACGGCTTTCAGTGCCCACCTTGGGCTCCAGCTCCAGCTGCTGGAGGGCTGGACAGCTCCAAGTGTCAGTCTCCTGTAAGTGGGTGCCAGGCCTCTCCACTTTGGGGCATTTTCTGCATTTTTTTGAAGTCACAGGGGTTTTCTCTGCCCCAGCACAGGACAGCCTGGGCATGCAGGGGAGCTATCACCCTCAGGTGCAAACTTCAGTCATGGGGTTCAGGAATCAGTGGTTAAACACCCAGCTTCCTCAACTTGGGAAGATGGTTCTGAGGCATCTTCTTCACTATTTCTCAGAAGATCCCCAGCAGGCTGGAGTCACAGTAGCCACTCACTAATGCACATTTTATTGACTTTCTCTCTTCCCCTGTCATGCTGCCGATGACCTCTCCCTTCTGCTTCCTAGGATCAGCTGCCAAATAAACTACCTGCACTCAAGTCCCAGTCTCAGGGACTGCTTTTGGGGAATCCAACCAAAGACACACCTATTTGCTTCCATCGTTTCTAAAAGACTGAAAATAGCTCTGTGAGGCCTGGGGCCACAGTGAATTCACCTGGAATTGCGGCATCTAGCAGTTTGGGCTCTTATCCTGATTATGCTGCTTCCATCCATGTGACCTTAGCCAGGTCACTTCCTTGTGCCCATAGGCTCGGCAAAACAAGTAGAAGATTCCCAGATGATAATGAAATATATTCTGGGGGGTGAGGGGTGGGACTTCCTCCCTTCCTTCTTTCCCGTATTTTCCAGTTTTTCTGAGTACTCATGTATTCTTTTTTAAAATTTTTATAGTTGTTCAAGTACAGTTGTCTGCATTTCCCCTCACTACTCCTCCCCACCCCAGCCATCCTCTCATGTACTCTTTTTTTTTAAGACTTTTATTTATTTATTTTCAGAGAAAGGGGAAGGGAAGGAGAGAGGGAAAGGAACATCAATGTGTGGTTGCCTCTCGAACACCCCCTACTGGGAATCTGGCCTGAAACCCAGGCACATGCCTGACTGGGAATCAAACTGACGACCCTTTGGTTTGAAGGCCGGTACTTAATCCACTGAGACACACCAGCCAGGACTCCTCATGTATTCTTTTGCTTTATTTTGCTTTGCTTATACAGTGTGGACTACAGAATGAGCAGGCCTGGGTTCATACTTGCTGTCATTGGGTAAGCCACCCAACCTCATTGGGCCTTAGTTTCCACATCTGAAAAATGGACACAAGCATGAGCACCCACTTTTGCAGGGTGGTTGTGACTTCTACCATGGAAGCTCTTTATAAACCACAAAGTGAATTGCAAGCCTGAGTTACTGTCTTCCCTAGCATGGAGGAAAATGTTGGGAAAACAAAATGAGTAAAGCTAGTAGTGCACAGCCCAGAGGGTTCCTTATCTCCTTCATTCATCCAGCGTTCACTGACACCCGCTTAGGCCAAGCCCTGTGCTGGGCACTGGGCATGCAAAGTTGCAGGAGGAATATCTCTGGCCTCAGGAAGCTGATATCTTCAGGGGAGACCCAAGAAAGCCCAGCATTCCCAGAGGGGCCCTGACCCACTGTCAGGGAAATACAGGAAGGCCTCCAGGAAGAGGTGATGCCGAATTGTGTAGGATTTAGCCTGATGAACAAAGGAAGGATGGCGAGGACATTCCAGCATGAGGGGACAGTGAACACAAAGGCAGGCCAGGCCCATTGAAGCCACCATGGACAGGCTCACTAGGGCTGAAACCTCAAGAGTTCAAAGGTGAGGCCACAAAGGTCAACAAGGACTGGTCATCATGACCCTGAGGTCCTGTGAGGATTTTCAATTGAAGGTGACTGACATCTATGGAAAATGAGGGCAACTCATTTGGCCTCTCAGAGCCTCAGCTTTCTTATCTGTGCAATGAGGACAAAATATCACATGAAAAGGACTTGAAATGTGGGGTATTCACTACCTGGCAGAGGAAGGTGCTCAGTGGATATGAATTGAATGAATGAGTGAGTGACTGAGTGAGTGAATAATGAGTTTCTGCCAGGCTCAGGAGCACCCTGGTCTCTTTACTTACATTATTCTAAGCCTGGAACTCAGCCCCTTCCCCCAAGTCCAACCTTTTCCCTTTCTAGCCCTTTGCAGTAGGGCCTCCTACTTGCCTATAAGCCAACAGACTGAAGAGCTGGGACTTACTAGGGTCATCAAATGAGTCAAATGCACAGCCAGGTCCAGTGCTCTGTCCCTGCTCTGTGTTGTCAGAAATGCTTTTTCTCTGCCCCTCCATATAGATTTACCTCCAGGCCCTGCGCTGGTACTTTCTGGGGTGGGGATGCACTTGGGTTCCATTGTCTCCTCGATGGGCCAGAGCCACCTGCCTCTGCCTCCAGATGCCTGAGCCACCATCTGCTCCCACCCAAGCCTTCGGCTCTTTTCTTAAAATAATTCCTCTCGTTTCCTTGGAGACATCTCTCACACAGAAGAAGGAAGGGAGGGAGGGAAGGAGGAGGACAGGTTGGATTCCATTTCCTGAGCACCTACTGTGTGTCAGGTCAGACTCTTGTCACATGCCTTTGAGCTGGGGATCACCCAGCACCCCTTTTCAGATGAGGGGCTGAGGTCTGGAGACCTGCCTCACATGCCCCAGATCTCACAGCAAGAGCAGAGCAGAGCCTGGACTTGAACCTGGGTCTATAGGACTTGAAAGCAAAACCTGTGCAATGTGATGGGCAGGTGCACTTAGAGCCACGCTAGCCCCATATCCGAATACCCTGGCCAGGGCACTCCTATCCCCCAAATCACTCCCCCTCACCTGATTCAATTTAGAAACCATTGAAGAAAGGCACCTATTGTGTGTTAGGCCCTGGGCCAGGCGTGGGGCGGGAGGTGATAGGAGTAAGACAAGTCTCCGCCCTTGAAATATTTATGAAGGGTGGGGGAAGTGGGAAGGGCAGAAGGACAGAAATGAGGGCATCACTGGCCCATATATTTCCTGCACATACTGCCAGTTCCTCCAGGGGCCCATTTCAGCTGATCCTCCTAACACCCCAGCCCCATTTTTCAGAGGTGAAACAGGCCCAAAGAAGTAAATGCATTTATCCAAGGATACATAAGGAGTGAGTGGTGGACCCAGAATAAAGTCCAGATTATGTTAAAGTCCCAGAAGACAGTTTGCTGGATATGCCCCAGAGACCTGCCCACAGTGCCAGCGATGAGCGGAGCAGCCGGGGCTGGAGACAGTGATGGAGGCACAGAGTGGACACGGTCTTTCAAAGAAAGGGCATCCAGAGGAACGAGACAATCACCTGGGCAGCATCTCAAGACACAGCAACCTAAGTCAATAGGCAAAAATCAATTGTATTTACATACATGAACAACAAACAATTAAAAATAAAATTTAAACAGTACCACTTACAATAGCATCAAATCCATCAAATACTGTGGGGTAACTCTAAGGAAAGGTGTACACGACTTCTACAGTGAAAATTACAGCCCTGCAGGGACATTAAAGACCTGAACAGATGAGAGCTCTGCTCTGTCCACGGATCGGAAGGCTCCCTGTGGGAAGGATGTCAATCCTCCCCACATTAATCTGTAGATCCCAGTCCCAACCAACATCCTCTCAAGGTTTTGATAAACTAGTTCTATTGCATTGGCCAAAAAGTCCATTTAGTTTTTTTCTGTAAAATAGACACATTTTTCATTTCCACTAATAACTTTATTGATTTGGATATTTTGAGTATGTCAGCTATCTCCCTCGTGGTAGAACATTGATTGTTCTCAATTAATGTCTCGATTTGATCGCTATCAACTTCAACTGGTCTGCCTGACCGTAAAGTATTGTCCAGTGAGAAATCTCCAGCACAAAACTTCACAAACCCCTTCTGACACATTTCATCAGTCACAGCACCTTCTCCACACACTACACAAATCTTTTTTGCATTTCAGTTGTGTTTTTACTTTCTTGAAATAATAAAGTGTAATATGCTGAAAGTGTTGCATATTGTCTTGCATTTTCAATATTAAAATGGCTACATAAAAATTCACCAATTTTGATAAGTTTTGTTTTCAAATTTATGCTGATCTGACGGCTGTCACAATCCAATCTAACAAAATTGTTTAGGATGAAGTTAAAGAAAACTAAGTGCTACTAGAGCCATTTTATGGGGGAAAAAAACAAGCGAACTTTTTGGCTAACCCAATAAAATGTATATGAAAATTCGAACATCTTTCAGTTTAGAGACTATGGTGTGCTGAACACACACTACAACGTACAGACAACATATCACAGAGCTGTGCACCTGAAACCTGTATAATTTTATTAACAAATGTCACCCCAATAAATCCAATAAAAATTTTTTAAAAAGAAATGAATTCCACAATCACAGCCATCTCCTTACCCCAAAAAATTCCCATATGAGACAGGCAATTTAATTTTTTGAAGAGGAATTAAATAGGCTAAAATCCCCAGGGCCATTTGGGCCAGTTATCATGAGGAAGAAAAAGGGTCTCCATCCAGAACTTTCTCTTCCTTGAAGAAGACAGCTTTGAGCTTCTCTTCACAGAGTGTAAAATCTAGAGGATTGGCCATTTGTGGCAGGATTGAGATCAATCCAGAGGCTGGCTGAAAGGTACCATGGATTATTCATTTTAAATTTCATAAAAAGCCATGGATTTGGCCTAGATCAGCATGAATAGCTTCCCTCCAGTGAACATAATGAGACAAGCCCTAACTAACCACCTTCCTTAAATGTCACTTAATAGCTCCTGTGTGTCCACAAGCCACGGCTCTCCTGTCTCATAGATATGCACTGGAACCCAGATCCACTACTTAATCGCTGTGTGACTTTGGCAAGGTTGCTTAACCTCTCTGAGCTTGCATTTACTCATGTATAAAACAGACCATTAAAATTCCAACCCCCTCCAAAAAAAAAAAACAGACTCATAGACACAGACAACAGTGTGGTGATGACCAGAGGGAAAGGAGGGTGGGGCAAGTAGAAGAGGGTAAACAGGGGATAAATGGAGACAGAAGGAGACTTGACTTTGGGTGAACACAAAATACAATATACAGATGATGTATTATATAACTGTACTCTTGAAACCTATATAATTTTATTAACCAATGACATCCCAATACAAATTTTTAAAAATTATAGAAACTATATTGATGAAGAATAAAGCTGTTGGACTAACATTACTAGATTTCAGAATATACTGAAAACTATAATTTAGAGAAAATGTTTGTAAAAAAGGATTGTTATCTACTATATAAAAGATCTCCCCAACTCAACAGTGAAAAAATAATCCAACTAGAAAACAGACAATAAACATTTTACCGAAGGAGACATGCAGGTGGCAAATAAGCATGTGAAAGATGTTGCACACCATTAGCCAGGAGGAAAATGCACACTAAAACTACAGTGAGGCACAAATGCACACCCATCAGGACAGCTGAAGCCCAAGTAGTGACAGCATCAGTGCTGGCAGGGATGCGGGACCTCACACGGGATTGGTGGAAATGTACGATGGCACAGCCCCTGTGGAAAACAGCTCGACAGTTTTCTTTCTAAAACTGAACGTGACCTTCTGGAATTAATAAGTGATTATAGCAAGCTTGCAGGATACATGGTTAATATATAAAAGTC
Source organism: Anoura caudifer (assembly GCA_004027475.1). NCBI lineage: Eukaryota > Metazoa > Chordata > Mammalia > Chiroptera > Phyllostomidae > Anoura > Anoura caudifer. The sequence goes on along the minus strand of PVKU01000436.1, from coordinate 303,001 downwards.
AATTGCTTTCCTATATACCAGCAATAAAACAAGTGGAATATGAAATTAAAAAAACATAGTATCATTTACATTGGCTCCCCCCAAAATGAAATACATAGCTATAAATCTAACAAAACATGTACAAGATCTATATGAAGAAAACTGTAAAACTTTGATGAAAAGAAATCAAAGAACTAAATAAATGGAGCAATATTCTACATTCATGGATAAAAAGACTCAATATTGCTAAGATGTCAGTTCTTCCCAGCTTGATCTATAGGTTCAATGCCATCCCCATCAACACCCAGCAAGTTATTCTGTGGCTATTAACAAACTGCTCCTGCAGTTTGTATGGAGAGGGAAAAGACCCAGAACAGCCAACACAATATCAAAGGGGAAGAACAACTTCAAGACTTACTATAAAGTGAGAGCTACCAAGACAGTGTGGTACTGGTAAAAGAACAGATCCACGGAACAGAACTGAGAGCCCAGAAACAGACTTGCATTAATATAGTCAACTTATCTCTGACAAAAGAGCAAAGGCAACACAATGGAGCAAAGACAGTCTTTTCAACAAATGGTGCTAGAACAACTGGACATTTATATGCAAAAGAAAAAAAGAAACTAGACACAGAACTTACACATTTGATAAAAGTTAACTTAAAATGGATCATTGACCTAAATGTAAAATGTAAACTTATAAAATATCTAGAAAACAACGTAAGAGAAAACCTAGATGACCTTGTGTATGATGATAGCTTTTTAAATACAACACAGAGGCATGGTCTATGGAAGAAATAGTTGATAAGCTGGACTTCATTAAAATTAAAAACTTTTGTTCTGCAAAAGACAATGTCAGGAGAATGAGAAGACAAGCCATAGACTGGGGGAAAATATCTGCAAAGACACATCTGATAAAGGACTGTTACCCAAAATATGCAAAGAACTCTTAGAACTCAACAGTAGGAAAAAAAATTTTTTTTAAATGGGCCAGAGACCCAAACAGACACCTCACTGAAGATGTACAGATGGCAAGTAAGCCTCTGAAAAGATGTTCAACATCACACGTCATCAGGGAATTCCCAATTAAAACAACAATGAGCTACCACCACATACCTATTAGAACGGCCAGAATCCAAAACATTAAATACACCCGGGTGTGCAGCCAGAGGAACTCTCATTTCACTGCTAGTGGCAATGCAAAATAGCAGAACCACTCTGGAAGATGATTTCTTACTAAACAAACTCCTACCACAAGATCCAGCAATTATGGTCCTTGGCATTTACCCAAGTGAGCTGAAAACTTAGGTCCACACAGAAACCTGCGCATGAGTGTTTATAGCAGCTTTATTCATAATTGCCAAACTTGGCAGCAGCTGAATTTCGTCCTTCAGTAGGTGCATGGATAAATAAACTGTGGTTCATCCAGTCCTGAAAAGACATGGAGGAGCCTTAAATGAACGTTACAAAGTGAAAGAAATCAATGTGAAAAGGCTTCATACTGTGCTATTCCAACTATTGGACATTCTAGAAAAGGTAAAACCATGGATACAGTAAAAGAATGAGTGGTCACCAGAAGTTAGGGGAGAGAGAGGGATAAATAGGCAGAGGACAGAGGATTTTTAGGGCAGTGAAACGACTCTGCATGATGCTACAATGGTGGATATATGTCATTATAAATGTCCAAACCCATAGAACGTACAACACCAGTGTGAACCCTAATGTAAACTGTGGACTCCCGGTGATGGTGATGTGTCATTGCAGAGTCAGAGATTGTAACAAATGTCCCTCTGGTGGGGGGAGTTTGCGCAAGAGTGGGGGTGGGGAATATGCAGGAAATCTCTGTAACTTCTGCTCAATTTTGCTGTGAACTTAAAACTGCTCTAAAAAAATAAAGTGTATATATATGCACACATATATACATACATTATATTATATATATAATATATATAAAATGCAATCACTATGTAGCCCAGAAACTGCACTCTTGGACATTTGCATAAGAGAAATAGAAACTTATGTTTGCACAAATCCCGTACACAAGTGTTCACAATGACTGTACTAATATTAACCAATAACTAACAAACTGGTACATCCACACGTGGGATCCTACGCAACAATAGAAAGAAACAAACTTGATAGGCATAACAACTTGGGTGAATTTTAGGTGAAATAAGGTAAGTGAAAGAAGCCAATTCTAAAAGTTGCATACTGTGTGATTCCATGTATAGAGATGTCTGAAGTGACAAAACTATAGAAGCGGGAACAGATTAGAGGTTGCCACAGACTAGGGATGACCCCTGCAGTGGGAGGGAAGGTGGGAGGGAGGGGGCGTGGCTAACAAAGGGAACTCAAAGGATTCGTGAGGTAAAGGAAGTGTTCGGACTATGATGGGGATACATGAACATACGTGTGTGATAAACTTGTAGAGAGCTGTACACGCAACCCCTGAAGAATACAAGTAAAACTGGGGACATCTGACTAAGATTTGCAGATTATATCAACGTCAATGACCTGGTTGTGATGTTGTAGTTTTGCTAGAGGCACCATTGGGAGAGACTGGCTGAAGAGCACACAGGGTCTCTCTGCCTTATTTCTTACAGCTGCATGTGAACCCAAACTTGTCTCAGAATAAAAAGTTTCATTTAAAAAAACAAGCCATAGTAATTAAGGCAGTGTGGCATCAGGACAAAGACAGACAAACAGAAGGGAGTCTGAAAGCCGTTTCACATACATGCCATCGCCAGGCTGGTGAGGTGCCTGGCAGGTCAACGGTGGAAGGTGGTCTTTTCTTTCAAAGTTGCTGTCAAAACTAGATGCCCTTACCTTCCTTGCATCATACACAAAAATCAAAACAACAAAAGTTCTAGAAGAAAACACGGATACATATCTTCATTTTCAAGGATTTCTTAGAAGATATAAGAGGGACTAATGGTAAGTGATAAGTCAGACTTCATTAAAATTGAACTCTCCCTTTATGAGAGGACAAAGACAAGTGTGCCTAGAACCGAGCACTCCTAGAAATCTGTAAGCAAAAAGCAGCCAACCCAACGTGAAATACACACACCGAGGGGTCCGATGATGGGGGCCTGAAGGAGGGGTCACTGGCTGTGCTCCCACCTCAAGGGCTTGGCTGCCACCCCCACCCTGGGGCAGCATAGGACACGGGCTCTGTCCCAGCCGCCACTGCCCTTGTGAGAGAGGAGACCGACCTAAATTGTGGTGCTTCTGTCGGGCTCTAGAGGAAGAAAAAGACTTAAGAAATCGTGTCTGATATATCTGCCAGTGGTGGATTTCACATTTTTGTCAGGGCTGGGGAAGGCCTGGGAAGGATGTTTCCCTGGTAGGCACAGGATTTCGGGAGAGAGGGGACTGGCCTTGGGCCTGACCACCACTGCCCCTGCGGCTGCCCTAACCAGCCTCCATGGGCAGGCACTGTCAGAGAGAAAAGATGGGAAACACACCTCTCCCCTAAGTGTGGGTGAGGTCAGGTCCTTGTGTTGCCACTACAACCGCTTGCCCCGAGCTCACTAGCTCTGACTGAATGAGATACCTGATGCGATCTGGGGTCTCAGGTGTGAGGAAGCTCCCAGCAGGCAGCTCAGAGATGGTCTCCAGGAATTCCATGTTTCATAACCTCAGCTTTCATGATCAGATGGGGAAACTGAGGCACAGAAGGACTTAATGTGACTTGCCCAAAATCAAAGGGGAAATAAGGGGTGGAGCCAAGGTTCGAATGTGGGCAGCCTGAATCCAGAGCCTTCCATGGGAAGAGCTACAGAGCGCACTCTGGGTTCACTAACTCTGGAAGTCGTGTTCGAAAGGCTCTATCTCGCAGCGATGCTGAAATGGAAATGCGGCGAAGTGCACAGTTAGTGGAATATTTCTTGAATTTTTAGCCGTAGACCTCCGGAACTAGACGGGACTGTGGAGGTCAGTTAGCTGAGAACCATGCTTTGCCGCTTTGCACACAAGTTCAAGAGGATTTGCTGAAATGCCCCAATAGCACCCGCAAATCTGCAATCGGTGGATGAGAAGCAGGTGCGGTCCGCGACCTTCCCCGCGCACTGTGTAAACCGAAAGTTCTTCTTTTACTGATGGTTGGTGGTTGTCTCACCGTGGGCAAAAGTCTGACCTCACTGACGGGAGTCTGGTTTGCCCCTGTCCAGGGGAGCGAGCGCGCGCGGTGCGCTGCAGGGCCAGCTGGCGTCAGCGGAGGGGAGGCGCTGCTCCGGACTCGGTGGTGTCACGGAGACGGTCTGTTCTGACTCATGCCAGCCGTTTGCTAAATACTCAGGAATTTTCGTGACCTATTCAATAGGTAGCTTGGAATTGGCCATGGTGGAAGGGGTTTCACAAAGATCAGAATGTGCTACACATCAGGGTTTTGTTTTTTTATTTCCGGGAGCCTGTTTACTGGAGCACCACTCACTGCCTTACACTCTGCCAGCGGAGTTATGTGGGTGGAATGCGTTCCACTTGGCTTTTCCAACGAATTTCAGTTCATCTGAAATCCAAAAATGGGTGTGGGGGTAATGGATTTGCACATACATCACATAGGGTATCAAAATAACCTTTAAATAAACATAAAAGGTGTTCCATGTCGTTAGTCATCGGGAAAAAGGAGATTGAAGCCACGGTGCAATACCACTGCATCCCTCCCACAGTGGCAAAAATTAAAGACCGCGGTGCCAAGTGCTGGTGAGGATGTAGAGCACTTGGAACTCTCACACGTGGCCCGTGGGAGAGGAAATTGGCACAAACGTTTTGGAAAACTGTTTGCCAGAACCTAGGAAGCCAAACATCCGTATACTGAATTGCCCAATAATTTCACTCCTGCATATTCACCCAATGAAAATAAGTGCTTATCTTCACCAAAAGCATTAGACAACAATGTTTACAGCAGCTTCATTCATATAATAGCACCAAACTGAAAACAATCCAAATGTCCATAACAGGAAACTGGGTGAATGAATTGTGGTTATTTATGCAATGAAATACTCCACAAATTATTACTACATACAAAAATGTGGATGGATCTCAAAAATATTGTGTCAAGATAAACAACCCTGCATGTCCTATTTGTATAAAAAAGTTTCACTGCTGATCAGTGATGACAGCAGTTACAACTGTGCTTCCCTCTCATGCCTTGTGGACTTTATTTCTTAAGGAAGCAGCTCAATTATTAAAAGTATAAAAAATACAAAATTAAGTCCGTAGTGCTCACAGGTGCTCAACGGGAGCAAAATCAAATTTTCCTGGAAGAAAACACCTTCAACCCAGTCCTCAGTGAATTCCCACAGACAATTTTTAAAAATTCGAAGCATTTAAGAGATACGTCGCCCGAGCAAGACGGAAGAAACAGCAAACAACAGAACCAGTCCCCAAAGACCTCAGATGTATGTCTCAGATATAATATGTCCAAGACTGGACCTGCAAAATAAATATTCATAATATGTTTAGAGAAATAATAAGGGAAGTTGAAAACATGAATAAGGAGCAAGAGTCTCCAAAGAGAAAAAGCAGATTTGAAAGAAAACCAAGTCATATATCCAGAAATAAAAAAACATATTAATTGGAAGTTTAAAACTCTTAGAAAGGTTAAACAGCAAGTTAACCTCAGCTGTACAGAAAAGTGTGAACTGGAATCTGAAGAAATCATCCAGAACATAACAGAGAGGGTGGGGGCTGGGAGAGAGAGGAAGGAAAATGAGGTGTTACGAAGGTATCACAAAAGTCTGCTCAGAGCACTGAGAAGAAAGTGCAGTGGAAGGGGGACAGGCAGTACTTGAAGAATTTTCGAGACCTGATGAAAGACGTGAATCAACATGTGGATAAAGGTGAGAAATGAGCTGAGGAGACTGGAAAGGACTTTGAGAAATTCACCATTCATTTAAGACACACTGGTTAGACTTCCGGACAAGATGGAAGTGTAGGTGGACACACTGTGCCTCCTCTCACAACCAAAATTAAGGACAACAAAAATTTAGAACCAAAAAAACCAACCAGAACTGATAGAAAATTGAATTGTATGAAAGTCTGACAATGATTCACCCAGACCGGTAAGAGGGGCGGAGTCGGCGGTCAGGGGAGAGGGATTGCGGCAGGAAAAAGCTGTGGCTAGTGGTCCTGGATGCTCAGGTGGCAGTTGGAACACCCCAGGCATGCAGGCGGTGGTTAGCAGACCCCAGGCACAGGGGGCAATGAGCAGACCCAGAGAGGCAAGCAGGGTGGCTGACCAAGGTCAGACATTCTCATGCAGATAAACCAGGTAAAAACCAGCAGCAAGACAGACTGCACAACCCAGGGCCCGAGCACCAGGAAATAAAGCCTAAAAGCACCAAATGAAAACACTTGTGGGAGATGAGGTGCCAGGAGAGACTCCCAGCCTCACAGAGGGAACTGGAATCCAAGAGAGAGGAGCAAGCGCCATTGTTCTCTCTTGGACCCCGCCCCCATATATAGCATCACAACTCTTCGAGTGAGCTGCCCCGCTCTGGTGAACACCTAAGGCTCCACCCCTCATATGTAACAGGTGCGACCAGACCAAAAGAAAAAGAAAAAAAATGGCTCAAATGAAAGAACAAATCAAACCACTGGAGCCAATACTTTTAAGCAACCAAGAGATAGCCAACCTATCAGATGCACAGTTCAAAGCACTGGTCATCAGGATGCTCACAGAATTGGTTGACTTTGGTCACAAATTAGATGAAAAAAATGAAGGCTATGCTAAGTGAAATGAAGGAAAATGAACAGGGAACCAATAGTGATGGTAGGTAAACTGGGACTCAAGTCAACGGTGTGGACCAGAAGGAAGAAAGAAACAACTAAACAGAAAAGAATGAAGAAACAAGAATTTGAAAAAATGAGGAGAGGCTTAGGAACCTCCAGGACATCTTTAAACGTTCCAACATCTGAATTATAGGAGTACCAGAAGGGGAAGAGGAAGAGCAACAAGTGGAAAACTTATTTGAACAAACAATAAAGGAGAACTTCCCCAATCTGGCAAAGGAAATAGACTTTCAAGAAGTCCAGGAAGCTCAGAGAGTCCCAAAGAAGTTGGACCCAAGGAGGAACACACCAAGGCATATCATAATTACATTAACCAAGGTTAAAATGAAGGAGAGAATTCTAGAAGCAGCTAGAGATAAGGGGACAGTCACTTACAAAGGAGATCCCATCAGACTGTCAGCTGATTTCTCCAAAGAGACCTTCCAGGCAAGAAGGGCCTGGAAAGAAGTTTTCCAAGGCATGAAAGGCAAGGACCTCCAAGATTGCTCTATCCAGCAAAGCTTTCATTTAGAATGGAAGGGCAGATAAAGCGCTTCTCAGACTTCTCAGATAAGGTCAAGTTAAAGGAGTTCATCATCACCAAGCCCTTATTATATGAAATGTTAAAGAGCCTTATGTAAGAAAAAGAAGATAAAAAAATATGAACAGTAAAAAGACAGCAAACTCACAGTTATTAACAACCACACCTAAAACAAAAGCAAACTAAGCAAACAATTATTAGAACAGGAACAGAGCCACAGAAATGGAGATCACATGGAGGGTTAGCAACAGGGGAGTGTGAGGAGGAGAGAGGGGGAAAAGGTACAGAGAATAAGTAGCTATAGATGGCAGGTAGAAAATAGACAGGGGAGGGCAAGAATAGTATGGGAAATGTAGAAGCTAAAGAACTTATGACACATGGACATGAACTAAAAGGGGGGGAATGTGGGTAGGAGGGTGTGTGCATGGTGGGGGGGAATAAAGGGGGGAAATGAGACAACTGTGATAACATAATCAATAAAATATATTTAAAAAAGACACACCGATTGAGCACTTAGGGTATACACAGTACTGTGGTAGGCCCTGTGGATGGAAGATAGGCCAGCAATGGCCATACTCTGCTCAGAAATAAGGAAAGGTAACTAACATTTATTGCATGCCTACTGGGTGCCAGGCACCCAGTAGGGTGCTTTCCATAGTTCATCTCATTTCTTCTCACAAACCCATGAGGTGGAAGCTATTCTTACCCCCACTACACGACCACACAGCTGGTAAGTGGCAGAGCTGGGATTCAACCTAGATCTGTTGGATTCCCAGCCCCCAATACTATTTTTTCCCCTTGAATCAGACCGAGGTCTGTGGTTTTTGTCTTAAATACCCACTGAGTGAACCAGTTTTAAAAAGAACAAAACCTGGAAGCAAACCAGGCCAGTCTCAGATGGAGCCAGAACAAGCTTTGGCTGGGGTTCGTGCCTGCCTCGTCAACAGGGGCCCCAGCCTGGGCTTGACCCCTGTCTGCAGGGAATCCAGGACACCTGGAAGCGACCTCATTCTACCCAGAAGAGTCAGGGAAGGAGAGCTTGGAAGAGGCCCGCGCCCCAGCCCACAGGGCCTGCCATATGGCCTCACACAGGATACAGTGCAGTCCAGGCCTCAGACTCTCCCATTACCTCCCCAGGGGTAGCCACGGCAGGGCCTGGGCTGGCCAGGGATGGTGTGCCTGTATTATTACAGTTTTTCTTGTGGGGACACGGGGACACATGCGGGGACACAGTGGAAACCCCCAGGGTGCACTGGGCCAGCTCCCACCTGGTGGAAGGAGAACACTGCTGCCTTCTGTGGGTCCCCTGAAGGCCACGAGGCTGGGATCAACACTGCCCTCACCCTGAAACCTTCCTAATTCAGCGCCAATTTTCCATTGGGGAGGGACAAGAGTTATTTGTTGTAAATAATAAATGTTAACATTCTGTTTCTCTTACCAGAAAACCCACTCTAAAACTTGGTGATGTAAACTAACTGATAGATACTGACCTCCCCACGGGCAAAGACACTACTTCTTATTCACCTTTTTAATGGTCAGCACACAGTAGGTGCTTAATCAGTGACCACTCCAACAAATCAAGTGCCTCCCTCGTTTGCCCCAGAGTCCTCAGTTTAAGATCTGCGTGGGGCCCCTGATGCGGGTTTGAGGCGAGGCTGCCACAAGAAACCCTCTGCCACGGGCTTCTTGTTTAGCAGCAGCTCCACTCACTAGAGCCAACCGCTGACCAGCACTTCTCCACCCACAGCCTCAGGGCCCCGCATTTTGGTCATCACAGCCCATAGGATGGATGCACTGCTGAGTATCCACAGGCTTTGACACCTCTTAAAACTGTTGTAGGTCAAGAGAGCACACACATTTTTGGAGGGTGTCTTAAGCTGGGGTCCCCCAAATGCAGAACCTGGAAGAGGACTGGGGTTTAATACTGCCCCTGGGATGAAGGGAATGAGCCAGGAAAAGCAGGGAAACCAAGATTGGTGCTGACACTTGAGTTGCTGTGAGCGATCATCCACTGAGGGGTGAGGAAGTCCTTCTCCATCCCCCGCCCCCACTAAGTCCCTTGGGTTGAGGGTGGTCTTGGAGCATGAAAGGGTGACTGGGTACCTGCATAAGAGGACAGTCAGACAGAGGGCCGGGGAAGGCAGCAGCGAGCTCCTCTGGAACATGGGCGGGGCGCACCAGCCTTGGCCACAGGGCAGTATTCGGACAAACATTTGTGTCACGAGTAACAGACATCAGTTACTCCTGTCTTGAGGCACAGGGGAGGGAGGGAGGGAGGGAGGGAGAGAGGCAGTGCGCGCAGATTCTGGGAGCTCCAGGTAACTCTGTTCCTTTATCTTCTACTCAAGAATGCAGATGATAATACCATTACAGGAAGAACTTTGAATTCACTCAAATTGATCATATTTAAAGTGAGTCATTTGGAGAATCAAGGACTTCAACAGTTATTTGTGCAATAAACCTCAGATCCCATTGGAGAGGTTGGAAACCACTGCCCCATGGACTGAGATAACAATGATCCCCAAATGCCCTGAGCCAGGCCAGATTCCCCTCAGATCCAACCTGCAGGCTCCAGCCCCTCAGATCTCTCTGCAAGTCCAAAGCCCCCAGATGACAAGAGGAAGGGGGTCTCCCAGGCCCCCCCAGGCTGTGGCCTGCTGGATAGACTAGAGGTTTCCACAACCACCCCCAGAGGTCTCCTCCAGGAACTAGGTCTCCTCTAATCTGCTCCTGTACCTCTTGGCAGCCACCTGTGAATGGAGGCTCCCTGCACATTTCTAGACTCTTCCTGGATGCATTTCTGGAAGGACCAGCTCTGAACAGCACACCAGGGGCGTGACAGTGATAACAACAAGGCTAACATGACAACAACAACAACAACAACAACATTTGTCTCCTCAAATCCTTTTTAGAACAAGGCAGAACGTAGAGAAAACCTCATTGTTAGCATTCTGTAGCTCACCAAATGCTGCTTCAGATGCTAGTAATCTACTGAACGCCGTCAAGTGACAGGTGCGGGGGCCACAGCAATGAACAAGGTGGACACACAGTCCCTGTTCTCACGCAGCCCACATTCCGGTGAAAAAGACGGACAGGAAACAAGCAATTGCAACACAGCATGATAAGTAGTAACGTATCATGAATGCTTGCTAAGTGCAAAACGCTGTACTAAAAAGTCTTTGCATGGATTGCATCGTGCAGTCCTTACATCACTTTGAAAGGATAACGTTTTGTCCCCAATATATAGATGAAGAAACTGAGGAACAGAGAGAGGAGGCAATCTGCCTGAGGCCACATTGCTGGCAAGAGGCACATCTGGGAATTCTGAGCTGAAGATTTTGATTTCAAAATCCACGCACTTCACCAAGCTATCTCACTTCTTTGCTCTCTGCACCTCAGTTTCCCCATCTGTGAAATGGGGACAAATAATAGTATGTACCCCCATTGTCATGATTACCCAAGATAGTGATGGAGCATTCTATAAATGGCCAAGTGTGAGCTGCTGCCTGAGCTCTGGCCTCTTATGCCTGTCCCTTGCCCCCGAAGGCTGCCTGTGCTCGGTCTGGGCCACAGCCTCCTAGATGGGCTCTTGGTTTGCAGAGAAATCACTGCTTATCCTCACCAGCTCTCTGGTGACAACATGGCTCCATGGCATCTGGCTTAAGTATTAATCAAGAGACCCAGGGCTGGTCTCTCTCCTTTCCTCCACCAAGCTAGAACCGGACCCATGTGTGCACACAGGCATGTGAAAGACAGAGGTGAGCCCCCTCCAGGTCCCTGCATCAGGGAACGGCTGAAGAAAGTCAAGAGGGCTCGTGGTTCTCCCATTCTCCATCTGGCCAGCAACTCCCAAAAAGAGCCAGGCCTTTGCCTTTGCTGTTCCAAATATCCTTATTCATCCTCTTTATACAGACATGTTTTCAAGGGTCAGCCTAAACACCACCTCCTGCAGGAAGCCTTCCCTGATGCCCTAGCTGGGATGGCTTCATCTGAATACCCTGACACTTCCTACCTACACTGAGCTTACCTCCCTCATGAAAGGGGATGAGGACAAGTATGTCCCCCAGTGCCTGTGGGGCTGGTTCCTGACAGAATGAATAAGTGAATGGAGTGAATCTTGGGCTGGAAGAACCTGGAGCCAAGAGCCCCAGGCTCCTGACCTGCTATACCCCCCTGGCAGATTTTATTTATTTTATTTTTAGAGAAGGGAAGGGGGTGGAAAGAGAGGAAGAGAAACATTGATATGTGGTTGCCTGTTGAGCATCCTCTACTAGGGACCTGGCCTGCAACCCAGGCATGTGCCCTAACTGGGAATTGAACCAGCAACCCTTTGGTTCACAGGCTGGCATTCGGTCCACTGAGCTACACCAGCCAGGGCTGGATGGCTTGGCTGGACAGCCTTCTTGAGCTTCCCCTGCCTTCCTGGGCACCAGCCTCCCCATGCTCACTCAAGAGGAGCTTGGATCAGCTGGCAGGCACAGAGCAAAGAGAAACACCCCCCTTCATAAATCAAACCCCCCACCCCCAGAATAGAACTGTGCACCATCTTTCTGCCTTACTTCTCCCCCGTGAACCAGATCCAACAAACCAGTGCTCAGCAGCAGCGATAATGATGACGGTGAAAGGGGCTGAGCCCCACTCCATGGTCCTTTACTCATTACCTCGTTCAACCTTTTGAGTTGCCCCAGACAGCAGCAGTACTGTTCCCTTTCGAAGGAGAGTAAACTGAGAGGCAGAAAGGATTTAAACCCTATTTGGTTCCAGAGCCTCCACCCAGTGACACCACACACATGCTACCATAGGCCACCTGCCTGGATCCAGCCTAGATCCAGCTGGAGCCCTTGACCCCTGACCCTGGGTCACCCTTGCTGCAGGTGGGATTCATGGACCCAGGTCACTGCCCGTGGTGCCTGGCACCTGGCGCACTAGGGTGGCATGAATGAACCAGCTCATGAATATGTAGCCCAGGCCCGCACGCTGAGCACTCTCTGCTAAATCTGATCACAATGCTGGATAAATTAAGCGGCAGGATAAGTGTATTAAAAAACACGGTTGGAGGAACATGCTGTTCAGGGAGGGGTCTGGGAAGCGGGGAGAGAAGCAGTGGGAGAAGCTCCACCAGGCACTGCCAGCCGCTCCCAAACAGCCCGAAATGAAGTTCCTTTCCGTGGGGGAGGACCTTCCCGGCATCTCCACCCTCCCCCAGTTCCTATGGAAACGCAGAGCGAGTTTAGGAGGGAAAATGCTTGGCAATGAGCGATATGGGGAGGGACTAAGAATAGCTGGGCCTGGGGACAGGTGTCCACAGGGACCCTTCCCTGATCCGGGGTGAAGGGGAGGGCCTGGTCCAGCCGAGCACTGCCTCGGGCCCCCGGCAGCATCCAGAGAGGGGGGCCAGACCCAGGGTCAAATGCTGGCAGTGTGCTTGGGTAATAACATAATACTCTCAGCAGCTAATCCCCACCAAGCTTTTGTCTAGGGCCCCACAGTGGGAGGAAGGCACCATCTCTGTGACAGGCTGGGAGAGTGGAACTCAGAGGCATGCAGTGACCTCCAGCATCACACAGGTGGGACTGGGCCAGGCCTCTCTCTTAACTGCTATGGCACCACTCCATCCTAACAATGCCCTCTTCACGGGACAAGTCTTCACTCATTCAGCAAAGACTGACTGAGCAGCTACTACGTTGCAAGCGCTTACGCTAGGCACTGGGAATGCAGCCAGGAGCAGGACAGAGTTGCTGCCTTCAGGGAGCATGTTCCAACAGGATGGAGATGAGTGGCGTACAGAATTCCTCTCTGGCCCAGGCAGGGACTGGGCTCTAGGGTCCAGGCCAGAGAAAGAAAGGTTTGGGGAAAGCAAGGACAGACTTGAGCACCTCTGTCAGAGAGCTCAGATGATATAGAGCCTGAGTAGTTTGGCTATGTGACAAACACGAGCTCTAAATCCAGCTCTGCCACCTGCTGGCTAGGAGATCTCGGGTTAAGAAAATTATTCTCTTTGCACCTCACTTTTTCCATCTACAGAATGGGGGTGATAGCAGCACCTACCTCTTGTGAACAGTGAGGCACTACATTTAAATACATGGGATTGTGCCAAACATGTATTGAATACTTTTAACTGTTAGCTATTGATATTTTTTTAAATATTTTATTCATTTATTTTTAGAGAGAGAGGAAAAAAGAAAGAGAGGGAGAGGAACATCAGTGTGTGGCTGCCTCTCGCATGCCTCCTACTGGGGACCTGGCCTGCAACCCAGGCATGTGCCCTGACTGGGAATGGAACTGGTGACCCTTTGGTTCACAGTCCAGCACTCAATCCATTGAGCCACACCAGCCAGGGCTATTGATATTTTTATTAGACCATTCAGGAGAGAACCCTGCTCCCTCCACGTTCCTACCCCAAGCTAAAGGGGCCAAGGGCGTGCCTCTGTTCTTTCTCAAAGCCCCTCTGACTTCAGTCTCTCAAACACTGACCTCTGGGTGAAAGGAAGCTGAGGGGGCCGACAGGCTCACGGGCTGCTGCCCACCTGCCTGGGGCACGGTGGGTGTTTCTGAGGGAAGCACGCCATTGTCCACCCACTATTCCCAATAGCCCCAGAACAGAGTGTGAGAAGGAAAGAGGAAAGAAGCCACTGAGAGGTGAACCCCAACTCAATCAGGTGACGAAAGGGGACCTAGCTGGGGCAGGGGAGCTTAGCAGAGCAGTTCTGATCAAGGAAATGCTCTCCCTGGCACCTGTGCCAGGGCAGCACACAGCATGGGCTGCCACACTTCGCTGTGCTCACCGGGCAGCCTTAATGTTCTTTCTTCATTTTCCAATTGCCATTGATATTCAAAATTATATTAGTTTCAGGTGTACAAAATAGTGGTTGGACATTTATATAACTTACGAAGTGATCACTCTGGTAAATCCAGTACCCATCTGATGCCACACAGTTATTACAATGTCACTGACTGTATTCCCTATGCTGTACTTCACACCCCATGACTATTCTGTACCTACCAACCTGTACTTCTCAATCCCTTCACCTTTTTCTCCCAGCCCCCCAAGCCTCCTCCCATCTGGCAACCATTATCTTGTCCTCTGTGTCTATGAGTCTGTTCCTATTTTGTCTATTTTGGTTTTGGAGTCCACAGAGACACCTGACATCTAACTCATCGCACAGCACGGATTGGGGCCACTGTTCTCTACAGTGGATTAGTAAACAGGAATCGGTGAGCAGCCAGAGTTAAAAAGCAGCAGAAATGCCTGAGCCTAACGGAGATCATCTCCAGCTTCTGTCCAGGTCTGCTTGGCCTCCTCGTTGTCGAATGCACCTGCCACAACTTTCAGAGTCCTTGAACTCTGTGGGCTCAAGGTGCCCAGCTTTGAGATTGGGGATGCAAGGGTGCTTGGACAACTGCAAAGGGCTGTATAACCTCGAGGGATGATTTGGAGCTGCTGGAAAACTGTCCTCCCAGCTTGAAAGTCTGGCGCAGCCCTTTCTGGGTTCACTGCTGGGAAGGTCTTCATTTAGACCCCTGCGCTGGTCGATCCAGAGACCTGGACGGCATGCGCCCCGCCCTCCCCCAACCCGGTCCTGCTCTTCCCCTTGGCTGATGTTGTCTCCCACCCTAGTGCCTCAGTCACATGTTATCACCTCCCTCCTGCGTTGGCCACCCCCACTCTCTCCTCTGCCCAGGCTGACCCTCAGCCAGTGGTGGGGCTCCACCCCCTCAGTGTACCTCCAGGCGCGCAGCCAGGACTCAGCACACCCCACGAGGCCAGCAGCCCACACCTGCTCTCCAGTTTGTTTCTAAGGGCCACCTGCCTCGACAACATCTTGGCAGCATCTTTTCTCTTCTCAGAACAACGAAGACTGGGAACATGTCACATTTATTCTCCAGCTGCTATGGTCTCAGGCAAGGGGGGATTTGGAGACACAAAGAGGATGCATGGCCTGCCCAGGATTTTCATGAAGAGGGCTGGGAGAGCCCCCAGCAACTAGCATGTGAGCTCAGGGCCTCTATGGGCCTTGTTCTGGGCCTGGCTTGCTGAGAAAACCTGGAGGCACAGATGAGCCTTCCCAGGCAAAGGCTCTATTCAAGGCCACGGCCTTCCCCTAAGCAATCAGCCTGGAGAGCAAGAGATGCAGAGCAAGCTCTCTGCCTAGTTCTACAGACGGTGGGTCCATCCGAGAGATACCAGCTGAGCATGACTGAGCCTCTCTGGCAGCTTGGTGTGGAGACTTATGGTCAGAAATGGTACAACATCAATGACAGAAAGCCTCCTGGCCCAGGAATTCCTCTACTATTAGCTTAAGGATGGGTGTGGACAAGAAGCAAAGCTCTCCAAGCACGTTCATTACAGGACTGGGCATACTTGAGCAAAACCAGAAACCTACCCGCCAACAACAGGAGTGGTTATGCCCAGGCACATACACATGGGGAAACACTGCATGGCTGGCAAAAGCGATGCTGCAGATGTAAGTTCACTGACGCAAAGGGTCAAAGGTTTTAAAAACGACATAGATGATGGAATCCCATTATATGCGTGCGTGTGTGTAAATTCACACACACGCACACATGAATGAAAAAAACCCAGGTGTTTTGCAGCAAAATTCTTGACCTTGTCTCCATGGTAAGAATTAGGGAAGCTAATGAAGTATTCTCCTTCTCTGTATTTTCTAATTTTTCTTTATTACATGTTCATTGTAGAAAGAGACAATAGAGCTACAATTTTGCATTTTTTTAAGTGTGAACGCTTTGGCCAGTAATTCCAATTCCAGGAACTTGTCCTAAGGAAATAATCAGGATAAACACGAAGATTTAGAAGAAGCAGCGATGCCCTGTTTCTCGTAGGGGAAAATAGGCACGAGGTAAAACCATCACAACAGGGGCGGGCCGAATAAAGAAAGTGTGGTGGGGGAGTCTGCAGGATGCTACGCAGCCGCCGAAAATCGCGTTGGAGAAGTGCAGCTGTTGACTAGGACAGATGTCTGTGAATGTTGTGAACGCGTGATCGGAAGGGACAGACAGGTTTTAAAACACCACGCGCTGAGTCTGCCACTTTCTTTCTGTAACACGGGCTTGGTCCAAAGTCTGGGAGGACATATGTGTAGATGTTAATGGTTGTTTCATTCAGAGGACTTGATTACGAGTGATCTTAATTTTCTTCCTTATGCTTTCCTGATTATTTTTACAATAAATGTGTATTGTCACATAATTAAAAAAAATTAATTTTTAAGGAGGAAGAATAAATGATCTATTCTGAGAAGTCAGAGAGTGAGCAGCAGTGAGTGGTGGGAGAGGCCCCCTTCTCCCCTCCAGGGCAGGGAGGGGCTGAATCCCAGGGAGGGGGCTGGGATGGAGACTCCCCACCTGTGCCAGCTAAGGAAGCACACCCGCCCACCCCACTCCCCACCCCCCAGGCCTGCTTTCTGCCATTCACCCTCTGGAATTAGCCTGCATCTCAGGAGACGCTTTTAGGAAGCCCGTGGGCGGTTGGAAACAGCTTGTGAGCGGAGCTGGAGGCCGGCTGAGAGCTGCCGAGAGAGTGCCCAAAGGAAGACAAGGCAGAAAATGAAGGGAAACCAGGACCCTATCCCAATCTTCTTTTAGGTTTGATTTTTAAAAAACAGTTCTCTGGAAGATCCTTGCCGTGGTCCAAATGTCTCTTCCTCTGCCTTCTCTCATCTCCTCCAGGCCTCCAGAGAGGGGCCGAGTCTAAGCCTGTGAGGCCAGAAGCAGGAATCTGGTCTCCACAATACTACCAACTTGCTGTGCAACCTTATACCACTCACTCACCCTCTCTGGGCCTCAGTTTCCTCTTCTGTCAAATTGGTCTGGAATGGACTCAACATTCTCTTCCTACTCCGAGGCTCCACGCTCCTGGGATTCTATCTCAGGAGCAAGGCAGCTGGACCAGATGTCTCCAAAGCCTCTTTACAGCTCTGAGATTCTGAGATTTGTGCTTTGAGATCCTTGAGAATCTCAGATATGCTGGCAAGAGCCTCTGGATTTTGCACTTCATGGTTCTGAATGCAATGGTATTCAATTGCTGAGACTCTAGTCCAGATTCTAGCCAAGGGGCTGCTCACTGGTCGAAGACCCTGTCTCCCCACCTTGAGCCTGCCCATTGCCTGTGGACACACAGTCTCACAGTCCCTGTGAGTGAGACACAGGGGTTCAGACCTCCTGAAGCAGATGTGGAAATGACAGCTCCACATGTATGGTGCCCTCACTGTGTGCCAGGCTGCAGTGGGTGAGGGGCCATGTGTGAGCTGAGCCTCTGTCCCAAGCCAACAATCTACATTTATTCAACATCCACTATGTGCCAGGCCTGGAAGCTACAGAGATCACTGGATCCAAGAGTTAGTAGGCTTATACCCACTTTCCAGATGAGGAAGCTGAGGCTCAGAGAGGTCCAATGACTTGCCGAGGCCACAGAGCTATAAGGTGGTAGAGCTAAAACCCGAACCCAGGTTAGCTGACTTGAGAGCCTTGCAGAGATGCTCTGCTACCTCCCTGCATACTCCAGCCCAATGGGTGGAGAAAGCTATGGGAATGGGCAGGAAAAGGCTACCATAAAATCAGGCTCCCGGAAGAGGACCCAGCACATGCACCCTGCCCTGCCCACTGTCCCCAGACAGTGGTTTCACAAGCATGTGGGGCACGTGTTCATACCTGCATGCATGTGGGTATCTGTGTGGCTCTGGGCAGGTGTCCCTGTGCACGACGCATGTACACGCCTGGTGTGTGTGAGCAGTTTGGATGTGGGTGCTGCTGTGCTATCCTGGAGCATGTGAGAGACACAGATGAGCTGAGAGGGGGCAGGTGTGGGAAAGTTCCGGCATGTGCTCCTTCCTCCCTCCTCGTAAGGTTGGGTGTACAAGCCTTCAGCGTCCCATGGCCTTGGGCCCCCCAAAAGCTGCTGTCCCTCAGGTGTTGCCTCATCTTGCCAATCTGAACCCAGACCCCCAGCCCTCACACTCATTGCTTTCCCTGACTGCAACACCCACCTGGTGGCTGGACACACCAGCCAGACCATTGTAGGAACCTTCTGGGTTAGATTAGGGTCTTGCCTTGGCCTTGGCCTTGATCCATGAAGGACCAGTGAAGCCCCTGCAAAAAGGCATCTGGGAACATCCAATAAGGGGTTAATATCCAAAGTATATAAAGAACTCATACAACTTAACACCAAAAAAACCCCAAACCAACCCACCAAACAATCTGATTGGAAAATGGGCAGATGACCTGAACAGACACTTCTCCAAACAGGACACACAGAGGGCCAACAGACACATGTAGAGATGCTCCGTGTCACTAATCATCAGGGAAATGCAAATTAAAACCACAATGAGATATTACCTCATACCTGTCAAATGGCCATCATTAATAAACCAACTAATAACAAGTATTGGTGAGGCTGTGGAAAAAAGGGAACCCCTGTGCACTGTTGGTGAGATTGTAAATTGGTGCAACCAGTGTGGAAAATGGTATGGAGTTACCACAAAAAATTAAAAATAGATCTGCCATATAATCCAGCAATTCCACTTCTGAGTATTTACCCAAAGAACCCCAAAACACTAATTGAAAAAGACAGATGCACCCCTATGTTCACTGCAGCATTATTTATAATAGCTAAGATATGAAAGCCACCTAGAAATTCATCAATAAATAAATGGATAAAAATGATGTGGAGTATTACTCAGCCATAAAGAAGAACACAATCTTGCCATTTGTGACAACATGGATGGACCTAGAGGGTATTATGCTAAGTGAAATAAGTCAGAGAAAAATATATACTGTGTAATCTCACATGTGGAATCTAAAAACAAGATAAGCTGGTTTGATTCCCAGTCGGAATGTGCCTGGGTTCCAGGTCAGGTCCGCCATAGGCAGCACCCTAGAGGCAACCAATTGCACACACTGACTGATGTTTCTCTCCCTCTTTCTCCCTCCCTTCCCCTCTCTCTCTAAAAATAAATATTTAAAAACCAACCAGCCAAATAAACAAACAAAACAAAACAGAGACAGACTCACAGGTATAGAAAACAAACTAAGAGTTGCCAAAGGGGAATGATAGAGGAATGAGAATTCAAAAATAAAAAGTCAGCTGGGTCCCAGGGTCCCTGTTTCTGAGCCCAGCTGTGTGCTTAAGAACAACTCACTTTCAGCCTTGAGACTCCACTCCCCTTCCCCTGCCCTGAATCAGGTCTGCCAATGCCCGTGTTTCCATGTCTGTCACAGGGCGTGGCTGGGAAGCAAGTCCTGGAACAGAGATCTGTGGCCTAAGAACTGGGAGGAACTGTGCAGCGCCCTGGTGAGTTGCTCCCAGGTGGATGTCTGTGTTAGCCCATTAAATTGTGTTAGCCTGTGTTCTGTTGGGTTGGCCAAAAAGTCTGTTTAGTTTTTTTCCATGAAATGAAAGACATTTTTCATTTTCACCAATAACTTTATTGATTTGGGTATTTTGAGTATGTTGGCTGTCTCCCATGCGGTATAACATCGGTTGTTCTCAGCTCATGTCGCGGTTTGATCGCTCTCAACTTCAACTGCTCTCCCCAACTGGGGAGGAGTGAGAAATCTCGAGCGTGAAACTTCGCAAACTACTTTTGACATATTCCATCAATCACAGCATCTTTTCTATACGTTGCACAAATCTTTTTTGTGCATTTCAGTTGCTTTTTAACCTTTCTTGAAATAATAAAGCATAATATGCCAAAAATGTTGCATATTTTCTTCAATCTTCAATATTAAAATGGCTACACAAAAATTCACCAATTTTGATGTTTTTCTTAATGCACGCTGATAGAACAGCTGTCACAAGACAATCTAACAAAATTACTGAGAATAAAGTTAAAGACAACTTTATTAAGTACTACTAGAGCCATCTTATGGAAAAAAAAAAAAACAAATGAACTTTTTGACCAATCCAATACTTCCATACTTCCGGGAATGGAGGACTCACTACTTTCAAAGAGCTCTTTCCATTCTGAGCAGCTTTACTGTAAGCTGTATCTCAAGCTGAGGTTTTAGAGCTGCCTCTCTTAGCTTCACCTACCTGACTAGTCTCAGCCCTGCCCTCCGGGGCTCATGAGGCACAACCTTGATCATTCCTGTTGAGGAGGGGGGATCAGCACAAAGCCTAATAGGAAGGGACCCTTCAGCCAAAAGGCTGGTTCTGAGGCCAGGTGAAGAAGGGTCAGGAATCCTCAGAGAACCCAAGCTGAACAGATACAGTGAGGCTGAGGCACGACCCTTCTGCTGGGGGCCAATCTCCAGGCTGAGGAGATGAGAGTCACCAGGTCAAGACCACAGGATGAGGCCACCAATGCCTGAGGGATGCTTGGGAGTGACTGCCCTGGCTGGGCTTGGGTCAGGGTCTTGGGGACAGCTCTGGGCTCTGGGGAGATTTGGAAACCACGGCCTGGGGAGAAGAAGAACAGGTGACAGGAGGGGCTGGGACTCCCACAGCCACCAGGACTGCCACCAGGATGAACAATGACATGTCCGGAAGCTTGGCACACTGAGGAGGCTTGACGAGCACTGCTGTTAGGGTCTTATTCACCCATTCTATCACCCCCCACCCCCCGGCTTTGTGCCAGGCCCAGGGCTGAGGGCTAGTGCTGGGAGATGAGGCAGACACAGATCCCAACTCCTACCCCACCCCCTGCCCTGCAGTGACCGGATGAAGGGGGGACAGACTCAGCCCTGGCATGTCATTGTAACTCAGGGCATGCCCCCCACACAGGTCCTGGCTCCAGAAGCAGCCCACGGAAGGGGCTGCAAATGTCCTTACCTCAGCCCCCTTCCCTTAGAGGTGAGGAACACCCAGGCCCTACCCTTCAAGGACTGGATGCTGTGGCTTCACAGGAGCCTGGGGCAGAGCCAATACCACTGTCTCACAGAGGAGAAAACTGAGCCCCAGAAAAGCTCCAGCACTTGTTCAAGGGTCACAGGGTGCAGGGTCAAGACTCCCAAAACACTTGCAAAGCTGCGGCTTCCTGGGGGAACTGGGACAGGAGTTCAGGCCCTGCATGCAGCCCTGGGGCTTGGGCCGGAGGTGAGGCTGCAGGGACACCCTCCACTCGAGTGGCCTCCATCCCACAGGGCCCAGGCTTGAGGCTGGACACAGGACACCTGGGACACCAACCCTGATGCGAACATGTTAGGTGACCTTAGATACAGCCTTTGCCCTCTGTGGGTCTGTCTCCCCACTACCCGAAGATGAGGGTTTGAACAGAATCAGCAAAGATAAACAGGTTTTCCCTCCTGTGCCAGCCACCCACAGTGGACAGAGGCTGCCTGGGTCGCCACAGTGAGAAGGAAAGCGGGCACGATCAGTTTGTCATGTCTGTCCCAGGTGAGGTGCAGGAACAGAAGCCTGTGTGCCAGGACACACCTTCGTGGAAGACAGAATCACCAGCCACGGCATTGCCCACCCCCATCTCCCCTCCCCCAGGCACTCTAGTTCTGGGAGTCCATGAGCCTGAAAGCCTTCTCCAGTACCCCTCCAGGTCCCAGGACGTGAAGCCTGTTGGGCCGCTGTCTGAGGAGCCCCTGGGACATTGCCTGCACAGCCCCCAGAGGCCACGGAGCCCAGCGGGCCCATCTCCGCAATGACACGGCCCTGTGCCCAGCCAGTCCCTGTCACCCATCCCTCTAGTGGATTCTGACAGATGATCAAGCTTGTGTTCAGCGTGGCCCTAATAAAGGGTGGCCCCAGGAGTGGGGGGTGTGAAATTGGCCTTTCCTCCTCTGTCCCCGCCCCCACCCCTGAGGTGTCTTGGAGAGAGGGGAAGAAAGAGAAGGCATCGCTGACCTGCTGCACACCAGGCCCATTCCTAGTCTTACTTCCTTCGCTCTTACCTGAGAAGGGGCTGCGGCCCCTCTTCAGCAAGTAAGGAAACTAAGCCTCAGAGAGACTTGGTGAAGTCCCTAATGCTACTCTTATCTGGGGCGAGGCTGGGATTCTGGCACATTCCAGAATCCAGGTGTTTCGTCTTCCTAGCCGAATGCATCAGCTGGGTAAGGCGGCAATCAGAGCACCGCACCTACGGCTCAGAAGGACCTCTGATCTGGGCCCAGCAGCTCCTTCGCTGACTTACTGTGGGAGGTCAGCCATTTACGTCACCTCAGCTGGTCTCAGTGTCCTCACCTGGGACACTGGATGAGAAACCTCCACCAGCTCTCTTTCGGCTGTCACGCAAACCCCTACTCTGCCCCTGATTCGCCTTTGAGACACACTCCGGGATGAACGGGTGTGGGGCAGGGCCCCACTGGGGTCTAACAACACCCACCTGTGATCCAGGCAGGTCAGTTCTCCCTCCTGCAGAGAACAGACACCCCCGTGGGTCAGACACTGGCCTCCAGCTGCTCAAGGATGTAGTAAAGCAGAGAAGTTGCCATCCGCTGGCTTGTAAATGTGTTTTTGGTTGGCTTGCAGTGTTGTTTTTTTTTAAAAATTCTGAATTTGTTGCCAACATTTAAAAATAAGAAGTTTTACATAAAAATCCAGATTTCCAGCTTCTCTGGAAAAACTGGCAGCTCTGACCAGGCTGCTTGGAGCTGGCTGCTGTGAGCAGGTGCTCTCTGTCCACTCAGCCCTTGCGGGCATCTGAGCTTGCCTCCGGGAGCCAGGCTGCTTGGGCTGCCGCAGCACTGCCCTGGGACCACTGGAAAAGCCCCTAACCTCTCTGGGCCGCCTTGCTGGCTGGCACAGCGGGGGTTCCCACAGTACCACCTTCATGTGGAAGCTGCAAGGCTTCAAAGAGCAAATGGACATAAAGCTACTGCAATGGTTTAACCCGCTGCCTGGTGCACGGCACTCCATACTGCATACATGGCAGCCACGGTCACGGCCACCACTGCCCACCTCTCCCAACAGAGGCCAAGAAGTCAGGGGCAGCAGCAGCAGGGCTGGATTCCCTCCATGGTCCATCCTGGATGCTCCCCTCAGCTGCACACTCACTGAGGGGTGGCAGCAAGCCCATCTGGGTGGTGCATCTGAAACCAGCAAATCAACAGCCCCTGGCACTCCGATGCCACCCCCAAGGTCCACAGCCCCATCCAGGGTGCTGGCCAGCAAGGCCAAGCTCTTTTCTTTCCTTTGGTCACTGAACAGCTCACCATGTGCTCTTGGACGAGATTCTTCTCTCTCCTGGGATCTCGGCTTCACCACCTGCAGGAGGAGCCTGTGGTCTCTAAGGCTCCTTTGAACTCAGACATCTTAGGAGTTTCGCAGATGGGCAGGCAATGAAGGTCACAGCCTCACACTGTGGGAATGGGTTAATCATAAGTCTTTGGACCACTAGGGCAGAAACCTGTGGCAAGGGGTTTAAAGGAAAAGGCACAGTATTTGTCTTTGTGTCACTGGCTTATTTCACTCAGCATAACATCCTCATGGTTCATCCAAGTTGCCACATATTGCAGAGTGTCTTCTTTTTTTAAAGCTAGTAACATCCTACTGCATGGGTAGACCACACTTTCTTTGTCCACTCAGCCGTCGAGGGACATTTTGGTTGTCTCCCCATCTGGGCTATTGTATACAGTGTGAGGCACGTAAACAAGTCAGAGTTGCAGAGTCAAAGAACGGAATGACAGTTTCCAGTGGCTGGGGGAGGGGAAAATGAGGATTTACTAATCAATGGATGCAGAGTTTCAGTTAAGGAAGATGAATAAATTCTATAGATCTGATGTATAATATTGTACCTGCAATCAATACTACTGTATTGCACACTTCAAATCTGTTGAGAGGGTAGATCTCATGTTACATGTTCTTAATAAAGTAAAATCTAAAAAATAAAACAGTATGGTATTGGCTCACAGAGAGGGAAACCTGGGGATTGTGGTGTGGGCTGTAGGTAGGGCTGGATCCAGGTGCTCCAGGGATGTTGGCTTTCTCTAGCTCTCAGCTCAGCTTCCTTCTGTGTCAGTTTCATCCTCCTCTGTAGTATAGGGATTTTTTTTTATGGGAATAATAAGCCTTATTAGGTCCTACTGACAGTCCTCTAGCACCCAAACTCCAAAAGCAAGTGGTATCCTTTGCGTCTTCTAGAGGAAGCATCCCAGGGAAGATGCCAAGTAGCCTACCTGGCATTGTCTCTACCCATGTGGGTGGAAGGATGGGGTGAGGTAGTATGGTCGGCACTCCTACTCAAAGTGACAAGGAATAGAAAAGCAAAGGAGGCCTGACATCAGAAGAGAGATGAACAGGGATGAGCTGTGGAGTCTACGGTAACAGTGCCTGGGCTTCCTAGACCGGGAGGGGGATCTTCCCACCAAGAAACATTCGCGCACGTAGCCCATGCTTGGAGCACGGCGGTACAGAATCCTGAGCAAATGATTCTAGCCCCCAAGTAGCGACAGGAACACATTGTTCACCACCAGACTGTGACACCAGCGGACAGCTCTGTGTGTGGTTCCGGCTGTAAAAGCCACAGGGATCTGGAAGCTTGTGAGAAGGCTTCATCATCTAAGGGAAGGACAAGGATGGAGGCATGAGAGGGTGTGTTGGGACTCACAGTCTGGAGAGGAAAGATGGAGAACGAATGTGAAAGGTAGGAGTCAGGACGGATCGAGTGGGGCTGGGGAAGCATAGTGTTGACTGTGGCAGAATACAAAATTAAAAAGTATAACACACCGTGAAAAAGCAGAACAAGATAGAGGTTAGGTTAATATAGATTTCATCTTGATACAGGAACGGACTTTTAACAATGAAAGCAATGAGAATAAATCAATTCAAGAAGAAGCTCAACATATTTGACACACACAAAAAAGAAACCATACATTTCAAAACAATAAAATTAAAAGGCAAGTTGAAGGAAATATTTCTAATATTAAGATATATTATGATAAGATAAATGTATATTTTAAAAAATACAAAGATCCAACAGAAAAATGAGCAGAGGATATAAATGAACAACGTCTAAAACACAAGTGAACAATGAATGGTGTATACTTCTTCATTTAAAATGTACCCTGGAGAGCCCTGGCTGGTGTGTCTCAATGGATTGAGCACCAGCCTGTGAACAGAAAGGTCACTGGTTCGATTCCCAGTCAGGGCACATGCCTGGGTTGCGGGACAGGTCCCTAGTTGAGGGCATGTGAGAGGCAGCCGATCAATTATTTCTGTCCCTCTCTTCTTCCCTTCCTTCCCCTCTCTCTAAAAATACAGAAAATCTCTTTAAAAATGTACCCTGGAGACCCTCGTTCTGTTGCTAGACTTAGAATAAAGCAGCTTAGTTGAGGGTATAGGCATTAAGTCAGCCCCTCAGAGGCCCCACATCCAGCAGCATCTTTTGCTAAAGCAAATGCCTTTGCAAACTCCACTCAGGTGTACCGGAGAGCAGAAGGAGCCTCTTTCTGGACCAGATGCTTCCCCCCCTCCTCCCACACCCAGGTGCCACCTCACCCCAGCCTGGTTGGTCCAGTGTGCCCACAGGCCAGATATGCACACAGAGTCTGGGAAGAACCATTAGCAAGCTGTCACAAACCAAGAGGCCAGTGGGGCCTGCCCACTACCCTTGTAAGTGGCTGACATTGCCAGTTGTCAGCTGGAAGCCTGAATCCTCTGGCAATTATCACAGATTACGTAACTCTCCTTATTAAGGAGAGCTGCTCCTAGGCAGAACAGTGCCGAACTCAGACAGGTGGGCTGGAATTCTGGCTCTGAGACCCACCAGCCTGTGTTCCACCTCTCTGTACTTGATTTCCTTGTCTGTATGACGAGGAATGATAACACCTTCTCTGAATACCTATGTTCCTCATGAATAAGGGAAGGAAAGGATCACAAGTGCCCAGCAGCGAGAAGGGAGGTTGTGCAGTGCATGCTAGCTCAGATTAATTACCTTGAGGTCCATGCAAGTTCCGAGGGGGACGTGGGTGTACGAATGACTTGTGACCAGGACAATCAGAAACCACCAAGACTTCACATATCCTCGACTCCCTCTCGGTTGTGAGAACACCTGAACATCAATCGAGACCTTCCTCACAGCCATTGGCAGCAAGGACGCCCACATGGGTGCGGAGGGTGCGAGCACAGCCTGTCACAGCCCTCTCCCTCACCCATACTTCCAAACAGAGCCCTCTAAAATCCCCATACCCAAAATTCTTGGGACAGCCCTCCTAATTCTTCCTCATTGCCCTACCTACCCAAATACAAATTTGGGGACAGGAAAGGCTAAGTGATCCCATGATGGTCCAGTAGGGAGGGGACTCCTGAGGTAGGGGAGAGGACCCCGATGAGTTGGTATTCTGTTCAGATTCCGAGGTCTCAGAGAAGTAGGAGCCACCGGGCTAGAATGGCCCTTGACAGACATCCAGTCCATCCCTCACCTGGAATACAGCCCCAGGGTGCGCACCTGCTACCTCTCACTGGGTCATGGTGCTAGTCCCCTCCCTGGTCCCCCTCACTCCCACCTGTTCCCGGGCAGCCTCCATCCACCACAGCCGCTCGTGATCCTGTTAAAATGAAAGTCAGATCACGTCACTCTCCTGCTTAAAACCCTCTGATGGGTCCCCATTTCCCTGAGTAAAATACAATGTTCTTACCACAGCCCCTAAACCCTGGGTAATCTGGTCCCTCTGTACCCTCCTGGATGTCCTCTCCCACCATCCTCCCCTCTAATCATCCACTCTCAGCACGCTGACCCTCCTCCAACACTCCCGACACGCTGCTGTCCCAGGGCCTTTGCACCCACTGTTCGTTCTGCCTGGAACTCTGATCCCCCGGATGCAGCTCACTGCCCACCTCCTTCAAACCTG
Source organism: Anoura caudifer (assembly GCA_004027475.1). NCBI lineage: Eukaryota > Metazoa > Chordata > Mammalia > Chiroptera > Phyllostomidae > Anoura > Anoura caudifer. Next base: position 275,961 of record PVKU01000436.1, on the reverse strand, counting down.
TGCTCAGATGCCGTGACATTTAAATTGCAATATCTCCCCTCGCCCTGCCAGAACTCTCCGTTCCCCTTATCCTGCTCCACTTTTTCCAGAGCATTTCTTATAATTAACACACCCTATAATCTGCTTGTTATGCCATTGTCGGCCTCCCCACCAGAATGTAAGCTCACAGGGGCAGGTACCCAGTAAGGACTGGCTGAGTGAAGAGGGAACACAGCTGACCTCTGCCGCCCTGTCACTCACCCCGTGGGTCCCAACTCTGCCCTGAAGGAGGCAGAGACCTCTTCTTCCCTAGCTCTCAGCCTCTCTGCTTTTCAGTGAAGGTCCTAAGTTTTTCTCCCACTGCTTCTCACAAGACAGTTCCCTCTCCTCAAGACCTAAGTCCATCTGTCAGTGCCTCCCTACAAGCATACAGCCCAGACATGAGGCAGGTGAAAATGTCTGGAGGGTGACAGAAGGAAAATGGAGCAACGTGGGGCTGGAAGAAGCAAGGCAAAAATCCAGGGAAGAGAGACCTGAGGAGTTTCTTCTGCCCAGGCCATCTGACATTGGACCACTCCACCGAGGAGCCCATTCCACTCCTACTCTCCTCCCACCAAGCATCACTTTAACTGACAGCCTGACAACCCTCAGGATCCCTGTGTTCCAGAGAAATCTAGTGAGGTGAGCGCCAGATCCAGGATACAGGACAGGCTTGGCAGGTGGGGAGAGGCTGGACAACCCCCTCCCCCCCTGCAGCAGGGAACACCTGACATGAATTCAGCTCATACCCCACCATCTCAGGAGGGAGGCCAGTCCACAGCAGGAGCCCAGAGTTGAAGGATGAGTCCAGTCTGGACATAGAAAAGGTCTAGAAGGGTTTTCATGAAAACAAAGCCTGGGCTGCATGTGGTGAACTCTGAGGTAAGAAAGGGCTGTGGTCAGCAGGGCACTGAAGAGAAGAGGGTTCTGTAGAGTCACTGGACCATATTGCCCCCAGGATTAGCAGGTGGTTCAGGTGAGCTTCCCTGAACCTGTCAGACCCGACTCAGTGATGGCCTCGCCCACTGTGCACTTTGCTTGTCCAGCCCCCATCTCAGTGTGGGGCAGCACCTCGGTCGAGCTGAAGTCTGATTGGTTGGGGAGGCCACTATGTCACAGTGCTCTGGAAATATGAAACTATTTACAAGGGGATGATGTTGGGAAATTAATTACCAATGGTTAAGAGGCAATCGGCGGCAGGGTTCTCCTCCACTGCTCAAGTGCTGCGAAATTAGACAGAACGGGGCTCAGAGCAGCGAGGGTTTGTCACGGGGACAGCCGGAGGGGTTGGAAAGTCACCACCTCTGCTGATTCTGTTAATAGGATAAAGCAGCCTTGCAAATAAGAGCCAGATCCCAAGAGGCCTGCATTTGCAGGGATTTAAAAATCAGGCCAGGTCCTGCCAATAGCTTCACTTTTAGATGTGTTAGAACTGTATGCAAGGGAGCTTGGGGATCAGCGACGCCACTGGTTCTCAGCTTGGAAGGGTTCTGCCTTCCAAAAATACTGCAAGTGTTAAGTAATAATTAATTTGTTTTCACATTTCCTATTCATCAAAGACACACAGAGGACTGCCAGCTGGGACAAGCAGAAGACACAGGGTTGATGTTACTCCTGCCTCGATCAAGAGACCAATTGTTTTTTTGACAGCCCAGCCACATTATCTGCTGTAAATGTGGGTTCCCCTTTGAAAACTTTTAAATAACACAGGGGTCCACTCTTATTTTTAGATTTTATTTATTTTTAGAGAGAGGGTAAGGAAGGGCAAGAGAGGAAGAGAAACATCGGCTGCCTCTTGCACGCCTCCAGCCAGGGACCCGGCCTGCAACCCAGGCACGTGCGTGCCCTGACTGGGAATCAAAAAGGTGACCTTTTGGTTTGCAAGCAGGTACTCAATCCACTGAGCCACACCAGCCAGGGCATGGGCCCACTTTTAAATGCCCGAGGGAACCTGTCAGAAACCCCAAATCCAAGCAAACTCTTATTGTATACAGAAGCAGACGGAAGCCCAGATAACATAAGCGGCTTGCCCCAGGCTGTTGGTAGGGTCAAGGCTAGATCTGGGCAAGCAGGGCCTGCGCAGGGAAGGAGTGAGTCCCAGCGGTGCATGCAGTGGCTAGGGCGGGTTGACTCTTGTCCCCCATGCTTACCTGCTGCGGGACCCTGGCAAAGTGACAGGAGCTCTGAGCCCAGCTCCGCACCAGTAGAGTGGGATGCCAGGACTTACCACATACTGTTGTGAGGATTAGTGAACGGAACACCTAGTCAACAGCAGCGACTTTTCCTTAACCTGTTTGTGTGGTGCTGGTGGGGAGTGGCCTGTGCAGACCTAAGATCAGCAAGCTTAGAGAACAAGGTCACATGACCCAGCATTCAACAAGGCCAGTGGGAGACAAATTTTGTCCCAGCTAAGCCCTGGGTACTGAATTGCAATGCCGCTACTTCTAGGTCGTTACTAAGAACTGAGGGTGCCTCAGAACTCAGGCCACATCCAGCTTCTCTGCCTCCCAACCCCTGCAGGGTGGGACTTGAGTCTGCACTTTTAAAAACTATTGACACAATTTAAATACCATAAAATTCACCACATTAAAGTGTACATACTTTCAGTGGTTTTTAGTATCTTCATAAGGCTATGCAACCATCCCACTAACTCCAGATTCTTTCCTCGCTGCAAGAGAGAAGCTCTGTACTCATCTGCACCACTCCCCATCCCCGCAGTCCCTGACAACCACTCATCTGTCTCTATGGACTTGTCTATTCTGGACCCTTCAAATGAATGGAATCATGTAACACACATCCTTCTGTGTCTGGCTTCTTTCACTCGGCACAATGTTTTCCAAGTTCTTCCATGGTGCAGCATAGATCAGGGCTTCATTCTTTTGGAATCTGCACTTTTAACGAGGTCCCCAGGTACTTCTGATAAGTGGGCTTTGGGAAGGAAAATAGCAAATTCACACAAGGTGAAGCTTTTGGTTATTATACACATACAGGGCCTCGGTCCTGTCTGGTGCGCCTGTCTTAGAAGCCCCAGTGGTAACCGGAGGCGATGCTGGCTGCTTGCCTCCTCCAGAGACTGCAGAGGTTGGGCAAGTATGTCCTGGTGCTCAAGAGGGAGGAGACATCTATGGGCAGAGGCCTGGCTGTTCTGGGAACTGGGCAGATTAACTGCAAAGAGACTCACACAAGGGAATTTAGTCTCAACTCAAAGACTTTAATGTACATTATACTCTTGGAAAAACATCTCCAAGGAAACAAGTGGAACCAAACGCTTTAACCAGCAGGACTTCTCATTTAGAAACCTGGTGTGAGCTGCAGCCTTGGGAAAGAAAGTACAGGGACCCTGAGCAGAGTACACCCTCTTGAGGTCAGGATGGAGGGGCCTGCGTGCGTGATGGGCATGTTCGCAGGACTCCCAGGAAACCCGAGCGTTGTTCCTCTTGTGGCCGACAGCTCCACAGCAGGATGGAAAGATCCAGGCCAACCAGCCATCCCTAGGGCTCTGAACAAGGGAACAGAACGCCAGCAGGGACACAGTAGCCTGTCCAGAGTGAGAGCCTTTCTCTTTGCTGTTGAACCTCCAGGCCATCAAAACCAGTCATGGCAGCTCCGATGAGGAATGCGGCCACACAGGAGGGTTGCCAAGTCCCACTTCTGCCTCTGAGATCTCAGAATAAACAGGACAAGTGTGGCGCCAGCCAGGCCCCTGAGGTCAGGGCCACCACAAACTTAGGAAGATCACTGTCTGGGACTTCTGGATGGGAGAAAGGAACTTAGGAGGAGAAAACAAAAGCTGATGACTTGTCAGACACAACCCAGTTGTCTTCTGTGTCACACCCTCCCCAATCCCAGGCTCCTGAGTGGTCAGATGCCCATGTTTTCTGTGATATATTCCCGTTCAACAAGAGGCAGGCAGAAATTCTGGCTCATCTCCCTGCTGCCCTCTGTTGAACCTAAAAGTCACCAACTGACATCTCAGATTCCTTGGTGGTCCAGGGTTTCTTGTTCTCTAATCATTCTGTGGAATGAGCAATCAGTTCTCTTGGGCTTTTTGCTCAATTTCTTCTCATTCAGAAGGAAGTAGGTTGCTGCTGAGGAAGGCCTCTCCCAAGAGCTTCGGGAAGAGCCTGCCCGAAATTCAGTCAGGTCAGCATCAAGGCCAGGCTGATGGGGAACCCACAGAGGGCCTGCAGGACGGTGCAGCCTCTCTGGCACTGAAGGAACTCATTTACCGGTGAAGGAGGGAATTCTGGCTCCATCACTGCAGAACCTGGTGGGGCCGATGCTCTCGCAGGTCCCAGTAGAAGGGGTGAGTGAAGAGGTCAGGACTGCAGCTGGGTGGGAAGGGGCCTCCCCTGGCTGAGAGCACTTCCAGTTAGCCAGTCTCCACACCCTCGGGGAGCTCCACCACCACCGGGGCGCAGTCCTCAGGCTCTGCTTCGAAGTCCCACCGAAACTTCTTGGTCAAGTGAGCTTGGAACTTTGCAGCTTTCTGCCTCAGGGTGGCATCCACAGCAACGCTGCAGGCAGAGGAAAAGAAAACCTACAGAGAACAGAGAATAAGTCACTCCTGAAAACACAGAGGGAGCCGAGAAGGCTGTGGAAATTTCCTCATGGTGTTCAGCTCTCTGGGGCGGGTAGATCAGCTGCTGGTGGCACAGGCCCAGGACACCTGCTGTGCTCCCCCAAACCAAGAAAGAAGGTCCAAACCCAGCTGAGAAGCTGGGGCAGGACTAGAATGGAAAATTACCATCTTGGGCAGAGCTGCCCACTGACAGTAAGGCCAGTGGGGCCATCGGTCTGGTCTGGCCCCCTGGGGAGATCTCCTGGGCACCTGGGCAGTAACTCTGAGAAAGGTGGTAGTAGCTACACCACCTGGTGCTAAAAGGGCTTGGGGGGCTTATAAGCCCCTGGACCCCATGCAGTCACAGGCCCCACGCCAGTGAGGCTGAACTGCTGTTCTAAAGGAGCCACAGGCTGCCAGTCTGAGGTCTCTGGTCCCCTTAAAAGCTGTCTTTGATGTTCTTTTTCTAAAATTGTGATAACATATATACAACACAAACATACCATTTTAACCAATTTTTTAACATTATCAAAAAACTGTTAAATATACATAACAAAATATTTACAATTTTACCCATTTTTAAGCGTACAGTTCAGTGGCATTAAACATATGTGTTGTTAGGCAACCGCCACAACCACCCGTCTCCTGAACTTTTTCCATCTTCCCAAAACGAAACTCTGAACCGATTAAATAGTCACTTCTCATTTCCTCCTCCCTGGCCACCACTCTACTTTCTGTCTCTAGGAATCTGAAGACACTAGGTACCTCACGTGAGTGGAATTATAAAGTATTTATCATTTTGTGGCTGGCTTATATCACTCACCACAGTGTCCTCAAGGCTCGTTCATGCGGTAGCCTGGGTCAGAATTTCCTTCTTTTTGAGGCTGAGTGACAGTTCACTGTATGTACGTCTGCAGCACATTTGGTTTTCCATTCATGTGTCGACAGCCATTCGGGCTGTTCGTCCCTTTATAATACACTGCTCTGAACTTGGGTATAAGATATTTCTCAGAGTCCCTGCTTTCAATTCTTTTGGGTACGAACCAGAAGTGAGGTTCCTGGATCATAAGAAAATTCTGTTTAACGTGGCGAGGAACCCCTGCCCTGACTTTCACAGTGGCTGGGCCATTTTACATTCCCATCCACAATGAACAAGGGTTGCAGTGTCTCCACATCCTTGACAACATCTGCTATTTTCAGTTTTCTTGGGTTACAGCCACCCTAATGGGTATGAAGGGGCATCTCATTGTGGTTTTGATTTGCATTTCCCCAATGATTAGCAATGTTGAACATCTTTTCATGTATTTATTTGGCCATTTGTACATATTCTTTGGAGAAATGTCTCTTCAAACCTTTTGTCCATTTTTAATCAGGTTGGTGTTTTTGTTGTTATTGTTCAGTTACTGGAATTCTTTAAATATTCTGGATAGTAACCCCCTAAACCCGTTTTGATATTCTTTTTAATTCAGTTTCATCTAACATATACATGGGCAGGGGGCAGAACAGTAATTTTCTCTCCATCTGAAACTCCATCCCAGAGTATCCTAGATCCCAGTCCCTTCTAGGAATAACAGCAAACCCATTACCCCACACAGTTTTACTAATTTCAGAGAAATTTCACAGAGGATCCCAACGGATCCTCCAAGCACCCTGGAAGACCCACTAGAATGCCTGTTTTTTAGCAGTGGGGTCCGAGAAGAACTAGATGACTGGATCAAAGCTGTCCAGAAAGGAAGCCATCGTTTCCCCAGACTACCCATCAGCTTCCCGCAGGACCACCCCACAGGCACAGGAGCACGAGAGCGGAAGATTTTTGATCACGTTATGCTCGTGCCACAGCTGGCCTGCAGACCACCATGGAAGGAACACAGGCTCCAGGGGCCTTGACCTGACAAAGGTAACAGGTGTACTCTGCAGCTGATTCCTTGGACAATACCCCTTTCACCTGCTTCTCCACTATTTTTCCGTGTGCAGGAGGAGCAAAGCTCATTTTCAGTGGCCTTTGTTTAGAGCCATTTTGTTGGAGTGACAGGGGACACTCTGGTAGGGACAGAGGGATGTGGGAAGGGGGAGTGGCAGCAGAGGGAGTTTTACAGAATTTGGTTTCGTTAACTTGGGAACTGACTAAATAGAGGAGCGGGGAAGCACAGACACAACAAAGTACCAGATCAATAACTAATTAGAGGGGCTGTGTGAGCTTGGTGGCGAGAGGACAGTGGGGAAGCTGGCGGCCTGTCTGTAGGCAGCTAATGGAGCTTGCCGTGCTGAATATGGAGCCCAGCTGAACTCTGGGGAGGGGAGGGGCCTGGTATGGGAAGCAGAGAAGCCTTGTTTCAAAATGCATTAGCTCCAGAGGCCCTGTATTCCCATTCCCATGAGTCTGTCCCCACAGGTCCTGGGGAACCTGCTGGCTGAATTATACAAAGCCTCTTCCTGTTCCCCTCCTTATCTTGTACATCATACTAGTCTCTACACAGCCCTTCTCTCTAGCCACACTGAACGGTGACCCCAACATGCTCCACTGCCTCTTCTGTGCCTCTACACACACGTTTCTTCTACTTACGACACCCTTCCATCCTGTTTTCTCCTCCTTCACCTCTCTAATTTCTACTAGTAGCTCACCAAATTCTACTAGTAGTACTAGGGTGTCTTCCCAGGCCAAGGAGGTGGAACAGGTGCTCCTCCACGCTCCCCCAGCGGGAGCACCCAGGGTTACCTCAGTCAGAGCCTCAGTCTCAGTTAGGTAGCAGTCTCTTTACAGCTGAGCTCTCCCAAGACACGAAGAGCATCTCCAGAGCAGTGTCTCTTTCTCACACCTGCATTCCGCTCCTGGCACAGAGTCCGACACATCAAAAGGACCCATTTGATGTTTGATTTGCATCTATGAAAATCCATTTCAGCCCACTTTTGTACAGTGCCTGGCACCAAATAATTGCTCAGTAATTATGATGGTTTTGGAAAGGATAAGAGACGCATCCTGGGAGGAGGTGGCTTATTCACCAGGCCCCTGCATGACACCAGCTTACAAGCCACTTCCGTGAGACATGCCTCTCACAAAAGCCCGAAATGAAACGAACGGCTCCAACCCCTGTTCCCCTGGCACAGGGCCTGAGCTTCCACTCCGGCACTTCGCACGCTGCGCTCAAGAGCAGGAACTGAGTCTGAGGTATCAGTGTGCCCCACAAAGCGTATCGCCTGCATAGAGGGAGGGCCGCGGGACAGTCACGAAAGGGATAACAAGATGTAGGGACTGCCCTGCATTTGGCAATGGCCGGCAGAGAGGCTGGAACTGTCTGGGCCCATACTCATCACTCATCCTTCCCACCCATCGCTCAGATGCTACTGGTAGTAAAATCAACGAGAAGCAGGTAAATAAGGCCTTCAGTCTGAAAAATAAGGCTTCTAATTTGAAAAGTGCTTTATCCTTTTTAAAGAATTTGTCAATCTAATCTTTACTACAAACCCAGGAGGAAGGAGGACAGGAAATTACTATTCCCGTTGTACAGATGAGAACGGTGATAAATGCTGAGCAAGTTAAGTGATAAATGTCGAGCAAGATCCCATCCAAGAAGAGAAACCTCAATCCTTTCTCCCTGGCAAGGCCTACTTCAGGTGTGGTCACACACTTAATGCATCCTTCATGTTTTCAGCATTGCCCTGTGGGGAGCCAAGGGGCCTGGAGACTGGGTGCTTCTGGAACTGTCCCCTCTGCAGGCCTCCGGGATCCAGGGCACAACCCAGATGGATATTTTTTTAGAAAAAATGGACTTAAAAAAATCAACTGTACTGCAATATAATTTACATACAATTAAATTCACCCACTTTAAGTGTTCAATTTGTTTTGACAAATGTAAACACCCATCCAAACACTATATGATACAATCAAGAAAGATATATACTTAGAGTTTTTCCTTTAGAATCCAGTTCTATGCATTCGAAGGGCCACATTCCATCCCCGACAGGGTACCGCATAGTCCAGCACTCTAACAAACTCCCTCGTGTGCCCCTAGTGGTCCAACCCTCCCCTTACCACTCACCCCTGACATTCACTGATCTATTTTAATTTTTGTTCCTATAGTCAACAAACTTCGTATTTTTAAAATAATTTAGAAAAGATGTTTAGACAATAGCTAGTTTTCAAGCACTAATTTACTCTGATTCTCTAGTTTTTAGATTAATTTAATGCCTTCCTTAGGAAACTTTGTAATGATCTGGTTATTTTATTTATCAAAGTGAAATCAAGTAAACACTTTTTAGTGTCACTGAGAAATGAATCATCTTAACATAGGAAGGTTAATCCTGGATATTTTCAAATACTTTGAAACAAGATAATAACAGTTCACAAACAACTGCATTTATTTAAAAGCACAGCCATTGGGTATTTTTCTTTAAATACAAAAGAAGTTATGACTACTTTTATCTTCTAAAATTATAAGTTACTTCAGTCAGAAATGTAAAAGCTTTCTTTTAAGCCCAAGTTAACTAGAGTTCAGTCAGGTCACCTTGAGAGATTTAAAATATCAAGGTAGGAAGCTGAGTCACTATCTTATCCTACTTTTTGGCTAGACAAAAAAGATAAAATTTCCTAATTTTTTCAAATCCCAAATGATTACTCAACTTAGAATAAAACCAATCAGAGGTAGAACATTTCTACTTGCAGAAGAAGAAAGTGGTGTTAAAAGCAAGACTATCGCTTCACAATGATTACCAGGAAAGTAAAAGGCAGTAGGAACAATTTTGAAGTCAGTTTAGAGAATTTGGGATGTTTCATCTGGGGCTCTAATATATGAGAGCCTCCACAGGCTTTAGAATCAAAGCTCAGCCTTGCCATCTACTAGCTCTTGTGATTTGGGGCAAAATTATGTGACCTTTCTGATCCTTTATCCTTAGGTATAAAATGGGATTATAGCCTTAATTTTGAGCATTGTTTTGAGGGTTAAATGAGATAATCCACAGTAAGTGTGCAAACCTAAGAGAGCTGACTGCAGAAGATGTAGGAGTAGGTAGGTGAAATTTATCACCTGCTGGTGATAAGGTATTATCATACCTTGGCTGGTATGATAATAAAAATACTACAGGCACCGCTGTCAGAGCCAATGTTTTTCCTCAAGATTTAACGAAGGACACTGGCGTTTAAAATACAAGAAATGAAGCTGGAAAGCATATGTGACCCATTATGACTAAAGGTATTAAAAAAAACCCAGGTTACGTGACTACATGCCTAAATGCTATGCAATCAGCATTAAGACTTCTTATTTTGTATATAACTCACTTTCTAACATACTATTAAATTCAGATTATCCTTTCATTGGTTTTAAACAAATTGTGGTGACTCAAGTAGCTTTAAATAAAAGAAAAAACTATTTTTATAAAATGAATAATTTTTATTCAAGCTAAATCCATGGGATTTGTAAAAACCAGTGGCATCCATTCAAAGGACCTCTGATGGCAGAGGCCATTACGTGGCTGGTCTCACGCAGTGAACGCAGCTGCCTTTAAGTGCTTACACGAGCACCAGCCCCTCTCCACGGGCAGGAGCCATTTAAGCTCCTAAGTGAGAGAGCCAGCTCCACTCACTCGACTGCCTGGGGGGAGAGCAGGCGGCTGGCTGAGGAAGGCTTTTATGGGCTGATTCGTTCGGTCATAAACACCCCAAGTGAGTGAGTGCCTGGGGAGGGCGGGGTGGCGGGGCAGGATTCTTACTGCCAAGGTGGCTTCAACGTAACTCTCCATTAAAAATTTCTTTGTAATATCTTTTTCTATATGTGCCCATTGAAATCTCAGTCATCCTTCAAGCTCATGGTCAAATGCTACCCCTCCTCCTGCAAAAAGCCATTCCTGATTCTCTGTCCCTCAAGTCTCAACCCCAGTTTGAATTAAGCAGTCTCTGCTGCTCCTAATGCCCTCTGATCAGACTTCACTGTTCACACCTACTATATTAGGGTCATTCGTACCCTGCCTCAGGAATTACACACTCTACTCACCTAAAAACACCCAAGAACACAGAGGGAGGTAAGTGCCAGGTTTTGACTGGGCATTCAAAATAACCAGATGAATAAAAATAGGCTTTGGGCGAAAGCTCATGGCTCAGCGGGGCAGCCAGGCAGATGCTACGCACGTTTCAGCAAGCACGGCCCGTGCAACATGACAGTGACAAGTGGGAAGCAGGCTAACGAGAGCTGAGGTGCAGCTTCGCAGAGTGGGGTGCTTTGAGGGCATCTCGTAGGATAAACGAGGACACACCAGGCAGAGGGAAAGTCAGGTTCAGTTAGGAAGGCATGAAACTTTATACCCACGTTTTCATCAGTCATGCCAGATGAAAAGTCTGAGATATCTGCTGTGCTTACAGTTAACAATACTGTGCTACACACTTAAACATTTGTTGAGAGGGTAGACCTCATGTTATGTTTTTTTTTTTACTGCAATTTTTTTTTTAAAGAAGGCATGAAACAGCACAGCATGTCTGGGAACTTGCAAGGAGACCTCTGTCACTCGAGTTGATGAAGGAAAACAGGGAGAGGAAGGAGAAGCTAGAGAACAGGTTATGAGCCAGAAAAGAACAGGCCTGGTGACCCATGTTTGGGCTTTTAACATTCTGTCCAATGAGGAGCTGCAGAGAAACAGGGTGAGACATGCATTTTAGAACAACTCAGGTGGCAAGAGTGGGAGACGGACACACTGATGAGCGCAGGCATGGACACTGACAAACTCTGAGGCAGCCTCGATGAGATCAAAAGACCTGGGTTAGGAAAATGGTGCCTGGGCAGGACTGCCTTCTAAAACACTTATCACTTCCGGGAGTTATCTGGTTAATTCACTTATTTACTTTACCACTGCAATAGAAGCTGAAAGTCAGGGACTCTTTGTCTTGCTCACAGCTATATTTCCAGTCTTAGAACAAGGCCTTGTATACAGCAGGTGCTCGGGAAATACCTGCTAAATCAACGAACAAATATCTCGAGGGCAGGAACCCTGTCTAATCCTCAACACTTTCAGGAGAATGTAATATTTAAAGAAAAAAAGGCTCACAAACACGTCTTGGATTTTTCCAAATAACATTAAATTTTCTTGGTGAAAAGTCCAAAGACAGAATTCTTCCACCCATCAGCTTTGTACACCCCACCTGGGCATCTAGCACTCCAGCTAGGCCCTTTCTGCTCCGTAAATCATCGCTGGCAACAAAGCCTCAGCAATCAGAGCTCAGCTGTTGGTTGTGCCGACACTGGTCAGAACAGCCAGCAACACAGTGCGGCCCTCCCATGTTTGCGAGACAGCACTAATGCACACCCTGAGGGCTGCACATTCCTGTGGGCGCAGCCCCCACCAGAGGCGAGTTGGCGGCTGAGGCTCCCACTCCTCTGCGACTTACAACCCTGCACCTCTGGTGGGGATTTTCCCTGCAGAGGCAGGATAAAAGGATTTAACTTCTCTGTTATATCAGGAACCAATAACAGGGCAGTTTTATAACTGTCCTGAAGTGGAATACACCATGCTGCAGCCGTCAGCTTGACTGACTCATCCCTATGGTCTGCACGAGTCCTCCGGCTGCCGGTTTTAAGTTAGCTGCCTGCTCACAGAGACTTGCAACACACAGTTTTAGAAGTGTTTTGTACCTTTGAGAAGCAGGCACGATGGTGTCTCCACTCCAATCAAGAATCCTTTTGGGGGAGACCTACAATACATCTTATTCAGTATGCAAGAGCGTAAGCGTAGGCCCTAAATCAAGACTCGGGCCTGGGTACAAATCCTGACTCTGCCACTTACCAGCTGTGTGAACTTACATACGTAACTTAATCCTTCTGAGTCTCAGTGTTCCCATTTGTAACATGGAGTAATCCTCCCTGCCTTATAACATGCCAGAGATTAAATGAGGAAACCCACGTAGAATGATAAACATGGCACCTGCTACTCAACAGGCGCTTAATTAATGTTTGCTCTGTCCCTTACCCTGGGTGGGGGTGGGAGGTCAGTGAATAGCCACCTTGTAAGGAGCGGGCCTCGTGGGGTCTCACACACAGGGAGAAGAAAGCAGTTTATGGAACAGAAAATATGGAAACTGACATCTTGCAGCTTCTGCCTCTTCTATGCTTGAGAAAGTTACAAAATGTGAGTGACAGAGGTTGTCCCAAGAACATAAAGGAAGCTAATCTGTTTGCAAAGGGAGGAAATAGCACAGGATGAAGACTGCGAGTTGTTTGAAGCTTCTTCCCTAATTACCACTCATAATGAAAATTTAATTGCCAAGTTAAAAGCAAATTTCACTTTTTCTGTCAGAGAATCTCTACAGAAACTGGCACATTTTGTTTGAACAGGAAATCAAAGTTACTTTAATGATTAAACGAGATCTAAGGAGCTGCAGATGTTTCCCCGGGAGTAACAAGCTCCCAAACTCCGTCCTACTGGGTTGCAGCTATGGCTACAGGGAGAAAGAAAAACTGTTTTGAGCTGAGTAACGCAAAGGGGTGGAGGTGATTCAAATTCCAAGTACTCCAGTGCTAGGCACTCTGGGGGCAAGTGGGGAGAGGGAGTATAGAGAGAGGGTCTCTGACATCAAGGAGCTTACAATCGAGTAGGAGAGAGAGAACCAGGACACAGCCAAGATTAGGAAACTAAAATCAAGAAAACTTTGGGTCATAAAAGAATAGCAAGAAACAAAAAGGTAAGCCTTCTGGGGGTGCTCACCTGTAAGGTGCTGGTGAGGAAGTTGTTCTGGGAGACAATGTCCACAAAGAAGTCTGCAGGGATCTCACCGAGCTGGTGGTACAGGATGGAGATGAAGTTGATGTAGAGCGTGTGGTGCTTCACCATGGCTTCCTCGGACCGGCACAGGAGGTTCAGGAGCTGCTTCCAGTGCTCAAATGCCTCGTACACATTCCCCAGCAGGAAGCATACAAAGGCAAACTGAAGTTCACCTGAAAGGTACAGAGAGGAGAAATGATCCTGAGGGATAAGAATACTGCTGACTCTGTGAGGCTGTCGATTGCACTGGACCTCAGCAAGGGGTGGGGTTTTGCACCAAGCAGGTCCTCAATAAAAGTTTGCTGAACTGCTATAAATGTGAATTTCCGTAAAATCAGACTGCAAGAGAGGAGGTACACCTAATATTTGCCTGGCGTTTAAAGAGTTTACAAAATGTGCCCATGGATATTGTGCCAAGCAGATCCCAAACCTGGCTGCCTATCAGAATTACGAGGGACTGCTAAAAATAAAGCTGCCCGAGACTCACCCCCAGAGATCTCCTGGCTGAGGACAGATGATGGGACCTCAGTATTTGTAGCTTTAATTCTGATGCAGATGATCTGCTTCAGGTTCAGGGAAATGCTGTATTACACCATGGAATCCTCAGCCCAACTCCACAAGGTGGTCAGGGGAAGGTGGTTATCTGCCTCATTGAATAGATGAGGTCAGGGGACTTGCCCAAGGTTTCACATCTAAAGCTTGGGGATGTGAACAATGAAAAGATAAAACGGATTTCCTATCGGGTGGGAACAATTCTAGAGCCTCCCAAAACAGGAAAATGTGAGTATTTGTCCCAGCGTTAGCCTGCCAGCCAGATTATTTTTGTTTGTTTGAACAAACATTAAGTCACAGGGCTCCACGACCTAATCTCTACAAGCAGGTTGGTGGCAAAGAGCATAGGCTCTGGAGTCAAACTGCCTGGGTTCAAATCTCAGCCCCACCACTTAGCAGCTGTGTGACCCTGGGCAAGTTACTTAATCTGTTTATGCTTCAATTTCCTCATTTAAAGGTTTAGTAAAGATTAAATGAATCAATACATGTAAAGTATTTAAAATAATGCATGGCACAAAGTAGCACTCAAAAAATATTAGTTGTTATTCCCACATTCCCACTGGATGCCTGTCTCCAACAGAGACCTGAGGATCCAGATGCCTTTGTCCTTGGGCATGCGACTAGGTCTCTGGTCACCAAGATATACTTTTGCTGATCAGAGATGTTCTGTCTGGCTTCAAACTTAATGAGGGCTCCTGTGAGCCCACATGGAGGACATAAAAACAACAGATGCACTCAACACCAAGCTCCTCTTTAGATGCATGGTGCGTGATCTGTCACCTCCAGGGACCTGATAAACGAGTTCCCTGTCCCTAGGCCTTCAGAACTAAGTTTGGTTTGTGTGACTAGCTAGCTACCTGGTCTAGATATGTAGGACACTTGATCAATATTTTCAACGTAGGTAGTCAAATTTTCTTTGTATGGCAGAGGTTAATGATGTGCTTTTTCAGTTGGCTTTTCCTGGTAAGTTTGTGAAAATATAAGCTTATTCTCTGAATTTAGGACATTTATTTAAATTCATGCATTTCTGGCCTAGTCTAAAATTATATTTGCAGATCAGAAATAATTTCAAAGAGCTGTCATGAAGATATAAAGTTAATCCTGCAAGAGACCTTTTCACAAGATTACTTTGAAGAACTGAAATGTTTTAGAGGTAGAAAACACGATTTCTGTTCATTTTTAAGCCAGAATTTCAATTGTTTCTTATTAAACGAAAATACCAGGCAATGCATTAAGATGCAGTCATTAAAATGTCACTTTTATTGGCTGAGCCAATGATCTGAAAGGTCCTATATTCAAATTTCTCACTGATCTTCCGATAGAAAATATGCAAACACCTAGACAACTTGTAAAAAAAAACTGAAGTAGCTGTTAGAGATGTGATGAATGTCTGCTGTCACCAGTAACCGAAGAAAACAGTTACCCCTAAACAACTCAGGGAGGTAGGGAGCCGACACCGTGTGTAGCCAAAGATCTGCATGTAACCAAATTCCCCCAAAACTTAGTTGTCCCTCAATATCCACAGAGGATTAGTGTCAAGACACCCCCCTCTACACCAAAATTTGTGAATGCATGGCACACAGTAGGCCCTCTGCATCTGGGGACTCCCAACTGGGGATCAAAAACACTACAGGTACTTACTGAAAAAAAGAATCTGTAAATAAATGGACCCTTGCAGTTCAAACCTCTGTTGTTCAGGGTCAACTGTACACTGAAATAAGATGTCATTCTCCAACCCTCCGGCTGCAAGCGGCCTTTGCTCAATTGCTATGTCAAAGGTGATAGGCAACAGCCTCCCAACAGCTGATGAGGACACATGACCTGTCCTGGCAACATGCATGCCCTGACCCAACAATTTCAACCCTACACAAATGCACAGATCCACACAAGAATGTTCACTAGACAGCACTTTAAATAGGGAAAATAGGAACATCTTAAAGGTCCATCAGCAATGTGCTGGTTCAATAACTAGGGAACTTAAGCAGCCACTAAGGAGGAGTGACTGTTTCAGTGACGTAGAAGAAAGTTTATATTAAAGTCAATTACAAAATGATGTAGTGTAATTACATTTTTATAAAAAATCACATATCCACACAAATATATCATTGAGTTTAAGTAAGACTAAAAGGAAATATATAGAAATTAATATAGAGAAAAGACTGAAATATCTAGATTTATATATGTCAAAGACAGACAGTAAATATACCAAAATGTAAAAAATGGTTATTTCTAGGCTGTGGAAATTGGAGTAAATTTTATTGCTTTTTTCTATGATGAATATATTTTTGTAATAAAAGGGCAAAAAAAAAAAAACCTATAATAAATTTTTAAAAGTCACTGTCCTGGTGTAAGCCAGTAGAGAGACCACCACATCGAAAGAGTTAGGAGCAAACCGAGGAGGGGATTGGGAGGCCTGGGGACCAGGAGCCCTGAGCTCTGACCGCATTTCAACCACTTAGTGAGTCAAATCCTCTCCCTCTATGCACCTCAACCTGTAAAACGAGGGGCTGGGCCATGTCAGTGGTTCCCAAACACAGAACTGTCCACATCAGCTTCGCCTAGGGTTCCTGTTTACTACATACATGGACAGAGATAAATCGCTGGGGCCCCACTGCAAATCCTTTGAATCAACCTCCATGCTGAAGGCCCAGGCACCTGTAGCTTTAATGAGTGTACTGGGCATGACTGCCTCTTAGCCAGGTTTAGGAACCACTTTCCTAGAAAGCCCCAGATGTACCCCTAATCTTATACCCCTCCCTTGGCTACTCCCAGAGAGCCTTGGTCCTCCTCACCTAGCACATCCTTGGGGCTGCTGGGGAACTGCTTGCTGAGCACAGTCTCCAGAGCATAGCTCAGGTCCATGCTGTGCCTGGTTATCTCTGCTGGCGTGGAACCTGCTGGGAACATCTGCGTGGGTAGCTTTGAGAAGCGGATCTCTGTCCCAGCTTTGGGCTTCATCTCAGGCAGCCGAGCCAGGCCTTCCTGGTAGCTTTTGCACTCAGTGCCGCAGCGGGGTAGATTCTGCTCCACCCGGTCCTTGGTGTGCTTCAGGGAGAGCACAGGAAGCACCTCTGAGAAGGCACAGATCTGCCGGCTCTCAGGCTGCAGCCTCTCCATTGTGGCCTCGCTGATGAAGTTGGTGAGTGAGATCCACTTCTTGAGCGTGGGGTATGGGTAAGGTCCTAGGAACTGGTCCAGCTCCTGGAGGTTGGCCCTCATGGCCTCCACCTCAGCCTCTGGGGCTGGGGAAAGGTCTACCTCTTCCTGGGCTGAGTTCCATCGCAGAACCGTCAGTCCCCGCTGCTGCAGGCTAAGGAAGAAGCCCATACGAGGGCCTACATCCCTGGGATTGGCCTTGTCCACAGAGCTATAGTGGAGGAAGTGGATGCCTGGTGGAATCATCTTCACACCCCGGAACTTGGGCCCCACCTCCCAAGAGTTGTAATCAATGCCAAACTCTGTCCCCTTGGGCATATTCAGGATGACCACAGTGGCTCCTTCAAAGAAGAGGCTCTTGGCAAGTTCAGGATCCATCTGCATGGCAGCCATGAGACCAGCAGCAGGTGATCAAAAGGAGATCCCTTCTTACCTTTCAGAAGAGCTGAAAAAGAAAGCAATCAGAGTTCACCAGAACTTGGGAAAGAATGCTTCATTTGCTGAGCATTCTCTACATGCCAGATATTGAATCAAACCCTTGATATAATTACCTCCTTAATCCTTACCACAACCCTGCATCAATTTTACAGATGAGAAAAATGAAATTCAGAGAGAAGAGGATTTCTGTGTTTTATTTTAATGAGCATGAACACTCACTTCACAGCTGGAAAGACATCAAAGACAAGTGACATGTTCAAGGTCACAGGAGAACATACAAAGTCACACAAATTAGTACCCTGCCCTCCTGGTTAGTGTACTTCCCAGTGTCCACCCAGGATCTACCCTCAGATCTCTCTCTCACAATGGAGGATGAAAGCAGAGAAAGCTGGACTGGTCCATTCTAAACTATAACTCTGCCCAGAACCCACTGCTAGGGAGTCCCAGAAGAACTGAGAAGAATAAATGAATCAAACACACACCCAGTTTCCCAAAAGCCTCAGGGAAAGCCCAGAAATGGACATAGGTGGAAAGTGGTGCCCAGCATCTGAAATTCACAATAGATTTGGGAAGTGTAGAGCTTTATAACCACAAGTATCTCCTCCTCCTTTTACACATAAAAACCTAAAGTCCAAGGAGTGAAACAACTTCCCAAAGGGCCCACAGCCAGTGGCAACTCTGGACCACTTGCCCAAAATGGATTCGGGTGGCGTGGCTGGCCTAGGGTCAGTATTTAGAAGAGAAAGAGCTCAGAACACTTCCTTTACCTACCTCTGCACTACCCATAGAGGCATTCTGTAAAACTTCTGTTTGGCAGACAGAAACTGCCTCTGTGGTATTTACAGGAATGGTTTCAACATTAATTTAATTTAAAACAAATAATTATCTGACCTTCTAGTCCCAAGACACCTACCTATTCAATTCAACAAGTAATCGTTGGATGCCTGCACCGTGCCAGGGCCTTTACCAGGCACTAAATAAAGCTTCCACAGGGAGAGGCAGCCGCTGCCCTTTAGGCCCTTCCGATCTAGCCAGCCATACGAACACGGCCCTACGCTCTCGGAAACACTTCTCAAGGACAATTGCTTGTTTAGTTCTTTTTACTCTTTGTATTTTAAACAAACACAAAAGAAAACAGTGAGGAAAGGAAGACCAACCCTTTTCCAAAAATGTTAAGGGCGCATTTTACTCTTAACCTGAAAACACTGCAAATGACTCACTTTAAATCAGCATTTACTTTCAAACTTCAAGTCAAAATTTGTCATAGGTTAAGAAACAATTTAGAGAGGCTCAACCAGCACTAATTTTTTAAAATGAAAAGAACAGAATTTAAAAATTAGAGTGTATCAGGAGTGGAAAAGAGAATTGTTTCCTGAAGCTTTGTGTGTATGTACATACTCTTGGTTGCGACATAAAATGTATTTGTTACTGTGGGTCATGGCCAAAAATCAGTCTAAAAGCCACCACTCTAAATAATTTATATCACCATCTTCCTATTCCTAGCCCTGAATTCAGAAGGTCCTTAATAAACATTTGCTAACTGCACAGCTATTGCATTGAGAATAATTGCTCATCATTTAGCCACTTTCCCTTGTGGCGTCTGTGTGCTCCTGCTCGATAATGACATTCCTTCCATCTAATTCCATCAGCCTGTAATTCTATTCATTATCTCTTCAGCAGCTGGCACGTGGCCTCACAGCAGAGAAGATGCCCTGGATGCAGAAAGTCACATCCATTCACTTGTCTTCACCACCTCCTTAATCCACGCTACCATGTCCCTCACCCAGAGCACTCGCCCCTTCAATCCATTCTCCACCCACAGCAGAAGCGACCTTTTCAAAATGCCAGTCTAAGCATATGGACACCCGCACTTAATACCCTCTGAGTGGTTTCCCAGGTGGCTCTAGGAAAACCAAAATTCTCACCATGACCTACAAGGCATGCACAGCCTGGCCCCTGGCAACTCCTCCAGCCTGTTTCATACTCTGCTCCCCAGCAAGCTCTCTGCTCCAGCCACACTAGCCTTTTTCAAACCCCCAAGCGGGGGCGGGGCGGGGGGGCTTCCGACTCGAAAACTCTTCCCTCTCCTCTTTCTCAAGCCATTTTTCTGATCACAGCTCAACATTCTCTCCTCAGTAAAGCTTCCTAGGTCAGGCCTCTTGTGATACTCTCACGCGGCCTTATGCCTTTTCATTTCGCTTACCAGGTCTGCAATTTTGCCTATAATTAACAGAGAGCTGTCACCTCCACCAGATTTGCCTATCTGTTCCTCCGGCACATAACAGACAGTTGACAAACAGTTATTTAATAAAAACATGATATCCACTTTGTAGTTGAGAAACAGGCTCCTTTCCGGGAGAGGCCTTACCAGAAAAGTTGTAGAGAGTCGGACAGAACCAGGTCGGGAGCAGCCAAGGTCTCCGGTACCCAAGTTCTAAAGTTAGGAAAAAAGCGTAGTTACCCGGGTGTCCCAGGAGGTACTGGGACAGTACCTCTGGTGACGGTTTCTCGCGGCTAAAGGCCTGTGGAGACACCAGGGTCCTACCACCGGCCTACAGACCCCAGCCAGGCGCCCTACTTCAGGGCACTCCGCGACCCCAGGCCGGGAAGCCAGGTGGCCTGGCTAAACAGACAACGAAAGCAGACGAGTTAAAACAGGCCACCACGTCAAACTCACCTGCTCGGGTCTCACCCCCGGGCTCAGGCACAGCGGAAGCGCGCCGGAAGTTTTACCGCGTTGGCGCCGGACCGGAGTTACAGAAAAAGCGGCCCGGCAGATCTCTCAGTCGCAGCAGAAGAAGTCCGCGATTGCAGGTTCCGCCCCGTAAAACCGTTTGCTTTTAGCTTCTCGTTTTGGTTCCCGAACCGTGAGAAACAACTTTTGTCAAACTGTGCATTTTATGTTGCGTTCCACAAACACATCCACCAGCCATGGTCCTTTGGTTGGTTGTCTTCTCATATATGCACCGACTGAGGATCGAACCCACAACCTGGGTGTGTCCTGATGGAACTGAATCCCTGACCTTTCCGTCTATAGGATGATGCTCCAACCAACTAAGCCACACAGGCCAGGGCCAACCATAGTCCTTCGGTCTCAATCAGTCATGGTCACTGAAGCTGAGGTCTAGGTCATGGCTGCTTGGTAGCCACTGTCAGATACTCAGTCACGGCCCTTGTCAGCCAATGTCTACCTGAGCGACAGGGTCACAGCTAGCCCATTATCTTCCCATCTTACCTTCCACCACACTCAGACCTAAGAGAGAGCCTCAGAAACCCAGCTCCCAGCCCAGTGAGAACCTGTCTCAGTAGCAATAGTCACCACCCCGGACTCTGCAGCCACAACCACCCAGTGTTCTCCTGCAGCACAGGACTAGTCAGATATCTCAGTCAGGCTGTAACTGTTCCCTGAGGAGGGGCACCTGCCTGTCTTGTTTCTTGTTTCCTACTGTTTCCCTGGAACCCAGCACAAAGCCAGGCACAAAGGCTTAGCTCAGTACGTGTACAATCTTCTGCATTTAACTGATGACAGTAATTTGGTATTAATAAACAGCTTCTATCTGGGGTCTAGACCTGTGCTGGGTGGTCGTACTAGTTAGGGTCCAACCAAGGAAGGACAGCCAATAGGATGGAGATATATATATATATATATATATATATATATATATATATATATATAGAGAGAGAGAGAGAGAGAGAGAGAGAGAGATGTGTTTATTGAAAGGAATTGGCTTATGCGATTGTGAGGGCTGGCTAGATAAGTCCAAAATCCACAGGGAAGACTATTCATATATGATTTCTAAATCTCACATTACCCTAGAAAGAATATATTAGCACCCCCAACTTACAGAAGAGAAAACTGAGGCTCAGAGAGGATACAGAGTCAGAGAGTGGCAGAGCTGGGATACAAACCAAAGTCTGATGGGCTGTTCTTCTCCCTGTGCTGCTTGTTGCTCCAGAGCTTGTCTGTCACATTTCCTCAATGACACTGAACACACCAATCTGTCTCAGTCAAAATTCATCTCTTAGTGGTTACAGACTAGACTTGGCCCTGCAGTCATGGTTAGTCACAGTGAGTTGCTTCAGGATTAACTAGAAATGGCCTCCATCAGTCACAGTCATGCATGTCAGTCTCAGCCTGTCCTGTCCATTCCATTTCCTGCATGAAGAAGCTCAGCTCCCTCCTTGTCCCTCCCTATTCCCAGCATTAGGTCCTGAGCTCTGGTGTCTGGTCTTGGAGCTTCCTGTTCCAGGCAAGCACACCATCTTCTCAGAGACTCCAGAGCACTGAATTACGGGCGTGGAAGCTGTAGATGGTGGCCCAGGAATGCCACGTGTGAGTCACGTGTCCATCCAGATCAGGTTTCTCTACCATGGTACTATTGTGCCATTTGGGGCCTGTAAATTATAGGATGTTCAGCAGCAGCCCTGGCCCCCACACACTAGATGCCAATAGCACCTCTCTGTTGTGACAACCAGAAATGTCTCCAGACATTGCTAAATATTCTCTGGGGGGGGCAAAATAACTCTCCCAGTGATATAGATGAAACAACCTCAGGTTATTTCCAAGCAGCACAGAGGCTGACCCTATGTTTACAGGAGAAAAAGACACAGATCCAGGGTATGTGGAGACCCAATGTCTGCAAACCAAGTCCTACTGCAGAACCCCAAGGGTGATAGATGGCTACAGGAAAATTCCAGAAAGGAGTCACAAAGCTCCTGGAAGCAATTGCCTCTGGCAATAGACAGGAGTCTGCAGAGGGTTGAATAATTGCTTTTCACTGCATAGCACTTTGTATATTCTAATGAATTATCTCTAAAAACAAAAGAAATAATATTGGTGTTTGAAATTGCAGGGAAGTGTTCAGAGTGTAAGTTTCAAAAAGTACTTAGAATGGTATGTACAAGGTAACTTCAATTCTGGAAAAATACATGCACATGGAAAGTCTGAAAGAATATGCCCCAAATTATTAGCAGTGGTTCTCGCTTGTGAGATTTGGGGCAATAAAAAAAGGTGGTCTGGCCCTGGCTGGTGTGGCTCAGTGGATTGAGTGCTGGCCTTCAGACTGAAAGGTTACTGGTTCGATTCCCAGTCAGGGCACATGCCTGGGTTGTGGGCCAGGTCCCCAGATCAATGTTTCTCTCCCTCCTTTCCCCTCTCTCAGTAAATAAATAAATAAAATATTTAAAAAAGAAAAAGAAAGGTGGGCTGGCATGAGCCAGTTAGTAGAATAAAAATGAAAGGGCTGGTACATGTGCTTCAGGTAGTCCAAGGGGCAAGTTTAAGTTTTACATGGATTATGGGTTTTTAATTTTAATATTTTTGCATTCATTTTTATGAAAACCTCCTTTCTTTGGCAAATGACACTAGTTTTTCCATTTGCAGAAGTAATATAGTTTCCTTTTTAAATAAACTTGTTTTTTTAGAGTAAAGTTTTAAAAAGTGATGGTAAGTCAACAATGCCACAGGAGGTATGCAGGGGGCTGTGGCAACGTGTGTGAAGGTGGTGGGCAGAGGCTGAAGCGGGGGGTTGCTGTCTACATTATCCACTAGGCAGCTGTGCAGGGGACTTGCAGGAAGAGACCCAGATGTAGGTGCTCCCTGTCAGGGAGGGGAGCTGGGGTCACGCTGTCTCTCCACACACCAAGCCCCTCTGCATCCTGGGACCCACACACTTGTCATGCCTTCTGCCTAGAATGATCTCACCCAAGTTCTTCACTTTACTGTGTATTTCTCTTCATTCAGTGCAAAAATAACCTTCCCAGGGAGGCTGTAACTGGCCATCTTATTTAAGGTGGTCTCCTTCAGTGACCATCCCCATCCCCTCTGTGCATGTCCTTCCTGGTGCTGATCACTCGGAACTGTCTCTGACTGCTTGCCTGTTTTGTGGTCTGTTTCTCCCACTAGCCTGTGAGTTCCTGGATGGCAGGGACTTTGTCTTACTTGTTGTACCTGTAAAGCCTAATGCAAGACCTGGACCACATTCAGAGCTGCAAATACTTGTTGAATGAAACTGTACTAGGTTGGGATCTCTTCACTTCAGTTTTAGCCTTTCTCACAATGCCACCTGTACTGGTAGTCAAGCGGGGGGGGGGGGGCGGGGGGGTAGGGAGGAAGAGAGAGAAAGAGAGAGGTGCACACCAAGGCAGTTTGTGGTTCAGCATCAAACACATTTATTTCACTTTTATTGAGTATACAAGAACAGAGAGCACACGCATACAGCACAGAGCACTGAGGTGGGGAAGCGTGGGGACCAGAGAGGAGAGAGGGGTGTGAGCAAAAAGGAACAGGACAGCATTGCATTGGTTGGTAAGGTGCTTTGGGAAAAAAAAAATTGAATGATGTTGTTGCTCATGCAATTTCAGGCCAGTCTTGGAATGTGCTTGCTGGATTCAAAGACTGAAACAGGTCCTGGCACTTCCTGTACCTTCAGATGGAAAAGATCCCGAGAAACAAAATGAAAATCTGCAGGATGGGATGGCAGAAAAAGACCCTGGAGAGCATCCGGTTTATCCTCATCATTTTACAGGTGTGGAAACTGAGGCCCCAAAGAGGGCACGGGCCTAGCTCAATGTCACATGGTGAGTTAGGTGCTGAGCTGGGATGGCCACCCAGCACTCTTGGCTGCCCTCCGGGACTTTTTCCACTATGCTGCATGGTCTCTTGGGTGGATAGGCAGCACAGAAAGAATGAGAAACATAAAAAAGAAAAAAAGGAAAAGTAGGTTGAAGACAGACAAGACAAACGTCTATATTCTCTATGAAGAGGAGGATGGGGAGGGAACAGTGCCCTAGATTTTAGCTTTGCAGCTCCCCTCTTCCCTGGCAGCACCGCCTGCCTGTCCGTGGAAGGAAGGTCAGAGCATGTATGGTACAGAGATCTCTACAAACCCTGGCTGGCCCATGGGCTAAGTCTGGTCACTTCATACCTGCACTGAAGCCACACACCTGGGGTCTGTGGGCAGGTAGAGGATCCAGAAAAAATATTCTCCCTCTGAAGTATGTTCAGAATGCCTGGTTCTCACAGAGATGGGGTGTCTGAGCCGAATTCTGGGTGGCCCAGAGAGGGTGGAGCCAGTCCAGCTCTTAGCCCAGAAAGAGTGGGAACTCTCGGGTTGAGAGGGGCAAAAAGGAGGTTCTGTGTTTTTTTGTTTTTTTTTTTGACCAGGAGTGTGAAGAGAACCTGGTGCATGGAAAGTATGCTGTCGCACTTGGGGAGCTCCGGGGGGGTGTGGCTGACTCTGCCCTCTGACCCGCAGGGTCAGGACTCTCTGCCCTCTCTCCATCCCGTTTTTGTCCACAGAGGAAAATTATTCTGGTTTCTTGTTCTGCCTCAGGTCAGCACCAACTAAGGAGCTAACATGTGTCCTTGGGGTAACTGATCAGCAAGCCTGGGCCCTCTCCGGGCAATGTCCAATAATTGGAGAGGATGTGGACCGCTCTCCGAAGGGTCAGCCATGGCTAGAAATGTAAGGCTGGCCCAGGGGGCTTCCCCGGTGCCTCCATGTCCCGCCCTCCCCCCACTCTCTCTCTCAGTCCATGAATAGTACCTGGCACAAGTAGGTACTCAATATATATATTTGCCAAATGAATTTATCAACTGTTTTAGGAGCCGGACTGGGGAGATGAGATGGGACGGAGAAATTCAAGTGCAGTAGAGGGGTGGACATGCTCCCTCAGAGGGGACTCACTGAGCTCAGGGAAGCTGCTTGTGGCAGGAGGGCCTAGGGACCAGGCTTCTGATGGGATTTCTCCAAGGGCGTCTGTGGTCTTGAGGCAATTTCTGGGGCTCCGAGGGCACAGGCTCCACGCTCGGACGCTGACTGAGGGTGAGGCCTCCAAAGCCAGGGTCTTATGCGTAGATGGGGACTTTGGGCAGCACCACCTTTCACCCTCACCTGGTTCCAAGGCAGCCGAAGCCTTTGGGAATGCATTTTTGACCTACCAGGGCCTACCCTGGGTTCACGGTCTCTACCATGGCTGCTTTGGCCCAGGAAGAAGAGAATGATTCTGACAGAATACGGGAGTGGTAAAGGAAAAGGCTGAGCCGGGGGTTTTCAGCCAGCCAGATTAAAGCCACTATCCTCTGCAATGGCTAGGGGGCGTCACCTCCTTTAGGATGGGAGTTAGCTGTCTGATTCGGTCAGGGAAAGGCAAGACATGTGGCAAAAAAAATAGAGGACTGAAAACTGAGGCAAGCCGCCTAGGGAGGTGGGGGGACTGAGCCAGGGGGTCTGCAGCAAAATCCTAACTCTGGACCCCACAGCCAAGCACAGGCCAGGCCCTGTGCCACTGCCCAGGGGAGAAGGCATCTCGGACTACATCTGTGTTGCTTCCTTCCTTCTTGCCAAACCCTGGCCTCTCCATTTGGGGATCCCTCCCCTCCCCACCAATCAACCAATGACAAACATCACACACTGTATTACTACACTGAACGGTCGTCTCCTACAGCCAGAGTCCAGGTCTCCTCGGCCGGGCCAGTTCAGTGAGATCTAGGAACCTTGGGATACATCAATCACAGTCAGATAATTATAATTTTAAAATGTCAGCTTCATACTTACCAGCACTGTTTATTTTAATATTTGTTTCCCGGTATATGTAATATACATAACTTAAAAGCACATCCATACAAATCTCCTACAAGCTGTACCTTCATAATGAGAACCCATGAACATATAATGTCTACTTCCCTTCCTGTGGCTTGGTTTTCTGTTCTTGCTTCTTTTCTTTTGTTTTTTCCTCGTTTCAAATGAGAGTCATCTGCAGTGGCCCTCAGCAGGACCAGGACACAGACAGTGAGAGGGACAGGGTTGGGAGAGAAGGAGGAGGGAGCCGAGACAGAAAATGACGCCAAGACTCGTGAGGGGGAGGGGAGGCAGAAGAAAGGAAGGTGGATTTTGCAGCCCAGTGTCCAGACCCATGAAGGAATGACCCAGTGTTCCTCCTCCTCCTTTCCACATGGGGAATTTTCTTTCTCTCTCAGAAAACGGTTGACGGTGTATGTCTTGCTGCTGCGACTTATCTTGCTTTGCTGCAAAAGGGTTTTTCCTTTGCACTTGCGTGGGCAACAGACGCTGCAGAAAAAATGGAATGTTCGTCCACCAGATGTGACGTGCAGGTTGCACTGCACCTCTACAGTCCTCGTGGTCCGGCTTGTGTTGTTCCACAGGGCTTCGAAGCGGACAGCAAGGGATTACTGGCATTATAATTTTTTTTTCCCTGAAAAATCCCACCAATTCTTCAATTTGTCTGCAAAGGAAATGTAGCTGTTCAGATGTTGGTTGCTGCAGTTGGCCGACGGCTTGGCCAGCCCCCAGAAGCAGTGCAAGGACGCAGTGTTTCCTGTATATATATCTATATCTATATATATCTATATATATATTTATATGCTTTTCCTTTCCCAGTCTCTCATCAGTGACAGTACGTCGCAGCTGGGACGTCGGTGTTGAGTCGGAGAATCCAGAACGAAGGCCCCTTCTTAACGGCTCTCTGGCTTGGGTTGGACCAGAAACGCCAGCATCTCTTCACAGAGGTCAGGATTCCTGGGGCCAGAGTGGTGGGGGGTGCATAAAGGAAGGAGGGGGACAAGAAAAGTTAGTAACTTTTCATCACCCATCTTTAAATACACGACAAGAGGGTGTTTTTTAGCTAGCCATTACTGTGTGTCCCTTATCTATGGTGCAGGAAGACAGTGATCGCCTGAGGCCACCCGGCTTGTAAGTGGCATCGGAGAACTGAACCCACATCTGTCTGACTCCAAAGTCCAGGTATGTTTGCTTGTTTGTTTCCAGGGAGGGGGTATCTTTTCCTTTGGCCTGAAAATCTTTCCAAGTTTCCTCTGGCACCGAGAAGCTAATGTCACACTTTAATGTTCACTTTTTCCTGCTACATCTCTCAGTTCTAAGTAATGATTAGTCATGATTACAGATGTTCTTCCGCTGTTTGTTTTTCCTTTCTATTCTCCATGGGCCGGCTGTGTCCTAGGGATGAAACCCCAGAGTGCAGTCTAAATGAAGGAACTGGAGCCCTAGCTGGTGTGGCTCAGTGGATTGAGCACCGGCCTGAGAATCAAAGGGTCACCAGTTTGATTCCCAATCACAGCACATGCCTGGGTTGCAGGCCAGGTCCCCAGTTGGCAATGTGCCAGAGGCAACCACACATTGATATTTCTCTCTTTCTTTCTCCCTCCCTTCCCCTCTCTCTAAAAATAAATAAATAAAATCTGTTAAAAATAAATAAAATTTTGAAGGTAAGAAAGCCCTAGGAAGCTGGGTAGGTGCCACTCTCTCTGGCAGGGTTTGGGAGCCAGGTCCTGCCGCAGGAGGCAGGCCAGTGGGAGATGATGGAGCAGAAGCCACACATCTGGCCTGCGAGGTTGCAGAAAAAAGAAAATACTTTGTGATGTAAAAGTGCTTCCCACACTCATAGCAAGAACTTCAAGGAGGAATAATTTCCAGAAAGAAGACTGAGTTGAATGGAGCAGGGAAAGACATTTCTGGAGGATTCGGGGAGAGAAGAGAAGGTGAAGACTAGGAAGACAGAAACCCATGTGGACACAGGGCCCGGTGCACCTGGCTGGTGGTAGAAGTTTAAGGTCTGACTCACTCAGGACTCTCATCACCTCTAAACGTGGCAAAACCTCAAGGGAAAAGAAAGAAGGTTCACATTGCTAAGCACCTTCTGCCTGTGAGACATGGCCCTGGTATGTCACTGCTGTGGACT
Source organism: Anoura caudifer (assembly GCA_004027475.1). Lineage (NCBI taxonomy): Eukaryota > Metazoa > Chordata > Mammalia > Chiroptera > Phyllostomidae > Anoura > Anoura caudifer. Next base: position 247,778 of record PVKU01000436.1, on the reverse strand, counting down.
GAATGTTTACGTCCCACCCCCCCAAAATTCACATGTCGAAGTCCTAACCCTCCACATGATGGTATTTGGAGGCTGGGCCTTCAGTCATAAGGGTGGAGTCCTCATAAATGAAATCAGTGCCCTTGTAAGAAGAGACGCGCAGGAGATTATCTTTCTCTGCTCTCGGCTGTGGGAGGACACGTAGAGAAGACAGCTGTCTGTAAACCAGCAAGTGGGCTCTCACCAGGCACTGAATTGGCTGACTCCTTGACCTTGAACTTCCCAGCTCCTATAACTATGAAAAATAAATGTGTGCTGCTTAAGCCACCCAGTCTACGGTCACAGACGTGGTTTCATTATAACAGCAGCTCCACTTTAGAGGCTAACTCTGTCTTTGTAAATGAGGAAGCTGAGGCCCAGGGAGGTTCATCTGGGCACACAGTTAGTCAGGTGTTTCTGACCCCAAGGCCTGAGTGTGTTCTTTCTGCTCAATTCTGCTACTTTCTGAAGATCTTGCTTACAGCGGCAGGCTGCACTTTATGTTCGATCACCAACTAATAAGGTGCAAACAGGATTCTGGGTACATGGGATGTCTTCAAACGCCCACAGATACTTCAGAAGTACCAAGGACATCTAAAGAATACTGTACTATAATTTATTCTTCTCACTTTATTGCAGCAGAGTCCGAATGAGCAGCATTTTCTAGCCTGCTTTGAATGAACAGTAATAATAGTCATAACTAACTTTTACTGAGTACTCACTATGCGCCAGGCATTGTGCTGACTGTGCGTATTTATGAGCTTGGTGAGCCTGCGAGACAGATTCTGTGGAAAGTCAGTGCGGCGAGGAGGGTGAGGCCACAGGGTGGATCTGCCGTCTAACTGGTGAGGATTGATCCTCTAATCAATCCATCATGTTCTCCCAAATCCATGACTGGGAGCAAGCCACCTCACATCTCCGAGTCCCTGTGTCCTCATGTGTAAAATGAATGACCAGACGACAGTACCCAAGTCACTGCACAGCCTGTGCCCGCAACAGTGTGAGTGCTCCGTAAGCTGTCTCGATCGTCACAACTGTGATCGTCATCGCCGCCTGGCTGTGAGGAAACAGGGCTGAGAAGGTTAAATAGCTTGCTCAGAGCCACACAGCTAATGATGGGCAGAACTGAGTTGAATCCAGGTCCACAGTACAGCAGGGCTCTCCCTTGGGGTACCGAGGTGCCTTCATTGACTCAATCAATGTTTTCAAGCACTTTAAATAAAGTTTTCTAATTCAAAGCGGACCTCTCCTACAGAATCAGCAAGTGTGACTATGCTGAGTCAGAGGTGGCTGCTCACATGGGGATAATGAATGGCAAAGCCTGTGGGTGGAGATGGAAAGGGAGAAACTTCTAGCTCCCCAGGGTGACACAGATAGGTGACCTTTACAGAAGGACCCCAAAAAGAGAGAGAGGGTGCATGGGGGTGTGTGTGGGACAACGGCACTGAAGAAAGCACTGAGAGGGGGTGAAAAGGGGGAGTGAGAAAGCCAAGGCAGCGGTGAGGCGGGCAGATGGGAGAGACTGCATGGTGGTGGGTGGGCAGGGCGTGGAGCCGGGACAAGAGCTCCAGATGGCCAGGGAAACGGGAAGGCAGGAGCCTGGCTGGGAGCAACCCAGGAAAGGTGAGAAGGAGACAGGATGGGGCAGACGCTCTAAGGAAAACACACGACAGACACTCTAGGTCAGCAAATAAACAGCTAGAGGGCTGTCACTGGAAGGGGCATGCTCCATCTCTTCATGTTGCAGATGAGGAAAGAGTCTCATGAGGGAAGAAACTGACCAGCGGTTGCACACCCAGTCAGCAGGATGGCTGGGATGGGAGCCCGGTCCCCGGATTCCCAGCACAGAGTTCTTCGCCTCAGTGGCTCCTACACCTGGCTGCCCGTGGACTTCCTCAGGGCCAAGGTGAAAGTGTGAAGATTCCCAGGTCCTGTCCCAGTGCTCTAAGTCAGAGTTTAGGGCCAGAGTTGTCCAGTACGCATATTCCCCAGGCGGTACTGCCGGCTCAGCACCAGCTTGGCTAAGTGACCTACGCTCTCCCACTCTGCTGAGATCTGGGGGACAAAAAAGCAAGATTCACGGGACAACTGAGGAGACAGAAGTGCCAGTCACTTGCATCAAGTTTGAGGAAAGTGGGAAGGGAGGCTCCGCCCATGCCCAGCTCACACTTCTAGACCAGCGCTGTCTGATGGAATAGAATGTGAGCCACATGTGGAATTTAAAATTTTCTAGATGACAGATTTTTCTCAATAGCATTTTTTAAATTTTCCAGTTTTCTAAAATTCTCCAGATAAATGGAAAATTTTATTTTCTAAATTAAAATTCTATTTTTTTATGGGGGAAAAAAAGCAGTGAAAAGAAACAGGTAAAATTAATTTTAATAATATTTTTCACTTAACCTAGCATATCCAAACATAATAATTTCAACAGGTAATCAATATAAAAATCATTGAGCTATTTTACATTATTTTTTCTATGTTAAACCTTCCAAATCCTGCAGGTGTTTCATCCTCATTTCAGACTAGCTGTTTTCACGTGCTGAGTAGCCGTGTGTGGCTCCCACACGGACTGACCACTCCCGTCACTGCGGAAACTTCCATCGAACAGCACGGCCTAGACTGGGGTTCGGGAGGGCTTTCAACGTGGCAGGAAAACGCTTCCACGCTTTTGCTCCCAACACAAAGGGGGTGGTGATCAAGGGAAGAGAGAAACATTCTTGGATCTTTCTAGGAAGCATTGGTTTTATTCATCAGGGAAGACCTACTTATTCGTGAGGGTTTTTGAAATGGCTGTTTTTTCCCTGTGGCATCACATGTGACATGTGTCAAGTGCAAAAATCTCAGTGGAGAGCTTGACAAACTGTTAAGCACAAGGGCGGGCAAAAGGAGGGCTACAGCTGTGAGTATGCAAAGGAGTTTATTTTTGTGTTATGTATGAATTAAGTCCTGTGTTCTTTATTCTCATCACAACGGTAAAGCTGCTTTTGCCCCCACCGCCCCCCCGCACGTGTGTAAACCCAAGGAGCGCACCCAGGTCCAGGGGCTGGCCTCTCCAGCCCGAAGAACATTCCCCTGTGGCCCCCACACTGTCAGTGCCACCTCCCGGAAGTAGCTCGATGCTGACTTTTATCATCATTGATTAGCTTTGCCCATTTTTGAACTTCCTGTGGATGGACCCCAACATGCACACCTTTTGTGTCTGACCTACTTCACGTGACTCAGTGTCTGTCAGACTTTGTTTATAGCTCTGATGGGTTTCAGCTAACTTGCAGAGCAGCTAACGAAAGCTCTCTCTGCTACAGCGCCATCTCGTTCCTCTTTTCCACCAAGGAACTGATGGCCCAGAGGAAACAGAAAACTATTGGGGCTCCTAAGATTCTGGCTCCAGGTGCCTGAGAAGTTGAAGATCTGCCACCTAGCAGGACACATGGGCTCAAGGGCTCTGGCCCTCATATCCTCCCTTAGCAACATCTGGTGACCATGACGGAGACAGAGACTCCAGGACAGCAATGTGGCACTGGGCCTAGTAGGACTTCTTCCGACTCCCAGCTCACAGGCACTGGCCAGGGAGGTTCTGCCTGCCTACCTCCCCCTGTCCTGCCTCAGTATCCACTGACAATCCTGTCTCCCCTTTTCTTACCACTTCTGATTTACTTTTCTGGGTCTAGGGCCCAGAAAAGAACCAAGGGACGAGGTTTCTTTCCCACTCTGATTCATTGTGCCTGGTGATGATGGGTGGGCAAAGCTGTGCCAGGGACCAAGCCACAGGATGGGGTCTCAGACAGAAACAACCCTCAGAGGAACTTACCCCGGTTCCCTCCTCCCTCTCATGGCTGCTGAGCCTGTGAGCCTTACCTGTGGCTTCTTGTCCCTCTCCTCCGGAGATGGGTCTGTTTCTCTGTATACGACAGCTTTGGTTACCAGCATGTCAGGATGCTGAAGTTTGGCCTCCTTGATGGCCAAAGCCAGGGCCTGGTGGAAAGGAACAGCAACGTGAGGAAACACAGAATATCAAATGCGAGGGAGAGACCATGGAGACCAACAAGCTGCTTAGGGCACAGCTGGGACAATGCAGGCCCAGGGAGGGGCAGCAGTCAAAGAGTTAAAGGAAGAGACTAGAGCTTGGGTCTCCTGACTCCTTTGGTTCCCATTCAATGCCTCTTCCTTGGGGGCCCCCTGTCGGGACAGGATCTGCAGGAAGTGAACACCTTCTCAGCCCACAAGGGCAACCATCCACAAGTAACCAATATGGCGTCCCTTATTTCCATACCTGGTCTTGATCAACATCTTCGTCCCCAGTGATAATGATTCGCTTCTCGATCCTCGTCTCGGAAAACCCTCCTTTCACAGTCTGCACGGGGAGAGGGGGGCAAGGTCAACCTTGGGTCCTGCTGGACCAACAGCGGTGACAGGGGACCTATCCAAAGTATCCCTCAAGGGCACAACTGGAACCGGCCATCACCTTCTCTCCTAGCTCCCTAGGATGTCTCCTCTTCCGGCTTTGGGACTTCAGACTGCAGAGCTGCCTGGTGGTCACCACTCCGTCAAACACGAAACTGTCCCCCCTTCTAGGTCTTCTGGCCCAGATCAAATATGCTCTCCCTGACTGGTTGGTGATCCTCCCGCCTTCCTGCTCTCTCACTCCCTGAATGGCCAATTCATCTCTCTCATGGTTCTGGGCCCCTCTGCCCTTTGCTGACCTTAAGTGTGGGACCTGGCCTTGCTTACTAGCCTTGGGCTCTTGGGGACAGGGGCTATCTTCTTTGATTTCTGTATCCCCTTGTCCCCGCCTCCCCTGTCCAGCCTGACCAGGGCAGGTGCTAAATGCAGATTTGTTGAATGAACACATGAATGAAATGTGAATGGTGACAAGGCTCTACCTTAAATGACTTTAAACAACAGTACAAGAGAAAATTTGCTGATGACACTGGTAATCACCACTGTTTCTGAAAGGGCAGGTTTGGGTGTAAGTTCAGGAGTAGAAATGGGGAAGGGCCTCATCACTTGGCAGAGTCAAGGAGGGTGGTGGCTGAGGGAAGTCCAGCTGGTGTCAGGAGTGGACAGAAAGAAGAGGGGGCTCCCAGTTGGCAGGGCCAGGGGGGACTTCTGGTAAAAGAGTTTTCCGAGCTGTGTTCAGTGGGATGTGTGATAGAATACCTTCCGGTCAAGCTTTCGGTGAAGTCAATATTGCTCACTAATGCTTTTGGTGAGAGTGGGTGCTTTCTGGGGACTATGCAGAGGTGCTGAGTCCTACATAGGAGGGGGCAGGGCTGGGACAGTGTATGAAGGGCCAGTGCCACCCACCAGACTTCTTTGGATGGCTCAGCAGAACCTGCAACTCAACCTGGCTTCCTGGCATCTCTCCTTTAGGCCCCTGGCCTGGGCCTCGGCCCCTTCCTGCCTTCCTTCTGGCCCCTCAGGCATGGCCTTGCCAGCTGTTCTCAGCCGCCTGTCTTCACTGGCTGAGTCACAGCCGATGCATCAGGAATGCCTCTCTTCTTGGCTTTTCCTGATCCTTGCCCGACTCTGACTCCCACCCTGGTCCAGGCTCTCCACCCCTAGTCTCGCCAGAACTTGCTCTCTGCTTTCTCCCTTCTACCTGCACACCCTGGTGGATCTAACCTCCTCTCCTTAAAGTCCTTCTCACTGGCTTACTCCTCAGCTAAGAAACTGACAGCTTTCCAATGGTTCTCAGACTCGGGCCCTCCATCGGCACATCTGTCCTGGAATTTGTCCGAGTTGTCTCTAGGCTGCTCCTCCTGGCCCTGGTCCACCCTCGTTTCCCATGGTTACGTCCCACCCTGCTGCTTCTCGCTGGCAGAGACCACTGCTCCTGCTTCCCAACATGCATTGTTTACAGCCTCCAACAGCCCCTCGCACAGAATAAAATCTGCTTAATGGATGAATAAGCAAACACATGGTTTCTGCCTCTGCCTTCTTCTCACTCACAAGTCCCAGCTGGCTTTCCAAGACCCTGCACAAACCTCACTTTTTCCAGAAGATACTTCCTCACTCTTTGAGCCTTCCTTATGTTGCCTGCCTCTAAATCCCTCCAGCACTTAAGGTCTGTAAGCTGCAAATGCTATGGCTCACAACTGCTTCCAAGGAGATGGGCTCATCCCCTAAGCCTCGCGGTCAATGTGGAGGAGCAGGGCCATACCCAGGGCAAACCATAACTCCGAACATAACTCCGCACCGCACTCCAGAACCTGGGAACGCCCCGGGTGTTCCCAAGGCTGAGCAATGGCAGTGACCTTCCCGAGCCCTGCAGCCAGGCTGGGGGCATACGGCACCCTGCTGCTACTCACTTTGGTAACATGGGTGGTGGTGGAGGTGGAGAGGGTTTCCGCAGTGGCGCCGTAGGTGCTGGTGAGGACATCTTTCCCGATGATCTGCAGAACATAACCACCCCCCACCCTGGGGTCAGATGAGGAGGGTGTTGGACTCTGCAGGATGGGGGCGGGGGTGAGTAAACCAAAGGACAAGTAGGGTGGGTCCCATGAAGCTGGAGTTTGGAAGCCAAGATGCTATGAACCACTGAATCTAAGAATTCAGGGAAATTGGAATCTTCAGAAAGCTAGACGCATAAGATTCTCAAAGCCTGGAATCCAACATTCCTTGAACCTGAGATTCCTAAGGCCCAGAATTCTAACAGGACCCTGGAATTTAAGAATCCTGGCATCTTAGAAGAAAGGACAGAGGGATCCAAGGTAGAAACAGAGCTCCCTCTTAATCCCCCACCCTGTTCTCTCTGGGGCTAGATGATGAGAAAGACAGATCTGGATTCTACGGGAGTTGCAAGACACCTCACAGGGACAGACTTGAGCTCACAGGGCAGCCACCGACAGAGCTAAGTCCAGAATCCAAGCCTCTGGACCCCTAGCTCATTGCTCCTCCTGGTCAGTAAGGAGAGCAGATGCAAAAGAGCTATATCACAGCACAGGCGCCACCAAAGGGCGGAGCCACCTCAGCCCCGCACTGCCAACGCCCTCCTCGGGGGTGTGTAAGGGAGGAATGGAGGGCAATGGATGAGACTCTGGTGGACACCAGGAGCCCTGTGGGCCTCTGAAAATGATGCAGCTCTCTGGTGCTGCCCTGAAAAGGGTAGCCTTCTGGGCTCTACGCGGCATGTGCCGTGGGCCAGCTGCGGACCCGGGTCCATGTTCTTGGTGTGGAGTCCCCTAGCCTGAGCTGGCCCTGCCCACTTACCGGAGAAAGAGAACGGATTTCCGTGGCCACCGTCTGTGGGCCTGGGATCATGGCAGCTGCCCCCTTCCCGGACTTGAGACTGTTCTCCTGGGGAAACAATAGTGCTCAGATGGCCAAGTCTCATGCGGGTGGGCCCCGGGGTGGCCAGAGCACGTGGCCACGTCGCTCTCATGGCCGCAGGTTGAATCGTGACATTAGAAGCAGGGCGCTCAAGGCCTCACTCAGTTCAATTTCTTCTCACTTGTCACACACGCGCCCACCCACTCACTCACCCAGTCACACACTTAGACATCATTCACTCAGCAAACACGTCCGGGGGGCCTGGCATGAGGGACACGGTGGTGAATAACACATGGTACTGCTCTCTAGAAATACTGACAGGGTTGAGACACTCAGGTTCTCATCCCAGCCCCGCCACCTTCTAGCCACATGGCCTGGGGCAGAGCCACTTCCCCTCTATGGGCCTCATGAATGCACCTGTAAAGAGGGACCCCTGCAACGTAGGTTATTCAGGAGCAATAGCTGTCTCACTCTGGGATGTTGATAATGGGGGAGACTTTGTGTGTGGGGGCAGTGGGCATATGGAAAATCTCTGTACTTTCCTCCCATTTTGCTGTGAATCTAAAACTGCTCTAAAAAATAAAGTCTTAAAAAATTTTTAAAAAACTGGAACCCCTGCCCCACTCCCCCACAGACTTCATGAAGCTAACAATGGAGAAAGGGCTTTGCAAATGGAAATCTATAGGATAAATAGTTATTAATAACATCACAATAATTATCGTTTCCTGAGTTCTTGCTACATACCAGATATTATCCTAAGGAGGCATTATCTCATTTAATCCTCAGGACAACTCATTTTAATATTCCTGTCTTGCAGCTGAGAAACCGGAGGGCCAGAGAACATTCAGTGGCATTTCCAAGTCCCACAGCAAGTTAGTAATAGAGCCAGGAACTGGGTCCACGCTCATCGGACTCCCAGCCCGACACGCTCCTCCCGCACCACACTCTGCCCTCACATGCCTGCCCTTGAGCCAGCTCTCTTGGCCCTACACTCAGTCTGACTGCTAGATATTCCTGGAATTGGCCTTGGGTTTACCGGCCCCATCTGGCAAGGGGCCTGGCTGCCTGCCTCTCCCTCCCACCTTCCGCACCAGTCAAGGCTCAGCCTTGTCTGTCCAGAGGCCCAGAGCTGAGTTCATTCTGCAGCTGCCCAGAGGGCTGAGCCTGGCCCTGGTCTGGGCATGGGATGGACCTGGACCTCTGCCTGCCAGGGGCTGCGTGAGGACAGAAGCCCTCTCTCTGCTGTGGACCTGCATGGTCACCTGGCACTCTATTGAAAAGCAACTTCCTCAGATAGAGTCCCAAAATGTGTCGTGAGCAGCAGGCCTTAGAAGGACAGCTTTGCAGGTTCAATACTTCCTTTCTTCTTTGGGAAACAGCCATTAGTCACTTTGAGTTCTACTCTATTACTTCAGGCCATTCTCTCCAAGCCTCTTCTGCTGCTGCTTCCTCTTTCCTGGGCAAAGCCTCACCCTGACCTTGACAGAGGCCACAAATGGGGACAGAGGTCATTTAAAACAACCTGCTACACCCACCTCTCCTGTATCTCAGACTGTCCTCTCTCTTGCCTCAAGGAGGAGCAGCTCCTGTCCCCACCAGGGCAATGTCACCATCTCTACCCTGGACCCTTCCTCCCAGGTACTCAGGGCTCTCCCCCTCACCGTCTGTCCTGTCTCCAACCACCTCAGCCACTCAAGGCTTCCTCATCAAGGCCACTGTCCCCAATCCCTTTATCTGTAGCCTAGATCTTTCATGAACCCTAGACCTTTAAAACCAATTGCATCCTAGACACTTTCCCTTGGAAATGTCCCACTTGCCCCAGGGAACTCATCAGATCCAAAATAGAATTCGCTGCCTCCTCTTCCCCCCGACACACGCATTCCCTCCAGGGCTCCGTTTTCATCAGCACCCTTCAGACTTGAGGGGTGTCACTGGGAGAGCTGTGAAGGCATAGCCAGCTGGGCCTCACCCCAGTTTCTGACTCCATCAGTCTGGGTGGCACCCCAGAGGTGGCCTTTCTCACAGGTGCCCAGGGCCACACTTTGAGGACAGCTCGGCTAGTGAGCAGCATCCCCAGCCCATCTTTCCTCCTGCCACCTGCACATTCTGTCAATGACCAAATTCTGCACTTCCCTCTGGTGTCTCTTAACCCTGGCCCTCTCCTGGGCATCCACCTCCTCACTCTCTGGCCCTGCACCAGCCCCTGACTAGTTCCCTGCCTTCTCTTTGGGCCTCCCTTAATGGCACGTAGGCTCAGGGACACTGTCTCCTTCAGTGCTGGATTCACGGTGCCTGGCACAGCGCTTCACACAGTGTGGGTATTCAGTAAATATTTGCTGAAGGAAGGAAGGAGGGAGGGAGGAAAGGGAGAAGGAGGAAAAATAAAAGGAACCTATGCGCCAAGGGAAGGAATTTTGGCTCCAGTCATGTTCCACACAGGTTGCAAGAACAATCTTTCTAAAACACAGAAACACTTATTTTGATGACATTATGCCCTAATTTAAAAAAATCCAGGTGATTCTCCATTGTGTCCAGGATAAAGCTTGAACTTTGCATACGACATTCGAGGCCCTTCAAGCCCCGGCCTAGACTTCCTTTCCAGCCTCTTCTTCCTTGGTTCTCCGACCCCAAGCACACTTGACACCTCACTTTGCTGTTAGGTTCCTTCACATCCTTGCCTTTGCACCTGCTGTTCCACTGCCTGGAATGCCTCCTCCCACGGCTGCACCTTAACTTACCCTTCAAGCCTACCTCAGATGTCACTGCTTAGATAAAGCCTTTCTTGGCTCCTATGGTGTCACCCACACCCCTTTTCCCTGTGCTCCCTAGGAAAGCCTTATGCCACTGTCCCAAGAAAGCAGGAAAAAAAAGCAGCTGCTCACATTACAGACCACTTACTGTGTTGCCAGGCGCTCTCCCGAGGGGTCTGCACAGATCAACCTTAGCTCATCTGCACATCGATCCTTTGAGGGATGTGCTATTATTACCCCTCACCCCACCTTACAGAAGTGGAAACTGAGGTTCGCAGGGATTCAAGTAACCTGCCCAAGGTCATCCAGCCAGGAAGTGGGAAAGCTGGGCCTTGTTCACCATGGTGTGCCTGGCACCTAAACACAGGGGCACAGCACACTCAGTGCACCCAGGATTATTATTTGGCCATGAATTCTAGCAGGCATATGTTTTCTTCAATGCTGTATCCCCACACTGGACAGAGATAGAGGTGAATAAGTGTGCTTGGAACAAATGGAGAATGGATGGATGGATGAGTAAATGAATGATGCCGCTGCCTGCTTGTCGTGGCATGGGTTTAAAACTGGCCCCATAGGCACCCCGAAGCCACATGGTGGAGGGTTGAGGGGAAAGAAGGAACTGAGTGACCAGGGAAAAGCGTGCAAGGTGGTAACCAACTGGTTTGGGTTCATTTACCTTAAAATCTTTGTTTACTCAAAAATCTACTGCAGGGTAGTCTAAATTAATGTAATTCTCTTCCTATGCACTTATCAGGGTTTGGCATGAGAAACCATCTGAAAACAACTTCCCAGCAGCTCAAGACAGATCTGGCCTAGGCAATGATATCTGCGCAGCCGCAGCCGCAGCTCCCGCCCCAGCCCAGCCCAGCCCCACGTGGCCAGTGCTCTCAATGGTCTGGATGAGGGAACAGAGCAGAGTGGTCGAGGCGGACAGTGGGGCTTCTGGAGTCAGAAGGCCTGGGTCTGACCTGGCTCTACCACTTACTGGTTGTGTGACCTTGGGTGAGTCACTTTACCTCTCTGATCTCCAATCTCCTCATCTGGAAAGGGTAAAGAACAAAACGGCATCCACCTCACAGTTTTTGTGAAGACCAATGAGATGACGGGCTGGCACCACAACCTGCATGCTGAATGCTATTTGTTCTGTGCTGTCATTAAAGTGCCTGATGTTACTAAACTCTCTCAAGAATCTCTGAACCAGGCGGGATAGGGATTATTCCCACTTTACAGATGAGGACGCCTGAGGCCAAGGACCTCCCTTCATGGGTCAGACAGCAAAGAGGTAGCAGAGCCACAGGGTCCCTCAGGAGATGATCGGAAATCCTGAGCTGCCAATTTAGGTTCACTGCACGCCACCTACTGACCAAGGCAAGGAAGTGGCCAGAGATGTGAGCAAATGTGCAACAGCCTAGAGGACAGGCCCTGGGGAAAGACTTTCAGGCACAATCCTTGGGTGTGGCCAATAATCAAAGAGTACCACCCTCCTTTTACCCCTGCTGTGGCCAAGACGGTCTGGATAACTGACACCCAGGGACTCCACTTCCCACGCTATTCAGTCCAGAAAACAGGTCTGACCAGGGGTCCTGGGGCAACTATGGTGCCAGACAATTTGGCTGTCCGTCTCAGGCCAGAGGCAGGGAGGCAGATAAGGACTTCCTGAAGCAGCTGGCATTGTTATCTTGTGGCTGTTTCTGGGCAGAGGCTGGTCAGAGAGAGAAGTCTGCTGGGTTCTACTTACCATGGTGGTTGATATGGTCTCCGTGGTGATGGAGGGTGTAGTTGTTAGGAACTCCTTCCCCCCTGGGGCCATCCCATCAACCTGCGGTCAGAGGAAGGGGTCATCAGAGAGGGACACACAGAGAAGGAATGCCAGATACTCCTGCAGCATCTGTCACCAGGGCTGGTGGCAGTCCCAGTTACCAGGTGACAGGCTGTGTGAGTGAACAGGGCACAGGGGCACGGCTGTCCACACACAGGCTGAGGCACAGATGGGCCTCATGGTCCGCTGGTTTACTTCAGTCATCTTATTTGATTGACAAAGGAAAAATAATCCCAAGCAATTTGACCAATTCTATCCAAATTTCAACTCATGTACTCATTGACCTGCTGATCCCAATGCTAGGAATTCACCCTTTGGAAAGAAACTGTGGAAACTCTGTCAAGAAGTCCAGACAAGGAGATTCACTGCGGCGCTCAACGTTAACTGCAAAAGAGAAAACAAGTATGGGCCCATTGATGGGAGACTGTGAAAAATCGGGGGCCACTCCTGAGTGGGACGAAGAAGTGCAAGGTGGGTCCACGTACACCGGCAAGGAGTCCTCTCATAAGAAAATCATTTAAAAGATCAGTGTAAAAGAGAACAATCACTTTTCTGTAAAAAACGTTATAATATCTTGAGATGTAAGTATATAAGAAGGTATTTGCATACATATTTTCCTGGGAGGAATCACAAAAAAACCTCATTTGATTCTGTTTGAATTCCATAACAATAAGCATTTTGTTGTTGTTTTGATGTCAGTAAGGATTACTGAGTCATGGGATTTGGGGCCATTTTTAATTTCCTCTATATTTCTCTGTATGACAATAAAACATGTTACTAAAACAAAATAGGCCAGAGGGGAGGCATGCTGCCTGAGGTCACGCAGCTCGTCAGAACCCAGGTGTCCTGACCGCGGCACCAGCAGCCCCAGAAACCCCTGTGTGTGTTAGAGAGTGGGAGGCAAAGTTCCAGAAGTGACAGAGTCGCCCACGTCATGTTGGTTTGCGTCTCACTTTAGTTCTTGGGACCAAGACTGGTCTGCAGGGCAAGAAGCCCCCAGCACAGCAGCTCCTCTGACCAGGAAGGACCGAGACCCACAATCTCAATTTTCAAAGTTGAAAAACCACAAAAGGAACTTAGGCACCACCTGTGTCAGTTCACGACGGCTTTCTCCCAGGTACTCAGCGCGTTTCATCTCACTAAGACTAATGTTTTGGGGTCTCTTTTTGCCCCAGTTTGTTCATTTTGCCAATCTGAGGTGGAACCCCCATGAGCAAAAAATAAAAGGACTCAGTGTGAGGCCTTGTGACTGCAGCTAGCTGAGGGTCTCACGTCTTCTCTTCCCAAGTGGCCCCTGAGGTGCATCAAGAAAGTCTCCAACTCCCTCGGGCAATCTGAAAGCCACAACCCTAATCCACTAGCCACTGGTCCTCACCACACTCCCAGGAGGACAGGAGAGACATGATCATCCCTGCTTAACGGATGGGGAAGTGGAGGCACGAAGAGCGCGGTCTGCCCAGGACAGGAACCCGTGCCCACCGCCCACTCCCAGAGCTCAGGAAGGACAACCACTCTTTCAAGAGCATTGGGGTTAAGATGAGGGCTCTGGGGAAGCCAAGGTGGTGAGGGTTGGCCGGGGGGCTTGTTCATGGTGGGGATCCCCCTCCCAAATGCCTCACACCTGAGCTCAGGGTGAGCTGAAAGGCCTGGCTTACCTGGGCATCCCCAGCGGTGACTCTGGTCTGCAGCACAGCCTCTGGCTCAATCTTCTTCCTAATGGCCAGGCTGCTGACAGTCACAGTTTCTGCTTTCACAGGCTGCAGGGAGATGAGGAAGGACACTCCATAACCCAAATGCCCAGCATGAGTCCTGTTCATGGGCAGCTGTGGTGTAGAGTTAGCAGGTTCCCTCCCACCCCTGTAGCTGGCCAAGACTCTGGAAAGGTACACAGGTCAAGGCAAAAGAGACATTGTATAATGTTACAGACAAACATCCCAAGAGCAGAGTCAGAACCACCAGCAGTACCCAGATAGGCCTGCCATGGACCCTGCAACCACACAACCTCGTGGTGGCTATATGCTATTTTCCAGGCTTCCATTTACAGGGTATCTACTGGCTCTAGCCAGGTAGCTCACTTGGTCAGAGCACCATCCTGATACACCAAAGTTGCAGGTTTGATCCGTGGTAAAGGCACATACTAGAAGCAACCAATGAATGCATAAATGGTGGAACAACAAATCGATGTTCCTCGCTTTCTCTAAAATCAACTTTAAAAATTTAAAAAAGAGAATATCTACTATTCAATTAATATGTTTTGGGCCAGACCCATGCTAAGTATTTTCCTCACATACATAATGTCACTGAGTCTTGAATGACTTCAGTGGTTATGCTACTCCTTCATTGGAATTCTTTAGAGCAGAAGTCACACACCTGGAGACCATGGGGGCCAGGCAGGTGGTATAAACAAGTCGAGCTCGCTCGCTGAGGCCTGGGATGAACCGGAAAGCACATAGGGTGGCACTCAGGCTTGGCCAACTTGTGGCCATGGCTTCTGAGTGACTGAATCATCTGATTGTTTTTAATGATGTAAAAATTTTTTATACCATTTTTAATGATATGAAAAAGTTCCTGGATTTTATATTCAATGTCCTAATTTTTAAATCAAGGTCAAAGACAGCACATCTGCTAGCCAGATCTACCCCGAGCCACCAGTTTACATCCTCTGCTCTAGAAGTCGTAAGTCAAATGATCACTTTCTTCTGAGTCCTCTATTGGGCTAGTTCATGGCTATCCACACAGCAGGTATTAACATGTGAGCTGAATGAAAGAACGAATGAAAGCTAGCTCGTCATCGGGCTGGGAGGGTGGTGAAGGGATTCTCAGAGATGGTCGAAACCCAGAGATCTAGCCGTTCATTCAGCCAGTCGCCTATTGGGTTTCAGCCAATCGCCTAGTGCCCGCCATGTGCAGGCTTCCAGGTGCTGCCTGATAGGAGAGCACACCTGTCCGCCATTAACCTAGTTGGGACACCACCAGGAGCAGAGGCATTACTGAGCAAGGGGACAGAGGCATTACTGAGCAAGGGGACAATACTTCTGGTCAAGGTGGTCCAGAAGAGCATTTGCTAGGGAAGTGACATCTGAACTCTGACCTGGAATATGACACATTTGCAAGGCAAAGAAAGGGAGGAAAAACCTTCCAGGCAGAGGGAGCAGCATGAGTGAATGAGCTCTTGTTTCAATGCCTGGAAGAGGCGGGGAAGGGAGTGTGGTGGGAGGTAGGCTGGGGCTGGAAGCGATAAGGGAGCAAAGGGATAACATGAACAAAGATCCCCTGTGGGAAGGGCACAAAGCAGAGCGGCCCAGACACAGTTTACCCCGGTGTCCCCCCAAGTGACGACGTTTCCTCTCCTCTAGGAGTTTCCACTGCTACCCTGGGGCCAGATAGATTTAGACTGCCGCCCCTTCCCCAGGAAGCCCAGCCCCGGGGAGAGGAGTCTGGCCAGGGTCAGGAGAAACCATCCAAGTTTCAGACCAGGCCGTGGGGGCGCCTGCGAGTCGTCCGCAAGCACATGCTCTCTGCAGTGCCATGCAACTCGGGCAGGGAGAGGCGGAGTCGAGGAAGACCTGACTGCTGCTCTCGGCTTGACCTCAGGCAAACGGTGGGGTCACAGGGTTAAAACGCCAAGGAGTGCGCGTTAGGGGCAAACCGAGATGGCAAACATGCGAGCACAGAACCATGCTGTTCTGCGGAGGGGCAGTCATGCAACACGAGACACAGCTTCAGGCCGAGGGATCTGGGCTGCAGGCTGGCGACTCAGTCTTCTCACGGGCGGCCCAGGGCCCTCTGAACATGCAGTGCCTGCTGGGCCCGGTCTCGATGGTGCTCCACTGTACCTCAAACTGGGGCATATCCGGGGTGGAGCAGGCCCCTCGGTCGGGGCTGTCCTCCATGCCCCCGGAATCGTCGTCCTGGCTGGGGCCCCTCTTGCTGAGATCCCGGGAGAACACCAGGCCCTCTGTTTCTGAGTCGCTCTTGTCTCGGTCGAGCTCAGGCAGACTGCGGGAGAAGTCTTCGAAGGCGCTGCCGTGGTAGTCACCGATGACCGTGAAGTCGACCTCAGCCTCCAGGCTGGACGTGGAGCTGACCGTGATGCTGGAGCACTTACGCTCAATGGCCAGGTGGTTGTCCTTCAGGAACACTGCGTCCCTCTCCTGGTCCTGGTCCTCGTCTCCCGTGTCACTCTCTGGGGCCCTGGGACGAGGCGGTTTGACCTTCTCCTCCGAGCCCTCCCTCAGCCCTGCTCTCTATGGCCAGATAAAATCAAAGGAACGGGGGTGTGGAGTGAGAGGGAGAGAGAGAGAGAAAAAAGAGAAAGATGGTGAATGACAGAAGAAATCTTGGGGCCATGTCGATGTCCCAAATGGAAGAGCAGGTCAGGAAACAAAAAACACCCCAGGAGAGGTTATTTGATGTCATATTAAGTTAAAAAAAGAAAATAAAAACCCGAAAACTTCTCAGGAATGGGGACGCTGCTTTCCGAGGGTCTCCTGATGGTGGCAAAGCAAGGACAAAGCAACCATCCTGCCAGCTGGTTCCTGGACAGGAGGCTCCATCCAGCGTGTGGATCTGGGAGCTGGTCAGAAGCGGCACTGTACACAAGGCAGGGATGGGAGCCCGAGTCCCAGGCCCATCCGCGCAGGCTGGCGCTGAGAGACAGACACCCAGGAGGGAGACCCAGGGACCAGGAAACCCAGGCGGGGGAGGCGGAGAGGCTAGAGCCAAGAGCTTTCAGGAACAAAGAGGAAGCCAGCACGGTTTGTCAATTCCACTGAGTCTCCATGGGTGGGATCAGCGTCATCTTGAGGGAGGAACAATACGGGGTAACTCCTGGGAGCTGGGTGCTACATCAGTTCCACCCCAAGCTCTGTGAGTGGGCCGGTGGGCAGGCCGAGAAGTGGAGGTTCTGGTCCCATCAGTGCAATTGACAACAGCAGGCCAAGGAAATGCTGGAGGGGAACCAGCAACTCTTGTCTGACATACATACCTCTCAACTGGACTGTCAGGGATTAAACAACACACACACATTTGGGATTGCTTCGTGACACTCCTTTTTAAGACCAATCGAACACCCACCAAATGTTTTTAAAGTGCTTGGCTTCAGGTTCTAAAGACTCAGTACACTTAGAGATTCACTTGCTTAGCAAGCGTCCATTTGGCCAGTTTCGGGGAGGTTGAGAGGTGTGAGGACACATTCAGACAAGCCAGAGTTGAGCTGACGCAGGAAGCACTGCCAGAGCAGGTGGGAATCTAAGGCAGCGATGCACCCTGGCCAGGCGAGGGTGACTGGGTGGGTCATCAGGGCACCCAGGGGCTGCAGAGACCTGAGGGCCTGAGGGGCTGGCGAATCTCAGGTGCCCCCCTTTCCCAGGGGGGTTTGCTGCTAAAGTGGTGATGCGCTTCTCTTCCCTGACGGTGTCTCCGGATTTATTCTGGATTAGAGAGGATAGTTAGTCTTAAGGAGGCAGAAAGGCACTTGGCACTGGGACCAAGAGGCAACCACCAGTGAAGGATGGAAACCTCTGGACTGTTCGCTCCCCCAAGGCAGGAGAACCAGGGGAGGGAAAGGAATGAAGGAAGGTTGCTGGGCAAGCCAAGCAAACAGGTAGGAACCTGGCAGGTGGGGGCAGCAAGGCAAAGCAAGAGTGTAGTTTGCTGGAGGTTGTGCCACCTCCTCCACTGGGTCTGTGTGGCCCTCGAGGGTTTTTGTGGCTAAGCTCACACGGGCTAAGCAGATGACCCTGCATTCTGCTTGTGCTATGTTCAGGCCCATTTAGGGAAAAGAACTCACAGGGATGGACAAGCAGCCTCTGATTGCACTAATGACGAGGAGCCACTGAAACATGCTTCTAGAAAGCCACCCAGCATGCGGTGCTCCCCTGGCTCGGGGCAGTGGTGGGGGCGGGGGCTCACGTGGCCAGCTCCCCCTGTAGTTTCCTCCAGCGTAGTTTCACAGCCAGAATCGGGGGACATGAGCTCAAGTTCCATGCATCCTTCCTGGTGGGGTGTGGTAGAAACACCCTCCCTGAAGTGCCTGGTAGCAGGTGACATTGTTGAGGAAGAATGAGTGGCACTGGGTCCAGCGAGGTCCCCTGGGGGCTGGAGCTGGGCGAAGCCCAGGTCTAAAAGCTTATTCCGCTGCTGCTCTGTCTGCCCCAGGGAGGCCTCCGAAGGCAGCTCATGTGGAAGGGCCCGAGTTTCACCCTGACTCACTCGACGGCTTTCCGCTCCATGGGTCTCAAAGATCCAAATTTTGTTGGCCACTGAGGTCTTGCTAATATCTTCCAGGGAGCCCTCTTGGCCCCCAGCCTGGAAAGGAGTCATCTTTGGCTTCCCTGAAGGGAACCCTAACCCCAGGGATGCAGCCCCCTCAACTTCCTCAAGGACCACTCTGGGCTTTCTGCTGGCAACAGGAGGTGCCTTGCGCTCACCTCTGCGTGGAGGCGCCACAGGCTCTACTCGGTGCTTGGGCTCTGGGCTTTCTTTGAGAAGCTCAGGGGACTGTTCTCCAAAGGGACCCCCAAATTGCAAAGGCTCCTCTGACCCAGGTGGGGCTGGGCTTGGAGGAGCTTCCTCAGGAGGCGCCTGAGCCTGAAAGGGACCAGGAGAGGTTGGGAGGGGGCTGATCACCTCCATCTGCAGAAATGGCATAGGAACCTTGCTGTCCTCCACAGGTTCTCCTGTTTGGGTGCGAACAGGTCCCCTGTCTTTGGGCAAGAAGTTGCCTCCGCCCAGTTTGACTGGCTTCCACGGAGGGGTACAGGCTGGGAGGTCTGGGCACACGCCCCCTCCTCTGCGAGGCGAGTGGTTCTTCCATCCTGCTGGGGGGCTTTTCTCAGCCTTTCCCATCAACTCTTGACTCCTGGGGACCTCTTCCTCCACAGTGATGGTGGATGCTGGGTGGGTGAACTCTCCCTCCACCCCCTGCCCAGCTTCTTCCCAGTCCTCAGCGAACATCTGCCCTGGCGAAGATCCAGTACCATGCTGCTCATCAAAGGTCTCCGGGTGGTCTGGTCTTCCATGGTCCCTCGGGGGCCCCGCCCCTTCCTCTAAGAAAGCTGTGTGAGCTTTACCTCCTTCATACTTGCTCCTTCTGGAAGCTGCAGTAGAGCCCCACTGGTCTGAGGAATTCAGCTCAGAGCTCTCTGCAAGCTCCTCGGAGAGCTTCAGCCCAGTCCTGCCTCTGGGAGGGGCTTCTAGGTGCTCTTCTCTCTCCTCCAGCAGCGGAGGGAGGATTTGGTCTTCAATATCTTCCTCTCCATAGTTGAAATAGAAGCTCCTCTCTGCAAAGGAAGTATCTGTTTCATCACCGGAGTCAGCTCTGGCTTCCGCGTGCACTGGGTCCAGCAGAAACGACTGAAGTCCTTCCTTGTCAGAGGCTGGAGAGGGGACATCCACCTCGGCTGGCCTGGTCCCCGCGACAGTGGGTCTTTTACCAGTCTGGAACTCCTCCAGCTCCTTCCTTCGCTCCAAGTGGCCCTCCAGCTGACCCGAGACCCGGCGCTTCCTGATGGTTGTCTCCCCGGTGCCCACCCTGAGCTGTGAGCCCTCAAAAAGCTTTTCTGCCAGCGTGCAGCCTGCAGCCGGAGAAGCCCCCTCCGGGCCGTCCCTGACCCAGGGGCCTTCCTCCCACATGGACTCAAAGTCTTCAGGGCTTGCGATCATTCTTCGTTTTTGCTGGGCGTTTGCTCTTCTGGCTCCCACCATCTCCTCTGTGGCCACTTCAACTTTGAACTTGTCCACCAGAACATCCACCTTGGAGAGTCTGCCATCGGCAAGGATATCCGTGAGGCCTGCCTCAATTTCTTCCTGCTGCGTGGCGGCCACTTTTGGAAGACTGAGTTCTTCTGGCCTAGCGTACTTCCTTTCTATAAATACCCAATGCTCTGAACCCTGTGTTTCAATCGGAGCAAGAAGAGGTTAACATGAAATATGGCACCTGAAGAATGGGTTACCTTTTCCCTCTACAAGAAGGGACCAATCTGCCACCAAAAGGTCAACACATCCATCCCCAGACCTGGCTGGGGGGAGGCAGGCATGACAATGCCAGTCGGCCCCTTCCAGGCTCCTCCACCCATCAAGGCACCAACAAATTACTTGCCAAGTCCCCTCAACCACCACCCCAACTTGGTAAAATGGGATGGGGTCTCCTGCTCTCCCCGTGTTAACCGTGGGAAAAGTAAAGATCCATGGTGGGCCAGGACTCTTCCTCTTCCTCTTTCAGTGATATAACTGCCATGGTCAGAGGGGAAACTAGCTGGTGTTACATGGAACCTTTGACTGTTAGAGCCCAAAGAACTCCTAAGACACCTTCAGTCCAATCTCCTCATCATGCAAATGGGTAAACATAGGCCTAGAGAAGGTCAGTGACTTACCTAAGGCCACAATTAGTTGATAGAAGAGTCATGAAAAGAGCGCCTGATTTTTGATGCCTCAGATCCTGTCTAACTTATCTCATGGAGCATAGAATGTGCATCCTATGGAATTTGTGTCCCAACTGTGACCTAATGTCAAGTTGATGGCAAGCACTGAGTTAAGTTCCATAAGTCATGGCATGAAATTGGACCTTTCTGCAAGAACTTCTGGGAAGGAAAGAGATTAGAATGAAAAACACCAGCGGCCAGCCCTAGAGGTTGGTGCCAGTCACCACAATGGCTTGAACAGCTTGAACTTTGTGGGGTTCGTTTCCAAAGAAACAGGTACCATGGCCTGTCCTTGGAAAATTCTAACAAAATCCACAGAAAGAGTGGAAAAAGACTAACAGAATACCTCACAGAAGGAAACAATCTAAAAATTCAGGCATCATTGAGGGTCCAAAGTACCAACAAGAGGGCAGCGTTGTTGAGCCATTTGACAGAACAGCCTCTGTCTCCCCCCAGAGCCCTTGGGACAATGCTTGGGAGGGAATGATGAACTTCTGGAATCATTCAAAAACAAAAAGGCCATTGAGACTTTAATCTTACAGCCACCGAAAACTTCTTTACGCAAAATCTTCATGGAAGCCTAATAGGTAGCATGAATGTGGGGCTGCCCTGAGGTGCCTTCTTCCTTTGAAATTGCTGTGCCCTGGCTGGTGTGGCTCAATGGACTGAGTGCCGGCCTGTGAACTGAAATATTACTGGCTCGATTCCCAGT
Source organism: Anoura caudifer (assembly GCA_004027475.1). NCBI lineage: Eukaryota > Metazoa > Chordata > Mammalia > Chiroptera > Phyllostomidae > Anoura > Anoura caudifer. The sequence goes on along the minus strand of PVKU01000436.1, from coordinate 226,787 downwards.
CAGGGCGCATGCCTGGGTTGCGGGCCAGGCCCCCAGTTGGGGGCATGTGAGAGGCAACCGATTGATGTCTCTCTCACATGTGATGGATGTATCTCTCACAATATCTTATGTTTCTCTCCCTCTCGTTCTCCCTCCTTTCCCCTTTCTCTAAAAATAAATAAATAAAATCTTAAAAAAGAAACAGAAATCATTGCTCTGAGGCAAGCCCCTCGTGGTAAAGATGTGGAAGCTGAGGCCTAGAGAAGGTAAGCACCATGTCCCATGTCAGAGAGTGAACCAGTGGCAAAGGCAGGCCTAGAAACAGCCTCTTGCTCCAAGCCCTGTGAGGTGTGCCCCAGGAAAAGGTGCCCCAAACTGCTCCCGACAACAGGCTGGGGGTTTGCCTGACCTTGGGCTCCGATTCAGGTTATGACTTGGTGAGGAGTCTGTTAGATCCCATAAGATCTAAAGGATTCTGAAGGATCGAGGGAACAGTGCAAACCTCTTACCTCCACTCCCCCGCCCCATTTCAGCAAAATCGCCGTGATTGTCAGGGAAGTAAACCTCACTAAGAGAATCTCACCAATGGAAAAAGACATGAAAGGAAGCGGGAAGGCCCAGATCAAGTCAGGTGCAGGTTCTGGGATTTTACTTCAGGTTGTTGAGCCTTCAGGACAACAGCACCTGAACCTTCCCAAGAGAAGTGCTCCAAGAGCCTCCAGACGCCAGGCCTCCTTTCTCTTCCACCCGGGAAGCAGGTGTCTTTAGCTGCTCCCATTTCGGCTTCTACTGACATCATCAGTGTGGGATGGCCAGCGATGGCCCATGAATTCCTTCTGGGACACTCTTGCTCCAAGTCGAACTGGAAACTAGTTTCTAGAAACTAGAAGCCTCCTAGGCTGAGTGGGGTGGGAGCCGGCACAGAACAGAAAGACTACATAGGAAGAGAAAGGGAAATGTACTTCTGTTCAGTTATTTGTGCCAGGTAATATCAGCCCTTCATCCAAGTCAGCGGTTTTCCACCTTTTTCACCTCATGGCACACATGAACTACTTACTGAAATTCTGCAGCACACCAAAACATGCATTTTTTTGCCCATCTAACAAAAAGAATAGGTATAATTTTGATTCATTCACACCGGACGGCTATTGCGTTGGCTGTTGGCATGTTTCAATTTGACTACCTAAGGGAAAAAGAGGGCAGTGCCCCTGACTAAATAGTCAGGTGCTGCATGTTTTAAAATTTCTCATGGCACACTGGTTACAAATTGCTGGTCTAAGTTATTACTGTATGTTTCAGACCATAAGACATACCTAGGTTTTAGAGGAAAATAGGGAAAAAATTTGAAGCAAAAAATGTGGTAAAATATTTAATAATATAAATAACATAATATTTTACCAATGTAAAGCTGCATTCGGACTATAAGACGCAACCCCCTTTCCCCCCCAAATTTGGGAGGGGGAGGAGGAAAGTGCATCTTATAGTCCGAAAAATACAGTAAGTTTAATCCATGTGGCAACCTGTGATGCACATGCTGTTCCCCTTATTTCAGAAGGGGAAAGGGGGTTCCCTGCAGGAGGTGATGGGCGCAGATGACAGTGAGCACTGAGGGAGGAAGAGGTTTTGCTTCTAACGAGTGACAGTAGGTATGGAGGAACCTAAAGACAAAAGAAAGACTGAACAGAAAGGAGAAACACTTCACTGGCACCACAACACTGGCAAAGCCACAAGGGGCCCTAGGGATTGTGGATGGGAAGATGTCGGGGGTGCTGGTCCCACAGCCCTTGTTCCCAGTGAGCCGGTACCCTCAGCGCGGCTCAGAGCCTGCTCAGAGCGCCCTCTGCTGTCAGATGGAGGCACTGCGGTAAGACAGCCACGGGACAGAAGCTGGGAGCCAAGTGGATCCCATTCTGCTCCTTCACAGGCCACTGACAAGGAGAAAACCTCCAGCCAGGCAGTTGTGCTGACTCTAGGCCACTCAGGCCCCACCTGGAGCTCTGGGTCACACCCTGGGCCCAGAGGAGGGGTCCAGGACGAGGAGCCCTCTAGAAGCTATGCCCTGGGAGAAACTGTTAAAGAAAGAGGGTTGGCTGGTGCTCAACTCCCAAGGGCCTTGAGAGCAGGTCTAAGAGGCCTGGGGACAGAGGGAGGCCCATGGACAGGTGATTCAGAAGGTCAGATAATTCAATATGAAAACTTCACAATGGAGGACTGAAGACAAAAGGAGCCACCGTTAAGGACAGGCAGAGCCCCCTCCGTGAAAGGGGCTGGATGGACAATTTTCAGGAACGCTGATGAAGGACGCAGGTTGCCCCGCCCCTGAGTATGGGCATCTGTCCTTGGCTCTAGGGGCATCTCTTGTGCTCCAGGGTACAAGTGCTTCCCTAACCTTGGCATGCTGCTGATTCCTGTCCAGTTTCTCTCAAGAGAGTGCCGATAATCTTGTCTTTATTTTTACAACTCAGGAAAAATTCAGAGAAGAACTGTGATTTATGTTTTACCACTACTGTAGCTGACTCATGTCTCTTACATGGTTCCCGCATGTTTTTGGCAGCTACACAATTCTTCTCTGGGAACTGAGAAAGGTGTATGCCCTCACACACTCTGTGCCAACACAGGAGGGTCGTATGTCAGGGAGAAGGGAGTTTCACCCAGATGATCGGTCAGTACCTTCCAATCCCAACGGTATGTGAGGCGCTGGCAGCGGGGGGAGATGTGGCCCCTGCTCCCTAGGCCTGGATTCCACCTGGCATCCATGCAGGGGCACAGCAAGTTCCCAGAGCCCTTGACCTGCTGCTCTCCTGGGCGCAGACACAATGCCCTCCTCATTTAGAACGCTTGCATAACAACATCTCTGTAACCCCAAGGATACTCCTTGGAGCAAGATGCCTAAGGAGTATCTTGTCTGGAGACCCAGAGTGACCCAAGCTCCAAGGGGAGTTTAGAGAAGAAAGAGATGGGGATGGATGGGATGTCATCCTCCAACCAGCCATGGCTAGACCTTACTCAGGCTTCTAAACAGAAACAAGACCTTAGGGCAGAAGGCATATAGGGGCCATGACCTCAGATTCCAAGATTAAAAGGCAGAACCTGCTTCTAAAGCCACTTGCCTCTGCCTGGACTGTGGGAAGATCATCTCTGCCTCCCTCTGAAGCCAGAGGTGTCTCAGGCTGTTCTGTCTTCCCTGAATGGTTTCAGTCCCAATTCCTGGGACACAAGAGATGAGGGAGGGGCCTGCCCTTTGTGGATCACTAGAACAGGGATGCTCATTTGTCACAGCATGGAGACAATGTGGGCTACCCACTGCTCCCATGTGCACAGCAGAGTCTGGTCCACCCCCGTCACCCCAGAGAAAGGGGTTTCTTAAGACCATTAGGGGGGTTCTGGGTAGGAGGGGAGGTGATGACAGTAACCTCAGGAGACGCTGCGAGGCTTTTCTGAGTGAATACTTCCAAGCCTGTGGCCGTCCCAGGCTCAGGTGCCAAATCCTGCTGAGAGGTATCCTGGGTCCTCTGGGACTGCAGGGGAGGCCCAGGGCCAGAGGAAAGGGAAGGAGGGAGGCAGGGAAGGAGAGACAGAGAGGGAGAGAGAGAGAACAGGAGAGACACACACAGAGTCCATAAATAGCCCCGCTTTGTAAATCCCACATCCTTAGGGTTTATAGAGGAGGTCAGGGAGGAGCTGCACTGTGGGGTGAGACAGAAAGGAACTGCCCCTCCAAGCCAGTCAAGGGGTCAGCTGCCAGCCAGCACTTTCCCCATCACCTGCCTGTTCTCATTCAAGAGGTTTTGGAGCCATGTCACGTGCACTCCGGTCCCAAGTCTTGTCTGGGTGTCTTTAGTTTAAACCATGGTCCGATCCTATAGTTTGGGTCTCAGGCCCTTTTAAGAAGTTGTCTTTGACATGGAAACCTGGGCTTGGCAAATGGGAACTCTCCTCTATAGTTTGGGGTTCCTATTTTGGTTTAAGTTCCTCCCGTTTTCCCCTTGGCCCAGATGAAGCTCGACAGTATATGAGGAAGCTCCGAGAACATCTGGGTGAAACCCCCTGCAGGACAGCCCTGCAAAGCCCAGCAGGTGTTCTCGCCACCATCAGCAAGGGCCTCGTGACTGCCCACACCTCCCGGTTTATAAGGTATGTTTACATCCATTATTTTGCTCAACCTTCCCAAACACCCAACCATAAAGAGTGGCAATTTTAGTTCCCTTTAGACTGACCGACTAGCCAGTGAGGCTGAGAGAGGTGAGGTAACTCGCCCAAAGACTCAGATCAGTCCCCAGCGAAGTGTCCTCCCCATCTCCCAGATCTTCGAGGGCCTCTCAATGCTCAAGGTGAGCTCCTCAACTAAGCTTCTTTCCAGCAGTGGGCTACACTTTTTGAGACAGCAGTGAGAAGATAGGCGGTGGAACAGACTCCGCCCACATTCTAGCAGTTCCAGCTTCCACCAGCAGGTGGAGCATCCCCCAAACCAGGCTGCTCTGAGGCCCGCCCAATGCTCCAGAACCCAGTTCCCCAGGGCTCACGGTGCCCTCCTCTGCGGGAGTCCAGCCCTTTCAAAACTCCCTGCACCCCACCTTACCCACTTCAGGACTGAAGAGAGGCCACAAGGGTCAAGTGTCTCAGGGCAGGAGTGGGGCATGTAACTGGATCACTAGACCAGCCCCATGGCCCAGTTTAGCACCTGCAGGGTCTAGATTGTGTCAAAGATGACCACAGAAGCCCTCAACAGATGCAGAGATGTGCCCTCCTTCCATGGCACCATCCCAAAGGCCCCCAAGCCATCCCTAACTCTGTGAATCGCCAGCCAGGGAGCTACCACAGCAGCCTCACCAGCGGAGGCCTTCGGCTACTCGGTCGGCCAAGGCTATGGGGAGTGAGTGCTGCGTCAATGCAGTGCCCTGCTCATTCGGTCGTGGCTGCACCACCAACTGTCGAAGCATTAGAGGCACGCAGCTGACCCTCTGTCTGGTCTTCACTTGGTTTGGTCTTGCTTCTAGGCAGCTGTGATTTAATAGCAAACACAATGCCTGGGACACAAGAAAATCAGGTTCCAGCTCCTCTTCAATCAACTATGACACTGGAAAAGTCCCTCCCCTTCTGGGCCTCAGGGCCCTATCCCTGAAGGGATGACCTTGAACCAAGAGGGTTCTGAGGACCCTTCCAAAGTTTACCTTATGAGTGAGACTCGGGACTCTCAAAATGAAACAGTAAGTATTGAGCATCCGGGTCTCTGCCAGCCCCTCCATGCTTGATCTCAATCACTCCTCACAACACTCCTAAGAAGCAGGTGCTTTATAACCTCTACCTAATGGAGGCTCAGTGAGGCTAAGTCACAAGCCCAGGGTCCTCCAGCTAGCAGACAGCAGAACCAGAGTTCAAACCCAGGAGGAGGGTTAGAGCCCGGTAAGCAGGAGCACTAGGGAGAAAACACTTAAGTATAAACGGGGGCAAACTCTGCCAAGATGTTGCAGCACTAACAACAATGAGTTGGGATTATCAGTACAGGAATTCTCACGACCCTGTCTTTCTCTTGTTCGATTGCTTTCCACTCTGACAGGCAGGTCGTGTGGGATTCTTTTCGGCGGCAACAGGAATAGCTCTGATTTTCCCGGAGGACCTATCTCCCTCCAGTGGCCTCTGAGCATCCTTCCCAGAGGGAACACTCCTCCATCTGCGCTTTCACAACAGGCATGCAAGGGTCTGGCCATTGGACAGAGCTACACTGGTTCCTAAAGTTCAGTGCACATGGGAAGCGCCTAGGGCACTTGTTTCAAATGCTGATTCCAGGGCTCTGCCTCCAATATTTGCATTCAGGAGGTCTGACGTGAGGCCCCAGAACCTGTGTTTCTAACAAGCACTCCTTCCCCATCATACTCTGGCTGATGGAAGGGGAATACACCAGGCTACTTTGAGTTTTTCAGAGTGGTCCCTGGGATTGCGGATTCCGAGATTTAGTGATTTTGGCTTCCTCGGTGTAACCCGCCATCCTATCCCCAACATCCCCATACGCAGCAGCGGGGAGGAGCATACAGGTGTGGGGGCTGACGGTGGGTCAGTACACAGCAACCCTCCCCACCCCCGTTACCCAAGGCCCCCATTGAGGGGCTTGGGGTGAGACCTACCTCACTGGCTTTCTCAGGGGTGCCCTTGGGGGAGGGGGAGGCGGGCGAGGAGGGCAGCCTGCGCTCCCGCTCCCAGTCTCGATCCCGGTGGATCAGTTTGCTGTTGGGTTCCTTCAGGGTCCTTTTGAGCTCGTTGATGCTGGCCTGGTGCTTCAGCAAGACGTCCTCTGGCTTGTCTAAGAACTAGGGGTGGATGGAGAGGACAGCCAGGCATTAGGGGACCAGCTCCGTGATGGGGTGCGGGGTGTGGCGAAGATGCTAACAGTTACCATTGCCGTCCTGTATCAGCAAGGTGAGTCCCATCCATGACCCAGTGTCACTCTCAAGCACCTTGTGAGCCAAGCAGGGCCAGGACGTTAGCCCCAAGAGGTGCACAATGCACTTGAGATTAAAAAGGGGGGACTTGTGGTCAAGCACCACCTTTTCTTCTCCCCTGTTTGGCTCCTGGCCTTGGAGCCCAAACCCAACCAACTCCCACAGGCCTGAGCGAGTTCCCTTCAGTGCTGCCAGCCCAGTCCTAGGCACAGAGGTTACTTCCCTTTGCTCACAACCAAAGTACAATGAGGACTCACCAACCCTGTTCACTGGACAGCTCTGGCCCCCTCCTTTGCCTCCCAGATCCAGTCCCCACCTCTGACCAAGACTTGAGCCACTGTGCTTAGCAGGATCCCCAGTCTAGGTCCCTCCTGGCCCAAAATATGCTGTTAATCAAGCCCTGTTGGGCCCTTCTAAAGCCAGGGACATCTAGTAAAATGGACTCTGCTCACACACCAAGGACCAGGGAACAGAAAAACGTGTTCAGTATTCTCTGCTGACAGCCTCTGCCTTTCCCAACTACCCCGGATCTTCCAGATACCTTGTGGGTACTGACTCAACAGCAGACAGGGTGAGATGCAGCCAGACAGAGAAACTAGGATGGTGTGGGGTGTTCAGGAGGATTAGGAGAATTACAGACCAGGAAGAAGAGCGGTAAGTCCAAGGCTGGACACAGGTATAGCTGGAGTCATAGGTGTGTTCCACGTTAAACTGCCAAGTTTGAGCTTTGGCCAGTGCATCGTGACAGAGTAATCTGCCCCTAGGTCACCTGAAGTGCAGTCCTGGCACAGGAGATGATGGTGGCCTGCCAAACTGCTTGTCTGCCTACTTCTGGGGGCAGGACGGTGGGCTGGTAGTCCAAGGGCCCTTATCTGCAAGGCTATTGAGGATTCATGTCAACTCAATTCAGGGCAAGAAACAGACAGTCTCAGCTTATTAGAAAGTCAGTCAAATGATTCTACACCTACTTGGAAGGTAAGCTCGTGCTTGAACAAGCTAGACTCTTCCCCGGGGATCATCTCTGGCACCCAAGGACCTACTAGGATTCCGAGGTGACCTCAGAAAGGAAACCGATGCTACTGGGGCTTCTGTTTTGCCTCTAAACATCTGTCTGTCCCTCTGGCATCCTTTCCCGAACTGAGTGCATTGAGACAATGTCTGAGAAATCAAACCTGATGGAGTTTGCATGGAGCATGGGTTTGGGCTGCAAAGGACCTGAGATGTGTCTGTGACCCTCTGTCCTGTACCTGCTGCTCCAGCTGTGTGGGCGTGCAGTGTTCCTGAAGGCCAGAGGGGGCAGCGGAAACCTGAGATCCTTGAAGGGCCTTGGGAAAGCCTAGTCCAAAAGCCTTACTTGCAGATGGGGAGCTGGGGCCTGAGGGGTCATCCCCAAGACCCTCAAAGCATCGGTGACAGACTCAGGGCTAAAACTCAGACCACAGGACTCCAAGGCCAGGCCCTTCTTACTCCCCAGCCTCTGACCCAACCCCTCGGGCCCAAGAATGAATCCACTTCTCTTGCAGTGAAAGCTCAGATGAAGAGCTGGAGACGGTGTGAAAGGGAAGTAGCTAACACAGGAGGAATAAGATGAGAGAAGCAACAAGGGGAGAAGAAGAGGAAAGAGGGCAAGAGAAAGGAAGGAGGCTTTCCTGACAGCTGGAGCAGCAGCAGGCCCCGCCCAGAGGGAGGGGCAACAGAATTGGAGAAAATACAGAAATGCTCTGAGGCTCCTCCCTCCCACCCCTCCCACAAGGTTGCCAACAGATACAAAAAGAAGCTTGGGGTGAGGGGACAAGGGACACAGATGAAGAGGAGATGAGTCAAAGAAAGGGGGTGAGGGCGAGATGAGCCCACTGAAAGCACAGAATGGCCTGGAAGGGCTGGGGAACACAAGTGGGACAGTCAGCAGGGATGAGGGGCAAGTGAGGGAGGTCTGGGGAGCAGAGTGAAGCTGGGTAGAGAGGGGGTCAGGAGGGAGGGGAAACACTGCTGGGGGTGGAGTCTGAGCAGGATGCTGGAGAGATGAACTTAACAAGGGGGGGCTGAGGGTAGTTGGGTGGGGGGATGGACCTGGGGGGAAGGTGGAGGAGGAGGATGGCTAGGGAGCAGAGGTGAGGCTAAAGCTGAGGTGGCACCAGATGAGCCTGGGATGGACTGTGAGATGGTGACAAATGAACTGGGTAGGTAGGGACAGGTCCCATGCAGTACCTCCTGCTTGTGTCTCGGCGTGGTTTCCTGCTCCGGCTAGCGGGTGTGGGAGGAGGGAAAGGAACCAGCAGGGTCAGTTGAGCCAATGAATTAGAGACGACCTGGTCCAGCAGGTAGCCCAGAGCGCTCTCACCCAAGGAACAGAGGCCAGGGCAGCTGGGTGGGCCCCCCATGTGCAGTGAGTGGTCAGAGGTGTGAGGTGTGAGACAGGGAGCTGGCCCAGGGAGGTGAAGAAGGCGGTGGGAGGACTGGAGGCAAAGTGAGCAGTCAGTCACGCTCAGCAGATGGAAATGAGGGTTCTGGGTGCTCTTGTTGCTGTCAGTCAGCCTGTGTGCTCAGGGACCTGTGCTCCCAGTGGGGCTGCGTGATGGAAACACACTCTAGTCACGTGTGCATGTGCCTGCGTGCATGCTGTTTGAAAATCTGAGTGCGTGACCCTACAGGTGAGGGGTGCACATCTGTGAGTCTGAGGCGGTACGTGCCTGCACTAGTGTGTGCACAGGTGTGCGGGAAATGGAGGTGGGCCACAGGAGGGGGACACTTGTGAGGGCCCACAGAAACACCCCATCATGCTCTGGGGAAAAAGGAGGCTGTGCAGATTCAAATTGTAGTCAAAGGGGCAAATTCAGAATGGGCAAGAGGAGGCCGGAATCCCCTAGGGGACAGTGTGTCCCCCCAGAAAAGCAGGGCAAAAGGAGGGTGTAGGGTGGGCAGCATGCCCCCCACACCTGGGCATATCCAAGTATTGAACATGACCCAAGGGCAAGGCCCTGAACACGGTGCACCCCACAGCAAGGGCGCTCGGCCATAGCTGGGGCACCTGAATGCCAAGGCCAAGGCTAAACACAGTATCAGAGGGTATGAGAAAGCCAGACTCCTACCTTTAGCTCCTTGATCTTGGTGGGGGTCCTGACCTCTCCCTCCTCAGCCTCTGACCGCCGTCCCCCAGACTCGCCATCTTCCTCCCGCTTGTCACCATCAGGTCCTGCGTCATGGTTCTCGCTGACCGAGGCTGGGCGGGAAAACTCTGCTAAAGGGGCAGAAACAGCCAGGTGGCCATGTGAGACACCTGCCAGGTGTACTTGCTCAACCAGGCTTGGAGTGGAGCAGACACTTCCACGCCCCCAACACACTGGGGACAAGAAGCCAGTGGCCAACTGAAGTGAAGCGGCCTTCCCCAGGTCACGTGGACTGCCTCCCAGCCCTGGGCCCCCTCCTGATATCTACAGTACTAGAGCCCAGATTCAAAGCTCAAATCATCTCTTCTTGGCTGTGCAACCTTGGGTAAGTTATACAACCTCCCCAGGCCTCAGTTTTCTCATCTGTAAACAGTACCTACTTCAGACAGCTGGAGGGAGGGGTAGAAACAAGTAAGCTAATGTGTATAAGTAGAGGAGTGGCTGGCACAGAGTGAGCCAATTCGATCAATGTTGGCCAACAAATGTTGATTTTCTTGTGACGTTTGCGGCAGAATACTAACTTGACCATTATTTAGCAATACGCAGCTATTGTGAGAGGTTAATCCAAGGGGACCCCTGCAATAATAACAGCTCTCTCACTTGCTGGCCTTCTAAAGCACTTTCCTGAGCAAGAAAGAAAGAAGTGGAGTTACACCCTTTACACCAGGCTCTGGGCATAGCCCAGACTATGCCCATGGATTGCATCTTGGTAGGAAAAAATGGCTGGGAAACACTGAATTAAAATGACCAGAGCACAAGTTATCCTTGAGACCGGCCTAGATTAAAAAGGAAGGAATTATTCTTTCCAGCCATACATGTTTACTCAGCACAGTGCCCCGTCAGGCACATCATTTCATCTGAGCCGCACAATGCTCTGTGTTGATGGCTAGAGTGGAAATTATTATCCTCATTTCACAGAGGACTAAGGGAGGCTCTGAGACCTTTGAGTGAATCAGGAGAAGAACCCAGGCTTACTGGCTTAGATTCCAGGCTTCCGGTCCCCTCTTGATGAGCCTCACCAAATCTGGGCCAATTTTTCCTGCCTTGCACAATCTGGGCTTCATTCAGCCCCTGGCATAGTAATGAAAACTGCAGGGGAGGACAGAGGGACAGCAGGGCCCTCCTTTCCTTCTGCATACCGCATTTTGCTGTGTATAATGCGTAATATTTTTTCCCAAATTTTTGAGGGAAAAATAAGGGTACACATTATACATGGGTACTACGAATTCTGCATCTATATAAATGTTTTTAATTCTTTTATTTGTGCCTATGCATTAAAGTGTAACTCTAGAAAGCAACAATGTTATCCATATACAAAATAATACCCTGGAATATGATATTGGTTTTGTTTCTAAATATAAATAAATAAATAAATAAATAAAACAATTAAAACAGAAGTTTTCCTGAAAGTTTGGGCCAAAAACATGGGTGCACATTATACATGGTGATATACGGCAAATCTTGGCTCTCAGCCCTTGCCCATTCAAGGAGAGTAAGGAGCTTCCCCAGCCGCAAATGGACTCTTGCAAAACTGCATGTCCTTCAAAAATGGCCAGTGAGTCCTGGGACAGGTCTCACCTTCATACTGCAGGAAAGGTGTCAGACTCCCCGATCACCCGGAAAACTCCTAGGTATTCTTCAAAACCCTGACCATTGTCGCCCTCACTGCAGAGCCCGTTCTGCTCCTCCCAGACAGAATTCATCCTCTCTCCTCAAGGCTGCTCTGTATTCTGTACATACTTCTCCCACTGCTTGAATGACATGAAATGCTTGCAATACTACGATTCTAGGAGCTCTTCAAAGGAAAGGGCTGTATTTATTTTAACATTCAGAAAATATTTGTTGAGTGGAACTTACTTGCCTAGAGGCCTGCCCCAGTATGTTCTGGAGTATTAACTGTTTCTCTAATCAAGGCCCCACTTCCTCCCTATAAACCACCCTCTACAAACTTAAAAGCAATAATAATTTATTATTGCTACAATAAACAATAATTTATTATTGGGCACTATTATTTTTTACAGAAAGATTATTCTATTTTATTTTCATCACGGTATTATTTACTAAGGTCCTACTATGGGCCAGGAATTGTTTTGGGTGTGGTAGAGATATTATCTCACAACATAGCAAAGCAGTATTCTTTATTTTGCAGACGAGGAAATAGGCACAGGGAGCTAAGCTGCTCAAGGCCTCCCATCCATTCATTCAGATGTTATGGGACACAGCCTGTGTCCACAGAGCAGCGGCTGAGTGTCAAGGCTGAGATTCGAACTCAGATTTGCCAAACTCTGAATCTCTCCACTGCCCCATGTGGCTGCACACTGCGGGGAGTCCTGGCCCCTGAGGGGTGCCGCTTTAGTAAGTCTGGGCTGGGGCCTGGGAATCTGAGTGTTTCCCAGAACTCACAGGTGATTGTGATGCAGGCGGTCTACAGGCCTCGTTTTGAGAGGCCTTGGTCTGTTTGATACAGGAAAATGTAGGGCCAGTTCTGGTTGGTACTGAGGGCACCTGTCTGCCCAAGAGGGGAGCACCATGTGGTTAGAAGTCCATCAGCTCAACAAAACCAAAAGAGTAGGAACCACCCTCCTGCCTCCAGTCAGGGAAGACATCACCACGTCCACATTGAGGTTGCAACACAGCATTCTCCTGGTATGATGACAGTCTGTGAATCACTAAGAACCCTGGGCAGGGGGCCCCAAAAACCATATGGCTAAACCTGGGACCCAAAAGGCTGAGAGAAGTCACAGGAAGCCCAGGAGTGGCTATGTCACATCCCAGCGATAGTGAGGCCACAGGTTGGGGCTAAACCACTGAGCCGCCCAGGTGCAGCAGACCTCCCAGGCCACCATACCCGGTGCAAATCAACCCGTGTTGTGTCTACCACCTTCTCTGCTCATTCTGCACCTGGTATGCCCATCCCCCTCCCTCTGAACACCACTCTTCCCCCACCTCCAGTTTGGGGCATACCTCCATCAAGGCTGCGGGACATGGTGTACCGTTTGCTGGAGGAACGCTCGAAGAAGGGTGCGGGCCGGTCAATGAGAGCGCTGGCCTGGCGGGTCTGTGCCTGGGTCCTCCCACTATACCGGAACTTGGAGCCCATCACCAGGAAGCCCTTGGGTGGGGGCTCAGGGGACACCAGCCTGCAGTGGAGGGATGGAGGTGCGGAAGGGGGAATCACACCTGCATTGCCAGGCCCAAGGTGGACCACAGCTGGCCTTTTATCCCGTTGTCCCACCAGCTACAATTCTAAGTGGTCCAGGAGCGGGGAGACTTAGAGAAAGGAGGGGGGCAGGTCTTTCCCAGGGTCCTTACTAGCTTTTCCTCCTGCTCTCCTCTCACAAAATACAGACATCACCCACACATACACTTGTGGCCTCTGTTACAATGCCAGTCTCCCCACCCTAGGGCCTGGCTCACCGGAAGAACGTGTGGTGCTCAATGCAGACCTTCCACAGCCTCTTGGCCGACCGGTGGTTTGGGAGCTTAAAGCCGATAGTACTCTCGAACTGCTCATACTGCAAAACCAAGGGGGGCGGGTAAAAAGGAAAACCTGGGCCCTCTTGCCTTCAGCCCATCCTTTCTGAACCTGTTCTCAGCACGTGTGACTCTGGCCTGTTCATTCATTTATTCACTCATTTACTCAATAACGTGGACTGAGCCCTTACTCTGTCATAAGTCTTGTGCGAAGCAAGAGACACCATGGCGATTGAGACAGAAGATTCGGAGAGGAGGGAGCTTTGATAATAAACAAGCAAACAAGATCATTTCAGATACGGCTAAGGTCATAAAGGGAATGAACAGAGATGTGTGAAGTGACAGAGGACGCCTGGGTAGGGGCAGGGTTGGGAACTATAGTACAAATGGTGACCGGGAAATGCCCTCTAAACAGGTGACCTTTGAGCAGAGCTCTGAAGGATGGGGAAGGAACCAGCCATCTGAAAAGGTGTGGAAGAGAATTTCAGGTGAGGGAGGATAAAAAGCAAAGGGCCCCTGACGGGGAAGAGCTTGGTTATTCGAGAATTTCAGAGAAGGCCAAAGGGGCTGGAGCGCAGGGGGCATGGGGCAGGCAGTGGGGCGGCGATATGCGGGAGAGGCAGGTGGTCAGAGATGGAGTTTGGACTTTAGCTGAAGAGAGCTCTTGAAATATTTAAGCAAGGAGTGGGAGCAGGGGTGAGTGTGACGCCATATGATGGAAGGGACTTTCAAGCTCTCTTCAGCCGCTATGAGGAGAATGGCCTGGGGTGACCGTGGGGGCAGTGAAGTCGGTGAGAAGGACATTGTAGAGAGACAGGTGAGAGACAGTGGCTGTTGGCAGCAGGTGCCGTGAAGAGGAAAGCAGGTGGGTTTGCATGTATTCTAGAGGCAGAACCAAACGGAACTTTTCATGGGTGAGCGGTGGAGGTCAGACGTATACATGTTCGTGTGTGTGTGTGTAGTTGTGTCTATATGTATCTTAGTGTGCGTACATACTTGACTATTACATGTGAACAGACACAGGGACATGGACATGTATTCATGGCTCTATGCACACTGAATATGTGTGGTTATCTTTATACGTGTGCTCGAGTGTGTGCTCGGGTGTTGCTCCTGCAGGCACACACCTAAGGTGTGAGTCTCTGAAAGGAGCCCCAGCAGAAGACGGCTCTCTCCACAGCCGGATCCCAGCGCCCCATCCATGCATCCTGAGTGGGGAAACCCCGGCCTGCTGCCAGGACCCTCTCCAGTCTAGTCGATTTGGTGAGGACGAGGGGTTCCCAAGACAGGCTCACCTCCCCAGGCCGGATCTTGATGTAGAAGTTACTCCTCTTGTAGGAGATCTTGAGAATCTTGGGCCAGGCGAAGCGGTTGATTCTCAGGCGGTCCCGGTAGATGAGCAGGCCATTGGCACAGACTCCTAACATAATGTCAATGCCCTCAGAGTCCTGCATGAGAAGGGACCATGGAACAGCCTGGCCTGGAGTCCATGCCTGGGGCAACCTGCCACTGACCCCCAAGTCCCTCCCTGAGCTCTGCTTATAAATGCGCCCTAAGGAGCAGGTGGACTTCGAGCCTCCACGCTGGAGCTCCTGGGCAACTCCTCACACAGCCGTTCAGCCATTCTCGCTCACTTTGTCTTTTATGCACCCACTCCTTGTTCAGTCATGTGCTCTGCTCACCACTTATTCACCCCGAAACACTTAGTGGTGCATCTGTGGTGCCAGGCCATGTGCTTTCTTGCTAGGGAAACAGAGGGAAATTAAGGCCCTGGCTTTCCCTCACACTGCTCCCAATCTAGGGATGGTACAAACAGGTCCCAAAATAAACATAACACAAGGAGAAAATGATGACGATCATGGGATCATAGGAGAATAAAGGGTTATGGAACTTCAAGGACTGAGAAATGAGAACAGAAAAGGCTTAGGTTGCCAGGAATACAGGCCTGGCACACCAAGCCCTCCACGAGAACATGGTAGTTCTCTGGGGACACCCCAGGATGCTAGGGGGACCCTGGGACCCCGAGGTACCTTGGCATGGTGCAGGTCTACTCCGTACATGGAAAGCTTCTTGGCATTCTCGAGGAAGTGGATTTCTGCTTCTCCTGGGGTCATGCCCCTAAGGGAAAGCAAATGATCACAGGTGGCCATGGGGAAGGTCCAGGCCTGGGTCCTGCTGCCCGAAGGTGACCACAGTCAGACCCTGTGATTCTGGGAAATGTTCTGGAGCAGGTGTAGGGCTAGGCCTCCCCCACCTCTGCCCTCAGTGCAGGACGGCGCACCCCTAGACTCCTCTTCGGCCTGCCCAACCAGTCTCCTGCCAAAGCTCAAGTCCAATCTTGCTTTCTCCAGGAAGCATTCAAGGGCTGGGCTGGGACTCAGGATTTTTGGCTCATTCTGCCACTG
The DNA here is from genome assembly GCA_004027475.1 of Anoura caudifer. Taxonomy (NCBI): domain Eukaryota; kingdom Metazoa; phylum Chordata; class Mammalia; order Chiroptera; family Phyllostomidae; genus Anoura; species Anoura caudifer. The sequence goes on along the minus strand of PVKU01000436.1, from coordinate 211,325 downwards.
AGTTAAATGTGAGCCATAAATTCTGCTTTTCTGTGACTGTGAAGCCACTGTGGAGGCTTTGTCCATCATAAATTATGGGCCCACCCAGGGGCCCCTAAATTACTACCCATAAAAGATATTTATCTTAGAATATGATATGAGAAACCACGTAACCTCCCCTGAGAAACAGGTGCCCATTCTCCTTTCTGGAAAGAAGAGTTATGTAACTCAAATTCCTCCTTTGCTTTGACTTCCAGAACACCACACATCTTACACTTAGTCCCAGTGAACACTTAATAAGGACTACATGCGGTTACTGTTCCAATCACTTTACATGTCTGAACTTACTAAATCCTCAAAACAATTCTATAAAGCAGGTATTATCATTATTCCCATTGTACATGCAAGGAAGCTGTGGCACAGAGAGGTTGAATAACCTCTCTAACCTTGCCTAAGGACACAGCTTAATGTAGCAAAGTGAGGCCCTGGCTGGTGTGGCTCAGTGGAAACCAAACGCAGGCTGCAAACCAAAGGGTCGCAGGTTCAATTCCCAGTCAGGGCACATGTCTGGGTTGCAGGCCAGGTCCCCATTGGGGGCCACGTGAGAGGCAACCACACACTGATGTTTCTCTCCCTCTCTTCCCTTCTCTAAAAATAAAGAAATAAAATCTTTTTTTTAAAAAAGTAGCAAAGTGAGGATTTGAATCCAGAGTTTGTGTTCCCAACCACTACTCTTATATCTGTCTCTTTTCCTCTGGGCCTCAGTCTCCTCTGCTCTGTCCACCTCGGTGACCCACTGTGTGGGATCTGGACACTAGATGTCAATGTGTTCTAGGTCAAAAGAGCTGCAATGAGATGGCCGTTGGCATTGCTCCAGCCCAGAGCGACCTGAGCTGTTTTCTCGGAATCACAGACACACCTCTAAGATATTGCAGGTTCACTTCCAGGCCACCAGAATGTTACAATAAAGTGAGTCACACAAACTTTTTAGTTTCCCAGTGCATATAAAAGTGATGTTTACTTTACACTGTAGTCTACTAAGTATGCAATAGTATTATGTATATGGAATGGGTATACTTAATTTTAAAATACTGTATTGCTAAAAACAATGCTAACTGTAATCTGAGCCTTCAGCAACTCATAATCCTTTTGCTGGGGGAGGATCTCACCTTCAATTTATTGAAAACGCTGTATCTGTGAAGTGCAGTAAAACAAGGTACACCTGTATTCTGACTCTTGCAAATCCCTCACACATTGTACTACCTACGACAGGAATGACAAAGGCATGGCAGGCAGGCCATCGCTCCCTAGTCCTGAGCCAGGCAGACGCTGCTAACCAGTTAGTTGTATGGTTTCAGCATCCTACTCAGCATAATACAACAATGGCCATTGCTAACTAATCAGAGTTTGTGTGCAAGTCTCAGAGAGACATGTCTGCCACCCAGACCCCAAATTCTGGGTCACACCCCAGCAGGCTTTCTTCCCCACATCTGGTCCTGGGCATCCGCTCCTGGTGCAGCCCCCAGGACACAACCCTCCTGTTCCCACCATCCTTATTAGCAATGAGATAACCTCACCACACACCACACTTTACAGCTCATAATGCACTTTCCCATTGTTTACCACATTGGGTTTCCATAACAACCCTGGCCTTGGAGCCCAAAGCACTTCCAGCTTGAAAGGACCTTAGAGACCATTCAGTTTCAGGGGTTCCCTGCCAGGGGACTGGTACCACCCTCATAGTGGGCATTTGGAAATGGGGAGGGGCATTTGGGTCGCTACAGTGACTGAGGCAGTAATAGGAGCATTTAATGGCTGAGACCCAAGGATGCTACACATCCTCCAGAATGAATTCCCCTCCTACAAATAGCACTAGTTGAGAAACACTGACAATCTAAGTCCGTACAAATACAGGTAAAAAATGAGGCTAATTTGCCCTGGCTAATGTGGCTCAGTGGATTGAGCACCGGACTGAGAACCAAAGGGTCACAGGTTCAATCAATTCCTAGTCTAGGGCACATGCCTGGGTTTCAGGTCAGGTCCCCAGTAGAGGGTGCATAAGAGACAACCACACATTGATGTTTCTCTTCCTCTCTTTTTCCTTCCCTTCCCCATCTCTACAAATAAATAAATAAAAATCTTTAAAAAATGAGGCTGACAGGTTAAATAGCCAGCTAATCATCGAGCTTCTGCAACAAAGAGCTTTTCCTCTCTGCACAATCAGCTACTGCATGTGGTAATTTAGTCCTTCCAACAACCCTCCAGGGCAAGTTTTACTAGCGTCCATACTAAACAGATGAGGAAACTAAAGCAGAGGGAAATAAATGACAAGGCTGAGACCCCCTTGTTAGAAAGGGGCTGGGCCAGAAGGCCCTGGCTTTACAATGCAAAAACTTTACGCCAGGATCAAGACATCAGGGCACACAATAGTTATTGTCTCCAGGTGGCAGGTGAAGAGACTGATTCTCAGAAGCCAAGGATGCAGAATTATCACACTCACAGAGGAGCTCAGAACCTTAGTTCTCAAGAGGTCATTTAAGGTCACATAGTTAGTTACTCTCATTCCCATCTGATGAGATGATTTGCCCTCAGATCTGCACCTTGATGAGCAGCAGAGCCAGGTGGGGTACTTCCAGCACTGCCTCAGGGGACCCAGCAGGGATCGTTCTAGGAAGGCCCTGGGTGGAGGCCCTCTCACCTGTACGTCTTGTGCAGCTCCATGATCCTCTCCTCCAGCTCTCGGGTCTGGTTTGGGGCGAAGCGGAGCTCGCTGACATAGTTGCCCACATGTTCCTCAGCATCATAGTCGCCCAGCTCGGCCTGTACAGCGTAGGAGCCCAGCAGGGCATGTGTGACAAAGGAGCAGGGCAGCCGGCCTGTGATGATGTCCGCCCGCAGCTGCAGGCACAGGTAGTATCTGGAGATAGGGGAGAGTGGGCATGGGCACGGGGCCCCTCCCTGCTGAGATGCCCCTCTGCCCCGCACGGCTGCCCCCTGCCCCATCAGAACCAAGCTGACCGCCCCTCACTCAGCTCAGGAGAAAAGGAAGATACTGGCATTTCGTGCATTGGTAGTTTGGGTGTGTTTTGCACCATTTCATATGACTTGAAGCATTTTTGTTCACATCTAAGTTTGAAGGATTTTTCCTAGTGTGGGAGCATTTTCAATTTCTGACTCATTTTCAAGCTAAATAGGCCTACTTCGACTGCTTTCATAAAATGTCATGTACTTTTGTTTATACAATGAATGTATTCTGATTGTGGAAAAATGTAAACTTTAGAGATGACTCTAAGCTTCTTCTTGATGTCCTTTCTCAGAATCCCCTCCACTGGAGGTCCCCTCACCATCTGTGTGATTCTAGACCTTTTTCCTCCGTGGTTGTATAGGCCTGCACATGGTTTTGATTTGCGTGTGTTTTTAATGTGTACATGGCATCAAAGGCTGCATGTGACTATCCAGCTTGCTTCTGTAGAACCAACCATGCGCCGTAGAGCCCTTCCCAGGTCAGCACACGAGACGTGCCCTCACTCATTTTATCTAATGCACGGCTCGCCCCCAGCCCAGACGGACCTGTTCACCAGTGTTTTCTCAACACTTTTTATTTTGCCTCTGGTGCTAAGTGAATTGTCTAAAAATAAATTGGTTTAAAAGAAACATTTCCAACCACTAGGCCATGATTTTTTATAACTTTTATGCACACTTGGATGATTTTACAATTTTTAGGACCATTTAAAACCATTTTTTATTGCTTTTTGGTTATTGTGTATTAAAAAAAAATGTTTCGGTCCATTCCCTGCCAGCAATGCCTACTTGCCCATTTTGCTATGTTTCACCATTTTTTTCAATTGCCTATTTCTTTTTCTTTTAAGTGGCTTTTATTTAATGTAATTTTTACTGCTCATGATGTTCTCTTACAGTCTGATCTGAAGCTCTGGGAGGAAGCGTGTGTAGCCTCAGTGTGTGCTCAAGGCCAAGGTGTGGGCTCAGAATCAGCAGCCGCTCAAACATCACAGGCACCGAGTATGGACAGATGAGCATTTTGTTCAAGTCTAAGATTTCAGAAATCATCACCAAGCACTCTGATAGATATTTCATTTCAATCGGTTTGTCATTTTGACCAGTTTATTCTGGGCCTGGATATTTTCTACTAAATCACCCCATCCCCTGGGTCATCCATGCTGGACAAAGCAAACTTCCCTCCTAGGGTCCCTGGAAACCCGGGGACTGGCACAAGGAGAAGCACCAGAGGGCAAGGCCACAGGGGTGGAGGATGAGCTGCTATGAAGCTCTCATTCCTCCCAGGAATGGACGCAGAATCTTGGCCACAAGCTGGACCTCAGGGCTAATGAGGCCAAGGCCTCCAGCCAGATCTATTCCAGGGACAAATGTCTTATCTCCCAAGGCCAAAGTCAGCATCTTGACCTTGGCCCATTGCCTGGCAGACAGGCAGCCAACATTATTAAGGAGAGACTCAATGGCAGGGACGGGATGGCTAAACAGCCCTCCCCTGCTGTAGGAATAACGCCAAGTCCACATCTCACTGTTGGTGGGTGGGCAGGGCCCAGCACATGGAGGACATGGCCCAGGACGTCATGAAGCGAGACTATCTCTTTGGAATGAGCTATGATAAAGAGAAGGGTCTCTCACTGTTCTGGTTTCCAGAGGCAGGATGAGCCCCATAAAAGCGCTCTCACCTGGAAGGACGCTTTGCACCCCCTTTCAATCTTCAAGCCATGTCATCTACTGGCCTGAGGCACAAGGAGACTGCAGGTGCAATCTGTGTGCACCCAGCAGCCAGGTGGCCTCCGTGGGGGGTGGCTTATATGCTTCATTTGACCCCCACGGAGCATAGCACCCAGGACCAAACTCCCACGTGCAGAGGCATCTGCACTCCACTCCCTCCTGATCCCCAAAGCCAAAAACTAGTGATCCGCCCAGCACCCCAGATCTTCAGATGTATTTGGCTGGTCCTACCCAGAGATGCCTATACCACGTTTTTAAAAAAATTTGAATTAGTTTCCAACGTTTAAAAATTATGGTTTTTACTCTCAGATTGGGCCCAATTCCCACAAGGCCGTGATTGCCCAAGGTGAACAGCAACTATCTTAGATGGCCCCTGTCCCCTTGGATTCAAATTGGTCCCCACTGCTCCCTGTGACACCTCCCCCTCTGAAGCCAAGGGTCACCTGCCATTGACCATTGTGTTTGCATCAGTTTCTCTAGCACTGAGTCAGCTTGCATTGTGGACAGGGTCTACCTGGCCTCAGGAGGCATCTGAGTTTGCAGCTGCCATCACACACCACCCCGTTTCCCATGGCCAGCACACCTGCCTCTCCCTCCACCACTCTCACCTTGTGATATCTTCTGTCAGCTGGGCAGGGTCAGGGGGGTAGAACTTGACTGTGAAGGCAAAATTCCAGGGGCTGCCTGCGAGAAGAAGATGCGGCAGAGATCAGAGAGGACTCATGACCCCAGTGGGTGGCCCAGACAAACCATCCTATCAGCAATTTTCAGTCTTCTCATGTTTATAATCTTGGGACAATCCAATCAGGGACTCTGGAACACTCCCACTTGGCAGATGAGAAGACTGAGGCCCGGGTTAAGAAACTTGTGAACTAGCAGCAGGAAGGAAGGTAGAAAGAAAGGACACCAATGGTGCACACCAGCCACACCATTATTTTACAAACATCACTTCACTAAATCTCTATGAGTAAATCCTTGATTATCCTCCCTTGGCAAATGAGGCCAGCCCAAAGTCACCCAGCTAGGAAGTGGGGATGCCGGGGTTCAGACCGAGGCCATTTGGCTCCAGAGCTCGCGCCCCTTCCTCTTCAGCAAAGTCTACGCCACAGGACATTAATGGGAAGAAGTCTGGGAAGTACCACATTAAACAGGTTTTCTAAGTTTAGACTTCTCAGAGCCCTCACTCTGCCGTTACAAATTGTACCTCTCTAAAGGAGGCAAGCTTTCAAGTTCCCAAAACTCATTTGACCTGCTGTATCCATTTTTCATAAGGCAGATTAATGTTCCCTGAAACACACTTTGGAAAACTCTGCCCTCTCTCGCTTTAACTCTATCTCAGATGACAGAATTGGATTATAAACAAGACCTGAAAGGCAAATTTGATGGGCTAAAAGTAACAAAGGACATTTCACAGGAATAAATGTTAACCTCCACATTTAGGTATGAAAAATTAATGGTACATCTATGGAAGGCAGGGAGAAACAAGGGCTGAGGTCTGAGCTGGAAACTAGCTCTGTGAGCCAAGGGAAGGGTGGACCTCTTAGGATGGGAGAGGTCGGTGTCGGCGGGAGGGAGACGAGGGAGAGACACAGAGAGGGTGTTGGTGAACGGCTACAGTCCTGAACAATGGTCAGATCACTTCTGGGACATTTCGGGTGCCATGCTCTAGAAAGACCCCTGACAGTAAGAAAGCGAGGCCCATCCCGGACAGGAGAGGAGTCACGAAGGGCTGGAGGCCAAGCTGTCACTATAATCCTTGTCCCTGTGGTCATCACCATCTTTGCCATGCAGCTGTCAGGTCCCCAACCCTTAGCAAGCATTGGTCACTTATTTTGCTAACCATGTTATGGGCATGTATGGGAATTTAATCTTCATTCTAACCCTGAGGTTGACTTTCGTTTCTATACATGAAGATTTTGAGAGATTAAGTCACTCTCCCAGGGTCACTCAGCTAGACAGGGGTCTAACCTTGTGTCATCCAACCCCAGAACCCAGGCTCCGGAACACAGCTGAGTCCCTAGAAAAGGAAGCCTCAAGGGGAAACAATCTCTGCCTCAGAAATGGTAATAGTAATAATAATAACAACTAATACATATCAGATGCTACTGGTGCAGGTACCATTTTAGGTGTGGTGTACCTTCAGTTAATCCTCACAACAACACTGAAGGTAGGTACTATCGTTATTTCCACTTTACAGAAGAGGAAGCTGAGACACGAAACAATTCATGTAAGAAGGAGTGATGGAGTCAGAAGTCAAATCCAGGCAGTTGAGCCTCATTCTCCCTCCTTTTAACCACCACGCCACTGCCTCAAGAGAAGCTCCTACTATCTGCCACACCTGTGGCATTTAACTGTCATCCCCACCGTGTGAGGCAGGAATCACTAATCCACTTGCCAAGGAGAAGCAGGAGCCCAGAGGGCTGGAGGCATGGTCCCCAGTGCCCTAGGAGATGGCTGCAGAGATCTGGGAGGAAATATACCCAACTCGAGCACGAGACACTAGCACTTGTGCCACCTTCCGAGGGCCGGGGGCGCTGTCTCAGAGAAGGAAAGAGGGTAAAAAATTGCCCCATGGGGGCTCCAGAGCGCAGAACCCGAATGAATGGGTGGGAGTTACATGGGTAGGGACAGAGACTGTGGCTCCACACGAGGCGGCAGCGCTGCTCCTTGGTGACAGGGGCGCACAGACTCCCGGCCCTGGGGAGGGAGCTGAGACTCCACCACTGTCAGCTGCTTCTCTTCTCTAAGCTTTGGGTCCTTCCCTAACACTGCACACTGTATGTGCTCTGATCCCTCCAGGCAGGAGGGCCAGCCCTCCCAGCCAGGCTAGGGCTCCTGGGGACAGCCCGAAGCTCATGCCTAGGACCCGGATGGCTCCAGAAGAGCGTGCTCTGTCTGTGTGCCTCCCTCTTTGTCTCCAACTGACAGGAGCCAAAGGGAAGAATTCCTCAAGCCCCCTCCCACAGAGTCAGCTGGCATCCCTGGGCCCAGATGCCTGCTGTCATGGCAACAGGCTGCGCTACAGCCTTCTAGCCCAGGGACCCCAGAGAGTCCAAGGAAGGGGGAGGGTTGTTTAGGCTCCAGGTGTCTGCCTACTGCATAGCCCTGGCCAAGGCCACCTACCTCCCCCTTGTGCCATTTGAAGGCTGCCTGACCCCTCCCAACATAAAGCACAGGTTGTCGGCCTGCTCATCTGTTGGAAATGAGTGCAGGATGGTGTCAGAAAGCTGGGGCTCAAGACCTGACTCAGCCGATTGCTTGCTCTGTGACCTTGGGTATATAACTGCCTCTCTCTGGGCCACAGTCATCCCCCATTAAACACAGGAGAGGGCCAAGATCAGGGATGGGCCTGGCTCTCTCCCGACACATTACACCCTGTCAGTTGACAGTGGCCCAGGGTGTGTGGGGACAGGGATTCCGAGCTGTTCCTTGAAGCCTTCACCAGCCCTGGACAGTTTTCAGGCCATCAATTTGCCCCCTTGTCCTAGATGACCCCACAGGTCCCTTCCAGTGCTGACGTCCTGGAGGCGTCGCTGATCCCTGTGCTAACCTGCTGTGCAGCTCTGGATCAGCGATTTTCAACCGGTGTGCCGCAAGAATTTGTAAAACACGCAATGCCTGACTATTTAGTCCTGAGCACTGACCTCTTTTACCTGAGACTGTCAAATAAAATGACAACAGCCAACGCAACAATAACCGTCTGGTGTGAATGAATCAATATCACACCAGTTTTTTGTCATGTCAGCAAAACACATTTGTGTTTTTTTGGTGTGCAGAATTTTAGTAGTTTACATGTGCCCTGAGATGAAAGAGGGTGAAAATCACTGCTCTGGACAGTCAGTTCTCATGTCCAGGCCTCAGGCTCCTCCTCTATAAACTCTATACACCAATGCCTTGCCCTCCCCAAGGCCTTCCACGGGGAGCAAATGAACTCAAGGGTCTGAATGCACTTCCTGAAGGGGGTTGGAGCAGCACAACCTGGCCTCGTGGCCCAGGACCCCTGCCCACCCTTCCTGTACGCTCCCAGCCACCGTGGGCCACTCACTCCGGATCTGCTTCTTGATTTCCTTGGACGGGTCCAGCCAGTTCTGCAAGAGAAGATCAAGTCTTTTAGAGGGAAGATAGTGAAGAGGACCCAGGTAGGTATAGGGGGGAGAAACATCCTGTAGCGGCCCCACTGACAGCCCTGACAGGGGACACCCTTCCCCGGCTGAGCTTTCTAGGCTCATTCCCCTGGGACTAGGAGGTGAAGGAACGATGCCTGGATTCACCACAGGGCCTGGGACCCAAGGCCCGGAGGCTGGAGTTGCCCTGAGGCAGTGCAGTGAACAGGTAAAACAGCTTCGGTGGGGCTGGCGGGAAGGAGGAAACCAGGGGAAGCTCAGAACAGAGCCTCCCAAGGGGTGGAGGAGGTGCCTTGATTCCCCCTGGGAAGTCATAACTGGCTCCCCAGATGCTCATCTGGGGTGACATTCAGGTCACCCAGAAAAGACCTGGGGGTGGAGTGGACACAGAGAACCGAGGACAATGTAGGACTGGCTGAACCTTGGGGACGAGCGAACAGAAGGTGACCAGTGACAACCTGAGGACCGATGGAAGCGACGGGATGCCACCAGACTCCGGGGCCCTGAGGGCAGAAGTCTCCCCCACAGCAGGCCTCCCCTGCCAGCCCCGCTCCCCGGCCCAGGCACCTTCTGGCTGTCAGCGTCACAGAAGGTCAGGCCAAAGTAGTCCTTCTCCAGCAGGTTGAGGTGCTCACAGACCAGGTCGAACAGCACCTGGCCCCGGCCATGTTTCTGAAGAAGAGAGCAAAGCTCTGTGAGGCCAGAACACACACCTCGGGGAGGCTCGGGGGAGACCCCCGGCTCCACTAGGATAACGCGAAAACCCACGAAAGCCTCCCAGTGTCTGGAGAGATGTCAGCACTCCCCATCCACCTGGCTCTGACCCTGACACCCGGGTCATCAGCTGCCTTCTTCCATGCCCTGCTGGGGTCCTCCTAGACCTTGGGCATGCGTGGGACTGGGGACAGAGCCTCCCAAGGCTGATTTCTCCTTCCTTTACAGCAATTAAGAGAAGGAGACTAACTTGGACACAAAGAGCGGAAGGTGAAAGTCCAAGTTTTGGGTGTGAGAGGAGAAGAGCCGCCTGAAATACATGAAGGATGTGGACAGAGGGGCAGAGGCAGGCCCAGGACTCAGGGTTACAGTGTGGCTCCCCCTCCCTCACCCTTCCCCTCACTGAGTGTGAGTGAAACCCAGGGCGGCCCAGCCTGGAATGCCACCCCTCACCTGGGCAGCGAGAGAGGTTTTATAGGGGCTCACGGGGCCTAAATCAGCCTCAGCTTGAAGCAGCCCAGGTAGAGCCCCCTTTCTGCCCCACCCCCACACACCCAGGCTCAGCGCCTCTCTGAACACCATCTGGGCCTGAGGAGTCCCATGCCCAAGGCCAAATCCAAGAACCTGGCTGGGTACCCCAAACCCACAGGGGTGAGGGTGAGCACCAATAAAGGGATCACAGGGCAGGGGGAGCGATGAGCAGTCACTACTCAAAGAGGCAGGGGCCTCCAGAGAGAGGGTGAGATCCCTGCAGGGTCTGGCTAGGTCGTGGGGACTGGGACCAGGCCTGACGATGGCCAGCAGCTTTGGGAAGCAAAGAGCTTCCTGAGCCTGGAGGAGTCCCTCAGAGAAAGGGGGCCTGGCTTCAGCCAAATGCCGTGCGCCCTCCCAGGGCAGCCTGAGACAGCCCCCTGTGCTGGTGGGGGCAAGAGAGATGAGAGGGAAGATATTGCTTTATTGTGCCCAGAAATAGGCATGGTGTCTATTTTGAAACCCTTCAATAGAAGAAATAAATATATTTTAAAAATAAATAAAAAAACCCAACCCTGCAAATAAGTGGGACCCAGCTTCCCAGGAATCAGAAGTCAGCCAATTCCCTTGAGGACACGGGGAAGAAGGGGAGGTGGCCCCTGTAACTCTCAGCAGTAAGGCCACCTCTGGACTCTTCCGTACACACGCAGAGAGCCAGGAATGGTGCCTGGACTAGGGAGGAACCTGAGGGGCCGAGTGAGAGTTCAGAATTAGGGCAGGAGTCTGAGCCTATACAGAAGAGAGAGATGCTAAATGTGAGGCCAGGAGGGCTGACCCCAGAGAGGAGGCATCTGCCCCACCACCCAGCGTGGGACAGGACCATGTCACAAGGTTTCTATACGGCCACCCCTCTATGCCTGGGGGACAACAACCTTAGCATGGAACCCTCGAATGGCCAGTTTATCCTGGAGACTAGAGGTGGTGCCCTGGACAGGCGGTTCATGAGGAAGGACCACCTCTCCACCCAATAAATACATGGAAATGATTCTCGCTGAAACATCAGTGCCTGCTGGGCCACACCAAGGAGCCCGGTGCCCAGGCCTTCTGGGCTGCAGACCAGCCCCTAGACGGTGGCTCCTTGCCAAGGTGCAGCCACTCTGAGAAACCTTTGCCTGGTGCCAGTCTGGTGCCCCACCTAATTCTATCCTCAATCGAAACAGTCCTCCCCAGCCTTGGTGCCACCATCTGCACAAAGGAGGGCTGGCGAGGTCAACTCCCTGGGATGCCGCGGTCGGTCCAAGGCTCCGTGGAGAATGGACGCCCTCTGGCTCGGCCCGGGCTGCGTACACACAGAAGCCTGCCCTGGCTCTGAAGCCAGCTGGCCAGGGATAGGACATGTGGTGCTGGGTGCTCCCTACCTCCACCTCACACTCATACTCAGAGGCATCGAGGAGAGTGACTCGGCAGAGGGCACTCTTGTATTTCTTGGCAATCTTCTGGGGTGACTTCTGGGCCTTGCTGGGCGTGGTCCTCTCTGACAGGCCGTCGGCCTCCCCGTTGTCCTTCTCCTCCATATCTAGGCTCTGTAGGTCCAAACAGGGGGAGAGCTTGGTTAGCGGGCTTGGAACCAGAACCTTTCATCCCAATGAGATGCCATAAGGAGGCAGCTGGGGCTAAGAAGAGCCCCAGAATGAGAGCCACTGCCGTCCGAGGCCCCCAGGGTGACCAGGGATGTGCGGGAGGAGAGCCAGAGCTTCTGTGAGCTCAGGTTGGCTCACGTGAGGGGTCCGCAGCTTCCCTGCAGGCTCCTGCTGCTGGGGCAGCCTCTGTGGGCAAGAGCACCCCACAAAACCAAACCTGGTAGCCAGAGCTGCCCTGTCTCCCGAGGACGGTGCATGAGTTATCAGGGCAGCCATTGGGTCTCCTCCTCCTTGATCTGTCACTGGGTCTAGCATGAGACCCAGTGGGGACCCACTGGGGACTTGTGGAGTGATTTAACGGAGGGAGGGGAGGTCTAAGCCCTGCCCTCTAATCCTAGCTGTACCACCAACACCCTCAATGACCTTGGCCAAGTCCCTGCCCTACCTGGGCCTGTCATGAATTAAGGAAGGTGTGAATTCAATAGCTAGGTGACTCCTCAAGTCCCCTGCAGCTTCAGGGTGATAAACTGTGCTCTGGGGCGACAGGGGGCTTACCCAGCTAGAACCGACAGGCAGGGAAATTAAGGTTGAAAGAACATGGGTTTTTGAAATCAGATCTAGATTCAACATCTGCCTCTGTCACTTTATAGCAATGTGACTTTGGGTAACTCCCCTCATCCTGCTGAGCTTCAGTTGCCCCAAGTGTAAAATAGGGAGATTAATAGCTACTCTCTTAGGTTTGGGAGAATTAAACATAAAAACAAAAACAATGCCTCTGGCGCTATGCTTCGCATGTAGTGGGTCAGTAATAAACCCTCGTTTCCTCCTCTCCTCTGCCCTAAGGGCTTGCCCCAGAGAAGGCGCTGGGCAGGAAGAGGGATGCCCACCTCTCAGGCACACACCTGTTCAGCAGGCCGAGTGTCCTGCTGGGGCAGATGCTTTTCATTGGAGTTGGCCTCAGGGTGGCCGTGGCCTGCAGGGGTCACTGGAGTGGTCACAGCAGCAGCGGCGGCCTCAGGCTGCTGCGGGGCCTCTTCCTGAGCCTTCTTCACCTCAGAATCCGGGCCTGTCTCTGTTGTCATGGTGACCAGCACGCCTGCATTGGCATGAAGAAGAACATGTGACGGGGAAAGGGGCAGTGATGGTGTGACAGAACAGAGTGAGAGGGGCAGGAACCACATGCAGAGAGAGACAGATGGAGAAAAATGGACAAAGAGCCACAGAGAGGAGGGAGGGAGGGACAGGAAGTAGGGATGCAGAGAGAGTGAAGTGAGGGGTTAGTGGTGGTAACTGAGGTCACAGACTCTGCTACCCCAACCTTGTGTCCATATAGCTCCAATTTCTTGTCCCAGGTCTGGCACGTGGACCCTTTCTAAGGACAATGTGAGTCCCCCTAGGGAGCCCCGCTCTGCCCAGAGCACAGGGGGCAGTCAGTGAGTGACCTCCCGCAGGCAGGGCCTTGGCCAGGCTGTCAGTCCAACGACAGCAGGCCCAGGCAGCCCCACTAGGCTGCTGGCACACAGTAACCCCTCAGTAAGGGCTGGGTAAACTGAACTCAACCAAAGAGCTCTCGGCTGCAGGCCCTCCCAGCGCTGGCCTGGGCAAGGCTCTTCACGCCCCAAGCCTCAATAACTCCTGCCCCGCTGACTTCACAGGGAGGTTGTCAGGATAGAGCTGAAGGGTAAGACAGGAAGGCACTCTCAACACAAGCACAGCCCTGTCGAAATAAGAGTTGGGAAAACTAGCCTTAGGCTCCAGGTTGGCCACAAATGGAGCATTCACTTTATCTCTCTAGGACTCACCCAAAAAGCAAGGGGCTTAGAGAAATTATCTCTGGGACAGGCCATTGTTACCATTTTCCACTTGGAGCAAGAAGTGAGATTTCAGAGAATCAAGGACCTACTGCCCAGCTATTCTGTGGAATAAGCAAACTGCAAAAACGGAAAAAGGGAGAAAATGGCACGATCCCACTTTATATATAAAAACAAAATAACCTCAACAACACATCGTCGTGTTTGTGCCCAGGTAGTAAAAGATCTGGAAGGACACTCAGCAAACTGTTAAGAAAGGTTAATAATTCAGAATGGGATAAAGGAAAATGAGAGTTCCATGGGGTAGGATAAGAGAGGGGACTTTCTTTTTAACTGTATACACTTTGGGATTACTTGTATAATTTTAAATATGTATATACTTAGATTTTTAACTCACAAGTTGTTTTTTTTAAGAAGGAGAAAGTACCCATTCTGACCCCAATCAATGGATCCTCAAAGAAAAGTTTGGAACTAAAGCCAGGAAGCCCTTACCCCTGAGTCTAGAGCCTCCCTCCGAATCCACCTGTCCCTTATGCAACACCAACTGGCAACCCCGTGCCAGGACATAAATGAGAAAGATTAAGACTAGACCTGCAGGTCCCTCCCTGACCCCATCTCCCTGATCACGGGAGGCTTCTGATGGGCAGACAGATGGACAGATGCTGGATCTGCCCTGGGGTCCCTCCCTGATCCCACCCACCATGGGAGCCCCTGGATGGATAGATAGACAGATGTTGGATCTACCCTTCAACATCATAACCAGCTCCAGGGGCACACATCCATGCCCCACACCTCCTTTTTCAATCCCTCCCTGTATTCCAGGGGGGCACCAGCCTGGCCCAAAGCGAAGGGCCCCACTAGACCACACGAGAGCTCTTGGGCCCAGACAGACAGATCACGAGCACCCTCACACCCCACCCGCTAGATAATGAGTGAAATGCTTTGTAAGCTGGAGTTTGTAGCACAAATGAGAGGGTTTGTTGTGACCGATGCTGCTGTTAAGGTGGAAGATGAAGCGTGAGGGAGGGCCTGAGTTCGCACTGCCTCATCCCCACCCAGAAACGCTTGCCGCTCACATCATTACCCTGGGCTTTATGGGGATCACCTAAAGCCACAGTAAAATAAAGGCTCTCTGTTGCTTGGGTGACACCAAGTGCCAACCGTGCCAGGACACAAAGCCACAAGAGCTGCTCCAGGGGAGCTCACAGCCCAAACTGAGACTTGTCCGCCTGGCTCAGGATCTCTTCTTCGCCTGCACTGGAGTCTGTCGGCCATTATGCTAGATAAGGCCTATAGGGAAGAATCCTTAAAATAAATGCCTACTTAACTTTGCTTAAGAAAAAAAAAAAAGAATCCCCAGACTTATCTGTATGTTTTTGCTGCGAGAAGCGGAGTCCACATGACCCTCACGTGGCAGCCCAGAGGCTCTGGCACACCCGCTCCTCCCGCTGCCTCAGTCTGGTGTCAGCCCACAGTCTCCGAACCTTCCCCGGGCCCGCGTCTCCTCGCAGCCACCCAGGAGAACAATTCTAAGTAAATACCCCAGTCTTCCGCTGCCCGGGTCTTTAGCAGAGCCTGCTGGCAGTAAAGACCTGGTTGTGGCAGAACCACAAATGAGAAGAACTGGAAATCTTTTAAGATAATCCGATCTGCCCTCGCTGGGTGGCTCAGTCGGCTGGGTGTCACTGTCCGGTACACAGAGAGGTTGCAGGCTTGACCCCCAGTCAAAGTGTGTACAGGAGGCAACTCATCGATGCTTCTGTCTCACATCAAAATTTCTCTCTATTCTCTCTCTGTCTCTCTCTCAAATCAATAAACGTATTCATGGGTGAGGATTTTTTTTTTAAGGGAATTCAATCTCCTCTTTTACAGATACCCAGAGAGCAAAAGAGACTTGAGTGACAGTCACTTCCTCAGCCAGGGCTCCCTAGTCCCTCCCACCCAGCCTCCTGATGCCCCATCCCAGCTGCTTCAAACCAACCTCCGCAGACTCTCCTCGAAGGAGAAAGCACTCAGGTAAAAGGAGGTGGCGTAAGCCACCAGTGAGTGCCACGGCCAGGGGCTAGTTACATCAATGACCGCTCATCCACTCCAAAGAGTTTAAAAAGAGGATGCAAAATATCTGAATGAAAAAGCATGATACACAACAGTCTGTAAAAACTGACCCTATTTTGATCAATTTCTATAGACTGACACAGAAAATTCAGCAAAGTATTCACTTTGGTTGTTTCTAGACAGCAAGAGTATAGATTATTTTCTCTTCTTTCTGCTTAATAGTAGTTCTCAATTTTTCTACTACACTTGGAGATTTCTTTTATTTTCTTGTTTTTAAAAAATTTTTACTGTTATTCTATTACAGTTACCCCAATTTTCCCCCCTTTGCCCTCTTCTGCCCAGAGCCACTACTCCGTTAGTCAATCCCCACACTGTTGTCCATGTCCATGGGTCACTCATACATGTCCTCTAACTTAAAAACATTAGAGTTTGCCCTGGCAGGTGTGGCTCAATTGGTTGGAGCATTGTCACATAAATCGAAAGGTCACAGATTTGACTCCCAGTTGGGGGCACATGCTTATGTCACGGCTTGGCTCCAGTGTGAGAGGCAGCTGGCCGATGTTTCTCTCTCACATCGATGTTTCTCCCCCTGCTCCTCTCCCTTCTTCTCTCTCAAAAATCAGTAAACCTGTCCTCAGGTAAGGATTAAAAAATAAATAAATAAATAAATGTTTCACAACATTTAAAAAATAAAAACAGGTTGAAAAATAAATTTTTTCAGTGCACACGGCTTGGTGTAACAGGATGAGGAGGAGATAAAGTCTGCTTAAACATTAAAACTTTTCACTAATTCAAAAGAAAAATAATATTGACAAAAAACCTATGATGTGATCCTTCCTTATTTTACAAGTCCAGGGATAATGGCACGGTTCTCTTACTAGGCCACAGAAAACAAGCCAAGAACCTGGCTGTGGCTTCTGCTACAGCCAGTCACGTGGGCACGGTTCTGCCCAGGCCCAGGTCAGCACAGACCGATGGAGACGGCGGGCAGCCAGGCTGGCCGGGTACCACGGGGGACCCTGCAGAAGCAGGTGCTGGTTTCTTTGGTGCTCACTGCTGCACGGGAGGACGAAGCTCACCTAGGAAACGGTTAAAGAGCAGGCATAACGTGACTTAGTGTATGCTTCAGGCCCTAGAAGATTCTGGAGCTCTGGTGATAGGGAACATGGCCTGCAGTTCTTAAAGAAGAGCTTACAGAGTCAGGAATGGAGGGTGAGGTAGAGTCAGGCTTTGAAAAACGGGAGAATTTAGACAGGAGATGGCAGGGAGGGCATTTGGGCTGAGTCATCATGTGAGCGAACGCCCAGAGAGGGGGACAGGTAGCACTGCACAGAGGACAGACAGGAGTACTTGACATCCTGATACCTCAGGATAGGAAGCCTGTAAAGGTGCATGTCAAGCACCCTGGCAGGAGGCGCAGGCTGGAGTCTGGAGCAGTGAAGGAGCTGGGGCGGTGCAGGCAGCCTTGCAAGAGTCAGAAGCGTGACTCTGCTGGGAAGGGCAAAACTCCCATCACTACGTGCTGCTGTGGACCAGGCCAGTGTCAGGGACTTCATGGTCATCTCATGGGTCCCTCGCAGGGTGGCAGGGCAGGGACAGACCTAGGTCAGGCAGACCCAGGTGACCCAGACCCAAAGCCTGGCTCCACCACCTGCCCTCTCTGCAACCAGGAGCAAGTGACTTCACTTCTCTGAGTCTAGGTAGCCTCGTCTACAAAACAGAGATACGCTGCCCTCTCTCCTGGGGTGGTGATGGAGATTCAGGAAAATAACATCAAGAGAGTGCCCAGCATGGTTTGGACCCAACAGAATCACCCTGAGAGAGGGTCTGTAACCACAAGCATTTAACAGGAAGCCGCAGTAGGGAGTGGTCCGAGAACCAGGAGCTCAGAAGTGCCATCCCAGAACAGATGGGGAAAGAGATGTTCTAAGAGACAGAGGCTGGCAAGGCCTGACCTGTGACAATAAATATGAAAACTGGAATGTGTGGGATTAGCAAAGGGAGAGGTCAGCCAGAGAAGTAAATGCTGGCGGAGCACATGCCCCCCTGTCTGGAGGAGAGGGGCCCAGCGAGGCCCCCAGCATGCTCACGTGGTGGGTCTGGGGCCAGCCCTGCAGGCTGTCTGCATCTGATGCTCTCCAACATCGCAACCGCCTGCTGGCTCTCCCTCCAGGGGCACCAAGCAGCCTTCACACACTGTGGCTTTCCATCTGGGTGGCCTTCTGAGAGAGGGGGTTCTAGCCAGGCTGAGGCAATATCCACTCGGCCTGCTGTTGTTCTGCTCACCAAAATGGATTTACACATCAGGCCCTCCAACCTAGGTTGGCATGAGTCAGCATCCCTGAGGCCAGTAACTTGCTTTTTTTTTTTTCTCTATTCCCACAGCCGCTGCTCAGGTACAAGCCACTCTACCTCATGCTCGCGTGGCTGCCCCCACCTCCTCCACAGACTCCCTGGGGCCACTTGGGCCCCCTAGGGTTTATTCTCCACTGAGAAGCCACCAGGACCTTTTAAAAACTCCAGTTGGATGCCCTCTAAAACCTGCAATGACTTCCCATCAAAGGAAAACACAACCTCTTCCCCAAAGCTACAGGTCCCTGCCTATGGCCCCTGCAGAGCAGCTCCCACCATGGCCTGCACCCTACTGCACCATCATCACCGTGAACTTGTCACACTGGCTGTCCGTCTGCTCCTCCACCACACCAAGCTTGCCTCTGCTCTGGGGCTTTGTCCTTAAATGGAACCTCTGTGTGGACAGCGGGCCTGTCCCCTGTGCCTTGGCCATTGTGGCTCTCACCCTTCACATCTCAATCTGTGTACCCCTTGACCATTCTGTCTAAAGTGGACCCCTCCCCCCAGTTGTTTTGGTTACAAATGCTGATTGTTTGTTTGTTTGGGGGGGTTTGGGTTGGGTTTTTTCTTTTTTGCCATTTTAACCACTTTTAAGTGTAATGACTCAGGTCCACAATTGCACTCACAGTGCCATACAGAAATCACCACTGCCGATTTCCAAAGTGTTTCCTCACCCCAAACAGAAACTCCGCACCCATTTAGCAAGCAGGCTGAATTTCTTCCCCAATAACCATCCCAAACAAAACCTATATTTATTGATTGATCTACTTATTTGTTCACTTCTAGAACATAAACTCCATAAAGACAAACCTTTGTCTCATTCGCCCTTACCCCAGGGGCTTAGCGCAGTTTCGATGAATAACAACACCAAAGCTATTTTGCTATTTGCCAGGCACTGATCTAAGCACTTTACATCAATTAACTCATTTAATCTTTATAATAACCTATAATAGATACTCTTTTTATCTCCACTTTACACAAGAAGACACTAAGAAGTCACTTGACTGTGACCACACAGCTGGTAAACGGCAGCACCAGAATTGAAACCCAGGGGTCTTGGGTCAGATGGCTGGGTGGATGGACAAATGGACAAACGCAGGGGTGATGGGCAGATGGATGGAATCCCAACAAGACAATTTTGAAGTCTTCTCAACTGGGGCGAGAGACCAGGACTACATCCACCTCAGGAGCCTTTCTGGGCGCCAGCCAGCCAGCCTGTCCTGATGACTTATCGGCTCTTAAGCACCTGACTTTTCTCTCCAAACCCCTGATATTATCATCCTTCTTTTACTGATGAGGACACACAGGCCCAGAGAGGCGTACCAGTTTGCTCAAGGTCATAGGGCTGTGCCAAGTCTCTCAGACTCCCGAGCCCACCCCAGTACATGCATTTCAGCAGCTGCAGGTAGCCGTCCTGTACTTTCTGCCAGCAGTGAGGCTGGCTATGGAGAAACTTCCCAAGATCGAAAGGCAAATGCACTGGGAAAAACCTGCACTCAGGTCAGGGCCACTGCTTGTTTCCATTCTGCCACCTCCTACCTGAGGGGCCTCGGGCAAGTCGCTTTCCCTTTCCGAGCATGTTTCCTCATTTGTCAAACAGGGGTGAGAGCCCCTGTCCTACTGCTGCAGAAAAGGGCCATGTGGACAAAGGATGTTGCAGAGAAGTAGAGCACTTTAAAGCACAAAAGCTGAAGTCACGGCAAACACAGGGAGAGTGCAGACTACAGATGTGTATGACATGCACCGGAAGCATGTCTTTGCATGCACGTGCACCGCAGGGGACCAGCACTGGGGTGCAGACGCCACATGTGTCCACAGCCGTGAACAGTCACTCCCTAAACTGCAAGGCTGCCTCTTCTAGATCTTGGACACTGGCGGCATTCATCAGGCATTCCCAGGAATTCTGAATCAGGTAGCAACGGGTGGTAGGAAGGAGCAGAAAGAGAGAGAGAAATGGACGGGCTGCAGTGATACCAAAACACCAAGAGGCTGAAATGGGAGGCAGGAAGTGCAGCTCTTCTGTTCTGAATGATGTTTCCATAATCACGGGGGTGGGGGGGGAATCCATCTCCCCCATCCCCCTACACTTCCTGGGCTGCAGGTCTCCTTTTACACACCCCACTCAAAGAAGCGGGAGTCTGACCTCTTGGACTACCCCTTGAGCTCCCCTGCCTGCTAACTCCTGGTTGGCTTTGGCCAACGGGAGGCGCTGGCAGGAGGTCAGAGGGTGCAAGGAGACAGAGGTCAGGATATATCTTCCCAATTTCCCTCCTGTGGTTCTGGCGGTGGCTGAGCCCCTCTGTGACAGTTCATTGCACAACTCCAGCCATCAGTGAATTCCGGGAACATGGCCCGCTCCCTCTGCTCACTCAGGCCAAGGGGAGGTAACAGCTTCTCTCACTGTAGCAGCTTCTGTTACCATTGGTTTGTAGGTATTCTTTGTGGGTTCCCTTAACCCTGTCCATACCTTTATTACCAATGAACTCAGTGGAAGCATTTAATGCATATACCATAAGGAAATTCTATTTCCTTCCAAAGTCTGACAGATGTACCTCCTGACACTAAATGTAATAGGAACTGAGAAAGGGAGGGAAAGAGAAATCCAGGAAGAAGCAAGATAATCTAGTGGCTAAGGATAAGAGGGGAAACAAGGAGACCTTAATCAAGTCCCTGACCTCTCTGTGCCTGTATCTTCATCTGTAAAATCCCGACGATAATCCGGCCTACCTCCCAGGTTGGCTGTGAACATTGAATCAGCCATGCCTGTAAAGCACATAACATGTGCCCAAATCCACCCTTAGTGCTTGGGAAATAGTAGATATTCTCATCTTCAGTACTATGTCTAAAGGCTGAAATGTTGACAATAACATTCCCTTGGAGAGGGAATTATTTTTTTTTCTTTTTAAGGGTTCTCTATGTTTGCAATTTTTCTATGAACATGTATGACTTTTAGAGTCAGAAAAGAAAAAGAATTAAAAGAAAAATGAGAGAGAGAGAGAGAGAGAGAGAGAGAGAGACTGACTATTAAGACATATTGTTTCCCTCTGGAGATGATGCTACTTCCACTGGGATTTCCCCAGAACGGAACATTCACTTCCTGGAGTGACAAACTCAGGGTGGATGTGAATGAAGTGACTGCTGGCAGAGAGGAGGGAGGGGCGCAGGGTGTGAGAGCAGCCTCCGTGCCACCCCCCAGCCAAGCCCAGGAGCTCCTGATGGACGAAGAGGGGTTGAAGCGGGAGCTGGGCCACAGTGGTTCTTACTGCTGCTCAGGTCCCACGCACCAGTGGGGAGATGGCAATTTGTCAGAGGGTTGTGGTGTCCGTGGGCACCGCATTAAATAAAGCCAAGCAACGTGAAGAGGCTGCCACCCGTTAGCACTGGCTTCTTGCCTAAAGGTTTCACATGCCACCACGGAGCCACAAACTGATGTGCAGTTGTGGGCCGGGGACCATGTGACAGGCCCAGCACTGTGGAGCAGCCGCACCAGAAAGGAGAAATGCCTCCCACTTGGACCCACTGATGACTGCAGAGGCAGACGGAGGCCGCCCTGTCACCGGGCATCCTCTGAGTCTGGCTATGAGCTGGCTCCCTTCCAGGCTTTGTCTCATTGGAGCTGCACGAGGGCCAAACAGGGTAGGTGGGTTCATTCCCAAGGCTGGCTTGGCTGGCCAAGGTCACACAGCTATCAGATCAGGTGGAGTCGGGACTAGGACCCAGGTCTGTTGGCTCATGGTCCTCCGCTCTTCCCCCTCAATCCTGCTACATCCCACGACCTCCAACTTGCTGTCAACCATGTAACCAAAGCTACTGTTGCTCTGGATGTAGAAATAATAACAGCAGTATCAACCCCTCCCACATGCAAGGTGCTTGAAAATTTAAAGGATCCTTTCAAAGTCATCATTTTGCGTGGACCGCACTGATCAGCAGTTGGCGAGGAGGAACACAGAAGGGCAGCTACAAACGGGGGCTTCGCACCGGTTTGCATCCTGGCTGCCCTGGCTTCTTGGGTACCTGGGGCTGAGGTGCTTAACCTCTTTGAGAGCTGGTGTGAGCATGCAGAGTGAGAATACTGCCCTCCACGTCCCACAGGCCGTTAGTGAGAATTAAGTGAGAGGCTGCACAAGGAGCTCACTCTGGCACCGCGTTTGCCATGCAGTGGACGCTCAGTAAGTGGCTCCCACCAGTAAGGCCATCTCCACCACACAGACACACAGACTGAGGTCCGGAGAGTGTAAAACACTCGCCCAGGAAGCAGTAGCAGGGCCCAGGTGGCCACTTTTAGTGTCCAAAGAGATTTTGAAAATTTCATAGGTGAGCTCCATACTGGGTGAGTGAAAGAGGGGTTTTCCTTGGACACCCCCACACTCTGAGAGAGACACAGGGGTCCCCTCCCAGCAGGCCAGCCCTCCGTGTCCTTGAGCCCTCAGGCCCTGCAGAGACGGGAGGCGAGGAGAGAAAGAAGAAGGGGAAGCAGCAGCCATCCTGGACACCCCTCACGGCCCCACCGTCGATGGCCCTTCCTCCCACTTGATTTCCTTTACTTGTTTAAACACCATAGGAGTTGATTGTCAGCTTTATGCAGAATAAAGCTGCAAGCAACTCTAAACGTCCAAATGAATGAGGTTTCATCCATTACATTAATTACAAAAGTAGTACATACCTATCATGAATATTTTTGAGATAGACTTTATATACACTGGCATGGAAAGATGTTGATACAGCATTAAATGGAAAAAATGTGATTTTTAAAACACGAATGCAATTTATGGCCCCACTCTAGTGTGTGCTCACGTAGGACAGAAAATACCCTGGGAGGGCGCAGCCCACACTGCTACTGGCCGCTTCTAGAAAGAAGGATTTTGGCTGAGAACCAAGGAGAGAATACACTTCTGAATTATTAGGATTTTTCACATATTTCTTTTGTAATTAAAAACTAAGAAAAAACAAATGTAATATTTTAAAAAAGATGTATTTAGGTCAGTCTTAGTTACTCCCCATAGTGCCTGCTCAAATCCCATTTCTGCCTGAGTACAATCTCTATCTACAGTCATCCCTGATTTTACACCCCTTCAATCTGAGTGCTCAGAATTGTAGAAGTTTTTTTTTCATTTAACATTAATTGTATCAGACATATTTCCACATTGTTATATACCACAGCTAACATTCACGGGAGTCATACTGTGCGCTAGGAGCTCCACGTGCCGTAAATCACTTACCCCTGATGACACCCCGAAAAGGAGGTGCTCGGACCATCCACGTTTCAGATGGGAAACTGAGGTGTAAACAGATGAGCTGATTTGCCAACACGTCACCGTTACAAGGACAGAAACTAGGCTGGAGCCCCGGTGTGCGTGCATCCCAAGTCCTCGCTAGGAACCTCTCCACCCAGCAAGTAGGGATGAGGAGACTCAGATCCTGGGTCTTACCATTTCCATGACCTTGGACAAGTCACTTCCCCTCTGCTTCCTTCACACTAACAATTTTCACCAAACAAGCATTTGCAAATCACTGAGCTACAAGCTGAGGGTACAACAATGAGTAAAATAGGAACCCTGCCTTCACAGAGACTACAGCCCAGCCTGAACATCTTCATGCACAGGAAGGATCTAACCCCTGTCTCCCCGCTGCCACAGGGACATGGCGGTGAAATGAACAAAGGATGCAAAGGAGCTTCACGAGTGCACAGCTCCATACGCTGCAGCATAAAGATTTCTGTGGCTGTCCACATTTGCGTGTTATTTTATCCACTGGCTGTTCCAAAATGTTCTCAATCATCTTCCTATTGTCAGGCACTTAGTCCCAATTTGCTGCTGTTATAGAGGAAGCTCTGATGGGGATTTATGCAAAGAAAATTACTCAGAAGAGGGAAAAAAAGGCAGATTACAAAGAAGATGCTGCAAAACCTTAGACAAGTCCTTCATCTTAAACTCATGAGGCCTCAAACTGAAGTCATGGCCCTGGTAGTCTCCCCCACCCCAAGCTGCTCCCAGCAGCGGAGCCCCACACCACCCGAGGGGACAGACATCTGACTGTGGTTGCAACCTTCTTCCCACCCCAGCCCTCTAAGTCCACAGGGCTGGCTCTTTCCCGCAAGGCTGCATCCACACCCCTCCTTGTGGTTCCTACAGTTGCCGAAGGGACCTTCCAAAACACAGTTCTGTCACGCCCCAATGCATGTTCTATGCAGACCAAACACCTGCACTTTCCCAAAGCCTCCCGGCTCCTGCCAAGTGGAAACACCTTAGCCTGACATTTCAGAGAGATGGAGGGTGGGGAGAAGTACTGTTGACCGAGTCCCGGTGATGCGCCAGCACGGCTCTACGTCTTCTACGTAACAACAATCAGATATAGGCCCTGTGAGATACTGTGTTTATCCACATTTCACAGATGAGGAAACCGAGGCTCAGAACAGCTAAGTGTGTGCCCAGGGCCATGTGGCAAGCGCACAGCAAAGCTGTGACTAGAGCCTAGATCTGGTGGATTTCAGAGCTTTTTCCAAAAGACCCAAACACAAGCTGACTTTCTGAGTCACCTCCCAGCACCCCCAGCCCCCTGCACCATCTGCTCCACGCACACAAGACATCTGCTCTTCTTCAAAGGCATCCCAACTTCCTTCCCCTCTGACTTGGGGGAGTGGATGCCCTCCCCCCGAAACGATCATAATTCCATTTGGTCTTTGGTGCCCAGAAGCCTTCTCCGATCACCAAAATAGGAACCCATGCTTAGCGCATGCCACAGCTCCCCCTCTCCCTTTCCTGTGCCGAGTCTGTGCCTCCCAAATGGACCATAAGCCCTTCGGGAACATGGCTCTGACCCACGCTGCCTGGATTTGAATCCTGACTCCCCTCAGACCTAAATGTGTGACCTTGAGCGACTGTCTTCCCCTTGCGAAGCCCAGTTCCCTCAATCTGTAAAGTGTAAAGAAGAAGAATTCCTAACTCACAGGGTTTATGAAGCTTGTACAAGTTACACAGGTAAGCCCCTCAAACAGTGCCTGGCATGTAATAAGTGCTCAGTAAGTGCTGGCTGTTACTGGTCTTACCCACATGCCTCCCACCCACAGAGGAAATGGCACCAGCCCACTCCCACTCCCAAGTCAGTTGCCCAGGCTCAGGTCTCCTCCACACAGTCCTAGCTGGTGCCCTGCAAACAGAAAACCTTTCTGTTTTCCAGTCCCTGGGGACCTATTAAATGTGGCATGGGGTGAGTGCCAGGGCCAGCCAGTCTTCCCTAATGGCCAACGATGACAGGGAATCCGGAGCATCCCCGCTTCTAGGAGACCTGGCCAGGAAGCAAAGGATCAAGGCTGACCCCTCTCTCAGGCCTCCTAGCTAGTACCTCTCTGGCCCTGCCCCTCAGGACCACAGAAGCACTGAGGCCACAGGACCACCCTGGCCCCACAGACCTGACACAGAGACCTCTCTGCCTGGACCAACCCCGGCAAACCAGTTGTCTGGCTCTGCTGAACACACGCCTGGACCTCCCATGCACTGCCCCTGGTATAACGTCCTGGTACACAGACAGGCTCTGGACCCACACAGACCCACCCTTTCCAGCTGTGTAACCTCAGGCAAGTGACATGACCTCTCTGAACCTGGTTTCCCATCTGTAAAAAGCGGACAGTAATAGCATCTACCTAATGGGGCTGCCGTGAGCTGATGCAAAGTGCCTAATGTGCCGTGTGGGATCCAGTAAATACTTGGTGCGCCCTCGCTCTGACTTTACAATCCTTACTCCAGGTGGAAACTAATCACCCCTTTTAATAATGGGGGACTCACAAGCCCAGGGGGGCCCATGGCGATGCCCATGCTGAAGCTAATGCAGGACCACCTCCCACCTGAGACCCTCTCCACTGTCCCAGGGGGCTCAGGCTCAGGCCCAGGACACCCCTGGACACCCTGTGTCCTCTCAGCTCTGCACACTCCCATGAGGGCCCAGAGCTACCGATTACCCGTTGCCTCAGTCCTGGTTCATTATCTATGAGGCAGCCTGGCCTCTCCTCACGTTTGGGGGCAAAGGCTTGGGTGTGGGGATGGTCACTGTAAGGCCCCTCCTAAGGTGTAGCCTCCAGCTCCGGGCTACAAGGCCCAGCCCCCGTCAGAGCCCTGGGTATGGGACAGCCACTACAACAGGGAAGCAGGCACTGGGACTGCAAGAACCCCAAACCAAGAGACAGAAGACCTGGGTACGTTAGTGCTGGCTCTCCTGCTCAGCTGCTATATGACCTTGGACAAGTCACTCTTCCTCTAGTCTAGGCCTCGCTCAGCCTTCCAATATTTGTTGACTGAGGACTACGGGACCAAACACTGTTCTCGTGTGAGCTCCATGGAAGCAACCCTCCATGAAGCTCACAGAGCTGGGACCAGGGGACGGCCATGTGGCCCAGGAAGGGTCTTAATAGGAACAGTGACTACTGATCTCTTCCCGGACTGCCTTCAGGTGCCCACCCCTCAAGGGACCATGCTCTGCACACCACAAATACAGTACATGGCGTCCCTGGGCAGGCATGGCCTCAGACTGGCCAGCAGAAGCCTGCTCTGTCCCTACACGGAGCTGGCAGAGCCTCCATGGGCCACGGCAGCTCAGAGAGGAGGCTGGCACAGGCTGCCTCTGCCGCAGGCTCCATCTGGAGGACTGGATGGACAGGTGGGCACATGGCTGCCTCTATTCTCCACACCCTTGCCCAGGACAGGCAGCACTGAGTCTTCCAGGAGCTTCTGAGGGCACCATCCCAGTCCCCAGCTTTCAAACTGACCCAACTGCTCTGATTCTAAAAGACTCCTAATGCTGAAGGTAGGGGCAGGAGAGATGGAGCAGCCGGACCCCAAAGGCCCCAGTGAGGTCCTATACTCCCACCTTTGGATACAGAGGAGGTGCCGCACAGATCCAGAGGTGAAGGCAGGAACACGTGGTAGTGTCTCTCCCCCACCAATGCATCCTCAGAGCTGGGGGCGGGGGGGCAGGGAAGCAAGGGCCATGGCCGTCAGCGGAGGGAGACCAGCATCCTCAGAACTCCTTCCTAGTCCTTGTCCAGTCCCTCAAGGTCCACATGGATCTCTGTGGGCCACAGCTCTGCCAGGCAGGGACCTCAGCACCCAGCAAATACCTTCATGAATCTCTCCCCCCCAACCCAGGTCTATCCCCAAGATCCTAGCCTCTGGGGCCCTGGACATCTCCAAGTATGAAGGTGCCAGACACAACTGGGACCCTCGAGTCCTCTCCCTCTAATCAGTGGGGACGACAACTGCTGAAACAATGCCAAGCCAGACCCACTTACGTCCTGGGGGTAAGGCCCATTCCCCAGCTCCGGGAGACTTGGAAGGGGTAGGATGGAAAGTGAGCTTGAAGTGGGGAAATGTCTGTATCCTGGGGTGAGGGCAAGGGCAGGAGCTCCCCAGCAACCCAGCCTCCAGCCAAGCCAAGAGACTATCCTGCAGCACCTGAAGCCGGTTGGGAGAGACCACAAGAACACACGACCTCCACGGAGGCAGCAGAAGTGGTCTCTGAGAACAGAGTGGACCCGTGGGACGAGCCCAGCAACCTTCCGTCCCTACAGCAAAAACCAGCCCAGACTCCCCACCTCTCTCTCTGGGCCCTGGGGAGACTGCAGAGCAGGGAGGCAGGGAGAAACAGCAAGGACCACCCCCACACTGGCCAGGGGACCAACCTCCTGAAAACTCAGTTCCTCCCAATCTCGTCCACCACCCCTCCCCTAGGGCTGGAGTCTGGGCCTACAAGTGCCGAGCAGCGCCGCCCCCCAACCTCCACCTGATCTTCCCCCATGTGCCTACCTGAGCCTGGAGGTCCCCATCTCGGGAAGTCTGGGTGTGGGGCGCCCCCTCGGCTCCTCCGGGTGGCAGGCCTCGGGGCGGGGCCCGCGGCGAGCTCTGCGGAGCAGCCTGTTCCGTGACACCCCCGCCCGCTGATGGATGCCGACTGCAGCAGCGGCGGCTCGGCGTGCGCCGGGGTCTGGGCACTGTGCCCACAGCCCCGGGCCTGGCGCCCAACGCGCGGCCAGTCCCCGCCCGCGCCCAGCCTCTGCGCCCAGCCCAGGAGCGGCCGCCGCTCGCCTGCCTGCTCCCTCGGGCCGCCCTGCCCCTGCCTCCGCCTCCTCTCTGCCTGTCTCCCTCTCCCTCTCTCCCGCTCTATCGCTCAGGCTCCCAGGCCTCCTCCTCCCTCCAGGGAATGACTGCCACAGCGGCAGTTCCGGATCACTGCGGGACCGTGCATCAGAAGCCAGCTCTTGGGTCTCCGCTACCCCAACACCGGCCCAAGCCAGCCTGGGCCCTCCTGGCTGGGCCCACCCCTCCTAGGGGCTCAGCAGGGAGAGAGGAAGGGGGACGGTAGAGGGAGGGGGAGGATCCCTGACTTAGCAGCGGTGACTCAGTCTCAGTGGGCCTCCCAGCCCACCTAGCCAGACACTCTTGCTTCCCAGGCAGCAAGGCAGGGCGTCTCTCTGGGACTCAAGGCTCCTCTCCTCTCCAGGAGGAGGTTATATGCAAATGTCTCCTGGGATCTGGTGTGACTCTGAGTGTGTGTACGTGTACATTTGTCCACATGTGTGTGGGTGACAACCATAAGTTTAGCATCGAGGACTGGGCCCGTGTACATGGGTGAGCACATACTGGGTGTGCACCCAGGCTGCAGGAAGGGACCAAAGGGCCTTGGGATGCTGGGGTTGTGGCTCAAAACCAAGTGAAGCCTCGTTCCTCCCCTCCAGCAGCATTCACTCAAAAATCCGGTCCAACTGCTGCGTGTCCATCTTAGCCAATCAACAAGCCAAGACCTCAAGCAGCAGAGGACTCTGGGAGGCAGAGGGCCTGGGTTCCAGTCCAGCTGGATCACTGACTCCACCAGTACCTTTAGGCAAAGTGCTTTCCTCAGTTTGCACGCAATGAAAGAAAGCGATGGATGCAGCCATCTCTAGGGGCCCTGGTTCTCTACGGGAAGGCCTGGAGAAAATGGCGGGTAACCCACTGCACGAGCTCCAAAAATGTCTTCCCGTGGGTCTGCATCTGCAGCGTACATGGCCCCTACTCCCTAACCATCCCCACCCCCTGGCATGCACATTTATTCTCTCAACTCTTCAAATAATTCCTGAGTACCTTTTATGTGCCAGCCATAGTTCTAGGCACCACAGAATCCACCAGCAGGAAACCACAGATGCCCAA
The DNA here is from genome assembly GCA_004027475.1 of Anoura caudifer. NCBI lineage: Eukaryota > Metazoa > Chordata > Mammalia > Chiroptera > Phyllostomidae > Anoura > Anoura caudifer. Next base: position 182,262 of record PVKU01000436.1, on the reverse strand, counting down.
AGCTGGGAAGATTTGAGCTGAGCCACCAGGCCCCAATGCGGCAGTTCCTCAGTGTCAGCCTCACCAGAACCTATCTCTGCCCCCCGCACTCCAGGGCAGGTAACTCCTTCCCTCATTCCTCCCTCCCAAAGGGGCTGCTCCATCATGGTGAAGTTCTGCCCGAGGCCCTAGTATCGACACTAAGGACTCCAGAAAATGAGGTTAGGCCCTCTCCCCAGCACCCCTCAGAGAGCCCAAGATAGCAACTGTGTCCCTTCTCCCCATCCCTGAACCAAGCCTTCTCTTCTCCAACTTGAGACAATGGACTCCTTCTCCAGATGTTCCCAAGACACAGCTTCCGGTCCCTTCACTCTCCCTGCTGCCCACTAGGCTCAGGAGTGGGCAGAGCAGAAGGAAGCCAGCTCCTCTCAGTCCAAAAGGACATGCCCTCCCTCCAGACAGGAGGCAGAGCTGGACAAATCAGCCCAGGGCCAATTCAGAGAAGGACCAGAGTCCTGCTGGGCAGACTTCCTTCCGGATTTCCTCCTGTGCTTTGGACTTTTCATTCCCCAGCCTCCCCAGTTCAGTTCTTCCCAGGAACTCCCCAGGCCTTCTGGGGTGTGGCCTTGGGCAAGTCACTGTGCCAAGTGGGGGTGCTCTGAGTTCAGTTCTCTCTCCCTTTATTCAGATGAACCTATTGTTTCATATGCACATCTGCTAAAAGATTCTTGACTGCCTGCCTTCAAGAACTTTTATTTCAAATTGACTCAGCTTCCTCTGTTCATTGGTCTTTCCAACTCTGGGCTCTTGTGGGCATCACAGAGCTGCATGGCCAAAGCCCTCCATTCCTTTCCTTCCCTGGACCCCCCTCCCCTCCCTTCTTGCCCCCAAGCAGGAGCCCTCCCCCTCCTCCCCTGGGGCAAGGCCACTTTCCCATCCTCCTCAGCTGGATGGAGCCTCTCACTTTCCCAGACAAATCCAGGCTACATTCCAAAGACCAAGGCAGGACATTCCCAGACATCATTCTGGATTTATACCCACAGGGACCATTTCACTTCAGGTCAGCAGGACCACACAGAAAAATTAGGCTGCTTCTATTAACATTATTTCTATTTCTAAATTGTTATTATTATTATTGACTAACACTTCCCTTAGCACTTTCCAGTTTGTGAAGTATTTTCATGGCAATCTTCACATCTGAGGAGACACCATCACCTCTCACTGTATCAATAGGCAGGCAGAGGCCCAGAGGGGTGAGTGACATGTCCAAGATCACACCTGCTCCGTAACACAGGCTCTGCAGACCAGACACTTTCTATTTTACCCTACAACGACTTTTTCTAGAGAAACCTGGTTGGGGGCGGGGGAGGCTAGGGGCATTCTCTGAAGAACAGCCGAACACTACAGGCATCGATTAAAATCACTATGCCTCCATTCCTCAGGCAGGGAAACTGACGCACAGAAACAGGACTCAACCCTGGGCCCTATCTCATAAAAGCCGCCATGGACAAATGCAAGGAGGAAGAGGACCCTCCCCACAATGAAGAACATCTCTTCTTGGTTCACTCTGAATTCTGCATCCAGCCCCGGCTGTATGGCTTCTTTCTGTGTCACTGGGGCAGATCATTTGACCTCTCTGAGCCTCGGTGTTCTCACCTGTAAAATGGGAGCAATCCTGCCTACTTCTGTCCTGGGGTTGCTGTGACAGGAGGTCAGCACATGCTGGCAGAGGGAAAGGGACAGGATCCCTCATCTCCTCTCTGGTCTGCCTGGAAGGTAGGAGAAATTCTTGATGGTGCAAAAGTGCCAGGATATAGGGAAGCCAGAGAAAGGATGGAAATGATCCTCTCCATTGGCGAGGAAGGTAAAGCACATAGTGTGAGCCACAGGCCCCTGCTGAGGCCACTGTGGGGCAGAGACTAAACCAAACACTTCAGGCAATGCCCCTCCCACCCCCCACCCCCCCTTTTACCTTTTGAATGAGAAAACCAAGGCCCTGAACAAAGCAGACTTGCCAAGGTCACCCCAGGTAGTGAGTGTTCTCTGACTCCCAGTGGCCAGGGTGGGCAGGGTGGGTGGCAAGCACCCCCAGCCCGAGGATTTATTTAATCTTTCATTCATCAAGTAGTGATGTTCACACTGAACATGGGCACTGAGGAAGGAAAGAGAAATCAAGCAGCCTCCGCCCTTGAAGTCGCAATCAGTCCGGCTGGGGAGCATGGCCTAAAATCCGGTACCCGAGAGGCCACAGTAAGACGAACCACCGTCACTTTCTGAGCACTCACTCTGGCACCCGACACACGTTCATTTGTTTAATCCTTGCAGCACTTCTCCAGCATCAAAATTATTAGCGCCTTTCACAGATGAAGTAACAGAGGTTCAGAGGGTTTAATGACTTCCCAGAGTTCACTCAGCTAATAAACAGCAGGGCCGTGTCTCCCTGATGCCAAACCCCGAGCGTCAGCCTTTTTGCTCCTCTCCCTGACTCCAGAACTGTGCTGACCACGATGGCAGCCACCAGCCACAAGTGGCTACCGAGCACTTAAAATGTAGCACCTGCAAATTGAGATGTGCTGTAAGTGCAAAATTCACACTTGATTTTGAATATTTAAAGAAATGTAATAAATCTCATTAATACCTTTTTGTATTGAAATGATAATATTTCAGATGCATGGGGTTAAATAAATCATGAGAAAAAAATTTATGTTTCTTTTTGCTTTTTCTCATGTAGCTAGTAGAAAACTTTAAATTACATAAGTGGTACCCTGGCCAGGTGGCCCAGTTGGAGCGTCATCCCATACACCAGAAAACTGTGGGTTCGATTCCCAGTTAGGGCATATACCTAGGTTGCAGGTTCGATCCCTGCTCAAGGCATGTACAGGAGGCAACTAATTGATATTTCTCTTTCTCTTTATTTCTTTCTCTCTCCTTTCTTCTCTCTCTAAACTCAGTAAACATATCCTTGGGTGAGGATTAAATAAATAAAGAAAAAATTACATAAGTGGCTCGCATGTGTAATACGCATTATATTTCTTTTGGTCAACACAGGTTTAGATACTCTGAGGTCCGAACCCAGCCCATAAGGCTCAGAAAAGGCTTTCTGGAGGAGGGATGCCTAAACCAAGCTGGGATAAAGGCAAGATCATGAGAGGAGGGTATTCCAGGGCAGAGAGCTGCAGGGCATCTGATTCTGGCCCCAGAAGGCTGCAGGGCCTGGGTGGGCTGAGCTGTAGCCCCAGGCAGCTGAGAGCTGGGCCAGCCTCCGGAGGAAGCGACCAGAGCCAAACCTTCCAGAGCAGCATGATCCACGAGCCTGGGGAGTTCTGCCAGGCGAGGCTGTTCTCACTAACCCACGACTCTCTCTGGAAGGCACTGCAGGGCAGCTGAGTCCGAAAGGAGAAGGCAGGGTAGACAAGTGGTAGCACCCACCTGGCAGAGACCTCTCCCCTCCAGCTGTCCCTACCTCCCTCTCCTTCAGTCTCCTCCAGGAAGCCCCCCAGAGAGCACTGCAATCTGCAGGGACCTGCCAGCTCACACACTCCTGCATTAGGTCATATGCAGTGTGGAATTACAACGGGTCACACAGTACAAGATGCTTTTCCATATCTAGTACAGTGGTGTTGAAGATGCTGAAGGTGTCATTTATCTCTAGGAGGGGGCTAGAGACAGGGATGGGGGAGCTTCATTAATGGTACAGGAGCTGTGCCACCTTGGACCAGGTATTAATCTCTCTGAGCCTCAGTTCCCACCTCTGCAGAATGGGGATAATATCAGCACCATGTCTTTGAGCTCCTAGGAGGATAACATAAAACAATACCCGCACAGGGCTTAGCATGTAGTGCCCTCAGTCTCTCCAAAGCCTCCAGAGGCTCCCTGCGCTCCAGGGAGTTCACCCTCCTGCCTTCTCCACCCCTGCTCCAGCCAACCCAACCCTGCTGGGCTACACACCTCATCTCCACTTCTGAATTTGGGGCTCAGTTTCATGAAGCTCTCTGGCTTCTCCAACAGGACTGCACTCTCCCAAATGTGGGAGCCTTGCCTTCTACTCTGTCCCCCTTCCACCCCCCACTCCTCCCTTTCTCCTCCTCCTTTCCCTTCTCCTCTCTGATGGGGTAGCACCCACAGCCAGCTACCCCACCCCCAGACCCCTGTCCCCTCATCCTGCACAGGTCCAGGCATCCCAGGGCTCTCACAGCCCGTTCCAGTGGTTTGGATAGTGCAGGCCACCATCTTCTCCAAAAACACTATGGGTCTGAATAACTATATGCTGGTCTCCATTGAGCAAATCTTGAGGAGCTGGTCCAGCTTTGCCTTCTCAAAGGAAGAACCTTCAGTGGCTCCTCATCTCTGACAAAACAAGCCAAACGCCTCGGCCTGACTCTCCACACTGTCCACAGCCTGGTCTTGCCCATTTCTTCAGCCTCGTCCTCAGGCTCTGTGTGGGCAGCTCTGCCAAACTGAACGGCTCTGGGCCCCCAAGCGTACAGCATGGCTCTGCTCTCCGCGTTTGCACTCGTCCTTTCCTCTGCCTGGGAGGCCCTCTTTCCCTTTCCCGTGGTCACTCCTCCAGCCATTCTCCAGGAAGCCTCCCTGATCCCCTCCTCTTTACAGCAACCCCTCCCAGCTAGAAGAAACGCCTTGGCCTCTCCCTCCTTCCTGCCCTCGGCCTTCCAGCCCTGCCCAGCTCAGTGACCAGCTCAAAACATGTGCACAGTGTGTGTCACATGTTTTGAGACACATCTGCACTGCTGGAGTCAACAGGCCAGGTGCAAGCGGGAGGCAGGAGTTCACCAGGATGCCAGGACACCCCCACAGCTGAGCTCTGCTGACACTGACTCCCACTCCACCTGGGATACGCATGCTGACTGCCCCTGGGAAATCAGTCCTCCCCTAGGAGGTCAGGGAGTCACACTTCTGGGGCCTGAATACAAAAGATCTGGCCACATTCCACTGAGTACAGATGTCCACGCATCTTCCCATCAGGTGCCTGCAGTGTCAGCTGAGATCTGCATCATCGCAGCATCACAGATTCGTTGCAGTCGGAAGAGACCTTAGAGAGCATCACAGAGAGGCCAGGAGCAGTGAGAGGCCACGGAAGCGAAGCTCTGCGCATACGCCTGTGGACCCGGGTGCCAGAGACGCTGCAGCAGCATCATCCATCAGTATCATCAACGCAGAGAGCGCTTGAGACCCCGCTGCCTGCTGGCAACTTGTGCCTAGCAACTTGCATACATTTTCAGTTTTTAATTTCTTACAGCTCTGTAAGGCAGAGCTTATTTATTCCACCTTGATGTTATAGGGAAGGAAACTGAAGCTCAGAACAATTAAGTCACTAGTTCAAGTTCACACTGCTAGTGGGTAGGAGAACCAGGATTCCATCCCAGGCATGGCTGACTGCAAAGCCTGTTTTCCAGCATTAGTCCTACATATATCTGCTTTAACAAATTTACTGTGGAAATGCTGGCTGTGTTTCAGTTCTGGTCCAGGGGTGGGGCGGGTGGTAGTCACACAAGTATATGTAAACTTATGATCTGTGTACTTTTCTACATCTGTATTATCACTTCAATGAAGTTTTATCTTTCAAAAATGTTTTGTCCCAGAGAGGAATCTGTGCTAGAAGTTTTGGAGATATGAAATACTCTTTAGTATTACAATCCGAAGCCAGAAAGCTGTTTATTTTTTCTTTTCAATCGCCTTCCCATGTCAATAGAGGCTGTTCTAAGCCCTCACAAATCCCCAAAGCCAGAGCCAAATTTCACCCGCTGTCTGTCCACTGCTCAGAACATGAGCATTTTCTTGTATTTGCATTCCCAGCCCAGGTGCCACCAAGCCAAACACCATCTCCAGAAGCCTGTGCTGCTCTGCAGTCTTTGCATCCCTCTCCTGCCCCCCACATCCGTGTGGACCAGACGGCTAGACCAGCCGCTGCATCACTGGCTGATCCCCAACTTCAGGAGGCAGCCAGGCAGCAACATCTGGATGTACCCATCTCCTCGTACCAGGCCGGGCTGGGCAGAGAAGCCGCCTGGGTGTGCAAACACAGCCTTCTGCTCGTGTGGCTCCTGTCGGACTCCCCTTGCCAACTGGGCCCTCTGTGGCTTTTATCTTCCTGCCCAAAATAACCATTGGCTTCAATGGTTCTCTGGGCGTGAAACAGGCGACTCTCATGAGAGCCCATGGCAGTTTGAGGACAGGAAGGACATGTTATCCATCTCTGTTTCCCCAATGCACCAGGACAAAGGTTTCTGGGATTTAGTGGGCCCTGCTGCGAGCCTGGAAGGACCTGTGCTAGGGAACAAGTGCCCGCTGGAAAACAGTCACGCTCTCCAAAGCTCAAGGTTTACGAGAAGAAATAAAAGACTCATACTAGCCAACTGCAATAGAAGGCAAAAGGTACTAAGGTTGTAAGAAAAGGATAAAGTGTTTTGGGAGTTCAGAGGAGAAAGAGATTACAGGGGAGCAGGCGTCAAAGAAGGCTCCAAGGCAGAAGAAGCATCTGGGCTGAGCATCAAAGGCAGGGCAGAAGCACAGTGCAGACAGAGGAGCTAGCATAAAACAAGGCAGGGGAAGTGCAGGGTCAACCCAGGAAACGTTTCAAATGGCCTACAGTCTGGGATGAGGCTGAGGCTGGGGCTGGAGAGGCACATGGGAGCCTCGAATGGCATGCCGAGTGGTTCCCTGCACTGACTAGCAACGAGCTGCATGTGACTATTTAAAGTGAAATTACTGGAAGTTGAGAAAAAGTAATATTCATAGCATATGTGGTTAGTGAACAGTGCTGATGCAGAAATGTCCATCCCTGCAGACAGTTCTATTGGACAGCACTAGTACAAAAAGCAGAGAATCCAAAAGATTGAGCAGAAGTATGACATGATCGGAGCTGGGCTTTAGGAAGATTAATTTGTCCCCAGTGAAGAGCAGGTGACAGGAGGGTGGCCAAGGCCTGGACCCAGGGGGAGCATTGCAATAAAACAAGAGAGATCAATAACCATTTCTCTTCCCTCTGTTCCTCTCTTGCTATCAGTAAGCAGGAGGGCAGAGCTGGAACACAACAGCATCGCCTGGGAACGCCTTAGTGTGCAGATCCTCAGGCTCCACCCCAGACCTACCGAATCAGAAACGGGGAGATTCAGAGCAGCAACCTCTGCTTTCCCCAGCCCTCTCAGGATCCGGATGCACACTCAAGTGTGAAACGCACCTGCACAGAGGCTGGGAGCCGTGCTGGTTCCAGAGCGGCTGGAGTCAGCAGACCTGCCTTCACGTCCCAGCTCAGCCGTTCACTAGCTGTGCTGAATCTCGTCTGGGCCTCAGTTTCCTTACAACAACCCTATGTGGTTACAATAATGGACAAGTTAGTACATGTCCATTTCTTAGAAGAATGCCTGGCATATAGGGAGTGCTCAGTGAGTTCTAGTTATCATTTCGAATCCTCACGGGCCACTTCATCTAAACTCCTCTGGTACAAAGTTGAATTCCTCCCCCAGACAGTGGACCAACATCTGTCTCCTACTATTAGCTATGACTTCCTGCCAGCGCATCATATAATTTTCCGAAGCTCACTCCCCCACAGCACCATTTACTTTCTCCAGGCCCAGCCTCAGAAAGAGCAGCGGCACTTCCTGCCAGGGGAGAGTCTCAAGGCACAAGAGGTAGATTTGATGTGTTGAGCCGACATGACCTTTAAGGGAGCGAGTCAGGAGATGCCCCTCGAGTCTTCTCCTTCAAGACCACCTGTGAGCAGGATGGTCTGGAAGTGAGCTTTCGGCTGCCCACTGCCACGGAGAGCCCCGAGCCTGTTCAGTCGGGTCCATGCCAGCCAAGAAGAGAGCATGAGGAACAGCCACTGGGGTCCTGCCTACAGCAGGTAGCTGGGTCCTGATTCAGGGAACCAGTCGGGAGAGGGCAGTGTCAGGAAACTGGGATTTTGATCTTGACTGTGGGAACTCAGGTAGACATTTTTCTCACTGGACTCAATTTCCTCACCTATGATGTGAAGGGTTGGACTAGCTTGGTTCTGAACCTTTTATGGGTCATTGTTGGTGGTTTGTTTGTTTTTTTTTTAATATAATGAAAACTTCAGAGCTTTTCCCCAGAAAAATGCATGTGGGCACACAAGCAGAGACACACAGTTTATGCACATGCACACACCCTTATTACAATTTCAGGCATCAAGAGATGCCATCCCTGGGTCCACAGACACTTGCCTAAGAAACCGTGGCTAGATGGTCTCTAGTCATCCATGATAAAAAGTCAGCTGTATTTGTATTTCATTTCATAAAACCCTAAAGATGAGATTTGAAATGGGTTTTTGTAAGATTCAATTGCTGATCTGCTAAACACCACGCTTCCCCCTGCCCCAAGCCTGCCCCCTGCCCTTGTCATGCTGCTCCAAGGTCTCCCTGCCTCTTCCTGTGCTCCCCCTGTTCAGCAGGGAGTGATCGCCGTCCAAAAGACACCCATATCCCCAGCAACTGTCTCTGCCACTTCCCCAATAGACAGGGGATCCCCAGCTGATGCACACTCAAGAAGAGGAGCCTGGCCTGCCTCTCATTCCCCTACCCCAGACCCCTGGCTCAGATACCACGCCCCCCCCAACACACATATCCACGTGCTTTTCCTCTCTCCCTTAGCCATAGCCAAAGGACTGAGCCTCCGGACACTTGGTGGCACGGTCACCCAGAACAGGCAAGAGTTATTTTTAGAGGCTGAGTGACAGGATGGGTGAGGGCAGTTCCACCCTGTCAGAGCCACCGCTGCCACCACCAGCTCTGATGAATCACTAGTCACTATGTGAAGGTGTGCATCTGGCAGCACGGCCAGAGACATGTGCTGGCTTCCAGAATGAATGTCGTGAATTGGAGCTCATGCTGGTCATACCAGGCTGAGCCCAGGATCACACCAGGGGCAAGACTGTCCTGCCTGGGCCAGGGCAGCCTCCCCAGGCCAGCAGCCCAGCCCAGCCCAGCCCAGCCCAGCCCGGCCTCCCCTGACCAATACAGCTCAGACCGGCATGGCCCGAACAAGCACAACGTGTGCCAGGCCAGCCCCTCCACCAAGCCACCCAAGGGTCTCTCTCTGCCACAGTCCCTGTACAATGACTGCGGTTGCCTCTCCACCACCCCTCCCCCAGCCATCTGAGTGAGTCTCCCACCCCCCACAGTCGGGTAATCAAGGCAGTGGGCACCCAGCAAATCGGGTAGCCTTGGACAGAATCAGTGCAGCTACTACGAGTTCTATCTTCCTGGCGGGTACTTTGGAAAAGTGCATGATAAAGCCTTAAAAGTGCGCAAACCTTTTCACCCAGAAATCCCTCTCCTACATATTCATCCTGCAGGAACAATGGCTACACAAAGATATAGCTATAAGGACATTTGTATGTCGTATACGAGAGTCTTGTCTTTTATACCAGAGTGAAATGGAATTAACATAAATGTCCAAAAGTAGTAGCTACATTATATAGTGACATATACATATCCTAACATACTAAACAGCAGCTGCTAAAAAATAATGTCATAGAGCTATATATTCCTATGTACTGATGTTCTTATCATAATACAGAGTGAAAAAGAAGATACAAAACAGCATGCAACACATGATCCAACTTCTATAGAACATGTATGTATGTGAGCATGCATAGAGAAAAGGAACTTAGAAGGAAATATACCTCCCAATTGCTTCCAGTGGTTGTTTTTTGACAGTGGAATGTTTCTTTTGTGCTTCTTTGGGTTTTGTTTCACTGCTTATTTTCGTGTGTGTGTGTGTGTGTGAGAACATATATTATTTATATTAAAAAAAACAGCAAGAAACACCCGTTACCTTCATCTCACAGCTTCAAAGGCCTTCCTGGAGTCTCACTAGAGTCACTGCCCCTTCAGCCACCACTCCTATCAAGTCTCCCTCTGGCTTTGAACTTCTGGCTGCCATTCTCAGTTGCCCCCTGGAGTCTCACTAATTGAAGGCCCCATCAGCCAAGGCCCACAGTCCCCTGACACAGGCCTCCACACTGGCAACCCCGTCATCCAGGGCTCCCTGACCGTGAATCTCATCCAGGTGGAGAGAGTCCAATCCCTTCATTTTACAGTAAGGGAAATAATAATTATTATAAAAAAGATAAGAGGGGTAGTGGATCTTCAGATTTATACTTTGTTTTCCTATTTCTAGAGCACTTTATATATACATTTCACTTAATCCTCACAATGGCTGGTGAGGCTGGCATTATTTACCCATTGTACAGATGGGGAAACTGAGGCCCAGCAAGAATATAGCAGCTTGACGCTTGCCCAAAGGTCACACAGCAAATCAAGATTGAAACACAGGTCTAACTTTGACATGAAAGAGTTAAATGGAAGAACTGAACGTGTTTTCCCCAAGCCCTGTTCTCAGGAGCCCTATTCCACAGAGCCCCTCCTCCTCACCTCAGCTCACAGATTCTATACCAGCATCTCTTGCCCAGGACCCCACAGAAGCCTATCTGGGGCCTTGTGCTCTGCATCTCCACACCAGCCCATCATCTGGCGACAGGTCCTTGCTGCCTCCTGGGGTCTCCTAGCAACCAGACATCCTGCAGAGCCACTCTCTCCACCTCTGGGCTCTTCCAGCTAAAGCCGGTCTCCAGCCAGCAGGCTCCTCTCATGGGGGTTATAGCACCCACAGAGCCCCGCTCAGGGCCTCTTCCCAGCTCCACATTTGGGGCACTGGCTTTGGCTGCACTAACCTTCTCTTGAGCTTCTAACTATCTGCTGATCTGCTGACTGGGACAAAAAAAAGAAGCTGAATCCTAGGGTTTGAATGCTAGTGAATTCCAATTTACTTTTGCATTTTTGAAATACACGGACTCTTCCCACCAGAATATTAAGATTAAAAACAGCAATAATAAAGGTCCCAGGAACAAAACAGCTACTTTATCTTTATCCAGTCCTCACAATCACCCCTGAGAAGCCCAAGCCAGTATGCCCATTTTACAGATGAGAAAGCTGCGGTGTAGTTTGCCTAAAGACACCTAGCTAATGAATGGCAGCACAAAGATTTGAACAAGTGTGTGTGATAGCAAAGTATATGCTCTTACCATTGGACCACACTGAATCTCTTAGAAATCACATCTGTGGGTCCGGAAGCCATATGGCAACAGAATGAGACTCTGTGAGCTGCTGGAAGAGAGGCAGCTATAAATCCAGAGAACTATGATTAGAAAGCAAATTACAGGCCTCCCTCTATAGGTTTCCAACTCACAGAAACTTTCTAGCCGTCAGAGGGCCTTGATTCAAGTTGCTCAAAGTTTCCAGAGAGGGCACAAACAGTTTCCGGGGACAATGAATATAGCACAAGGCGGGAGAGAGAATGACGATGTGAACAGGAAGAGAGTGAAGCACCCCAATAGAGGCAAGAAATTTGATGGATGGGTGAAGAAAGAGAGGCCACTGGGAGGCAGTACAACACGATGGCCAAGGCCTGGCAGCTGCTCAGGGCTCTAATCCCTGCTCCAGCACTTTCTAGCTGAGACTTTGAGAAAATAACTTCACCCTCGGAGCCTTTGTTTTCTCAGCTGCAAACTGGGGATAATTCCGCCTGTGATACAGAGCCGTTGAATGGATGGAATGAGTCAATATATGTAAAGTGCGTAACCCAGTTTCTGGAACACAGTAAGCACACAACAAATAGTGGCTTTAAAAAGTGCTAACCAGCCCTGACTGTGGCTCAGTTGGTTGGGCATCATTCTATAAAGCAAAAGGTCATCGTGTGGGTTGCAGGTTTGGTCCCTGGTCAGGCACCTGCGAGAGGAAACTGATGGATGTTTTTCTTGCGCATTATTGTTTCTCTCCCTCCCTTCCCCTCTCTCCAAAAATAAATAAATGAAATCTTTTTTTAGGTGCTAATCATATGACCCAGCAAACCCACTTCTGGGTGTACACCCAAAAAGAGTTGAAAGCAGGGTCTTGAACAGACATTTGTACACCCATGTTCAAAGCATTATTCACAACAGCCAAGACGTGGAAGCAACCCAAGTGTCCAATGACAGATTCATGGATAAATAAAATATGGTGCAGACATACAATGGAATATTATTCAGCTTACAAAGAAAGGAAATTCTGACACTTGCTACAACATGGATGAACCTTGAGGGCATTACCCTGGCACAAAAGGACAAATACTGTATGATTCCACTTCCATACGGTACCTAGAGCAGGCAAGTTCATAGAGACAGGAAGCAGAATGTGGTTGCCAGGGGGAGAGGGGGGAGGGGGGTGGAGAGTTATTATTGATGGGCTCAGAGTTTCAGTCTGCAAGACAAAGAAGTTCTGGAGCTGGATGGCGGTGATGGTTACACAACAGAGTGAGTGTTCTGAACACGCCTAACTACACGCTTAAAAATGCTTAGGGGATGATAAATTTGATGTTATGTATATTTTTACAATAAAAATATTTTTAAGGTTTTATTTATTTTTATAGACAGAGGGGAAGGGAAAGAGAAAGAGAGGGAAAGAAACATGAATGTGTGGTTGACTCTTGTGTGTCCCCTACTGGGGACCTGGCCCACAACCCAGGCATATCCCCTTTGGTTCACAGGCCGGCGCTCAATCCACTGAGCCACACCAGCCAGGGCAATAAAATGTTTTTTAATTTTAAAAAGTATCAGAGAGAAAACCAAGAAAGAGAATCAAAGGTTAGAGAAATAGGAAAAAGCAAGACTACAGCAGGGTAGGGATGGAGTGATCCAAAAGGAGGGTACACACTTCGTATGCATGCCCTCTCGGGCCATCAGAGGCAATGGAGGGAATTTTCAGCAGGGGGTTGCATTTCTGGGGCTCTCAGGGCCTAATCTCTACCCCTAATTCTGCCCCCCACTGAAGCCCAGGCCTGTGGGAGAATCAGGCCTCATTCTTCTTCCCCTTCCCGGAATCCCCAGGGACACAGGGAAGGATCAAAGCCCAAAAGGGAATGAAAAACGGTAACTTCCAGCAGGCCACACGGCAGCATGTGCAAAGGCCCTGAGCTATGAGCCACGCATGAGGAGCACTATGGGGCGGCAGGAGAGAAGCAGAAGTAAGGAGGGGGACAAAAGGTGAAAGGCCTTTATCAACCACCTACCACACACTGGACACCATCCCACATCATCATCTCAGCAATTTTTAAAGTAACCCTAACAGGCAGGTATTAATATTCCCACTTTGTGGAGAAGGAAATGGAAAGTCAGATAGATAAAGTAATTTGCCTGGGGAAATACACAGCAGAGAGTAGGGACTCCAATGCCAGCTGACTCCTAACCTCGTGCTTATTCTTTCAGCTTATGGAGTATCAGGACCTAAGGCCACACTGTGGGCTCTGGAGTCTGAATCCAAAATCCCACTCTATCCCTCACTAGCTGTGTGATCTGGAGAAATTACCTAACCTTCTGAGTATCGGTTTCCTCAGCTACAAAGTGGGAATGGCCGTGGCACCTGCCACGTGTGGTTTTAAGAGAATTAAATATAATATTGCCAGGAAACTGCATTGCATGTGGTAATGCTAGGAAACAAAGTAGCTTTTATTACTCATTATGCTTAGGCCTCTAGGCACCCCTGATTGGCCTTCCACAGACCCACAGACAGACGCAGAGCCACCGTTTGTCCCTGGCTGAGTCCAGTGCAGCTTTTGGAGCAAGGCAGAACCCAGACCCAAACCCCAGGAGAGCTAAGAGCTCAGGCTGGGCAGTCATCTTGCAGGAGCAGCAGGAACATCCTGGAAGTGACCTCCCCACTCTCTGTTCTTGACTCCATGGCCTGGGAAAGTTGTGCTGCAGACGCCTAGTGGGATGCAGTCTAAGTGGTCTCCACTCTCACGAGGCTGAACATCCTAGAAACAGCCAGGGCCGACAACTCAGCTACCCACAGGCCTCCACCCTGGGCTGTCCCCAGCCCACAGCACCTCCTGGGACCAGATGACCTACAAGCGCAGAGCATCAGCACCAGGAGGGCCTTGGGAAACCATCTAGTCCCACCCCTCCCCATACAGAGGGGAACACTGATGCCTGGAGATAAGTGGGGACCTGCTTAAGGTCACACTGAGCCCCTGGCAAAGCTAGAAGGCAACCCTGGGCCTCTCACCAACCTGGTCTACTGAAGTTCCCCATTTATTTTGCCATCCCCATTTATTGTTGTATAAAGTTGAAGTTTGCATATTCAAATTTCCAGAGGGTTACTCATCTCTACAAGCCTAAATGGGAAAGGCAAGAACTCCGAGCATCAGCTAAGGGCATAGGTTACAGACCTACCACAGCTACTTCCTGATGGGCAGGTCACTTTCCCAGTCACTGCTGTTTCCTCTTCTGCACAGCCTGCCTCATAGAATCATGTGAGTATAGGATGAAAAATATAAAGGACCTGGTACAATCCTTGCTATGGATGTCTACTGTTAGCAAATTATCTTTTTTTAAAATTTATCTTTAGAAGGGAAGGGGAGGAAAGAGGGAGAGAAATATCAATGTGTGGTTGCCTCTCTTGCGTCCCCCTGCTGGGAACTGGCCTGCAACCCAGGCATGTGCCCTGACTGGGAATCGAACCGCGATGCTTTGGTTCGCAGGCCCGCACTCAATCCACTGAGCTACACCAGCCAGGGCAGCAAATTATCTTTATGCTTTGATTGGAGCATGTTGCTAGTAGGTAGCAAGAAGTTACCTCAGTCTTGCCCTGGCCACGTTGGAGCATCATCCCTTGGAGCATCAACCCAAGGTTGCAGGTTCAATTCCTGGTCAGGGCACATACCTAAGTTGTGGGTTTAATCCCTGGTTGGAGTGTGTATTGGAGACAGCCTATCGATGTTTCTCTTTCACATCAATGTTTCTCTCTCCCTCCCTTCCTCTCTCTCTAAAATTAATAAACATTAAAAAAAAAGAAGTTGTCTCAGTCTCAAAGTTTTAGCTTTCTCACTTCCTGTCATGGGACCATGAACTGTCAAGCTGGCAAGGGTCCCATTTTGCAGACAACAGCATTGAGACCCAGAGGGAAATGACTTGCTCCAGGAGCAAGTTAATGAGAGAGCTGACCTGGAACCCAGATCTCCTGACTCTTACTGACTGAGTCCCATAAGTCCAAGCTCTCACTCTCCAGACAGCTGTGTTTGTGCATAAATTTGGGGGAAGGGAGAATGATCTTTCAGACCACAATACCACGTGTAGCTGGCCTCAGCTGGGATGGCACTGGAGCAACCTGGCCACCCTGGCAGGCCGAGGCCAGAAGCAAGGTAGGCCCCGTGCTGGCAGAGCAGGCCAGCTGGGCCAGCAGCCAAAGTGGCGCCATAGGCACAGCCCGGGGCCCTCTCACCAGCTCATAATAAAGTAATTATGGGATTAGGGATAAAATTAGTCACTTGTGTAATTATTTTGCTTAGAACAAGAACAGAAAGGCCTTTTAAAGAGTCGTTCCTTGACCCCTCCCAGGAGAACTGCCGCAGAGACACAGATGAGTGAACACACACGCAAACACATAGACACGCGGCAGCGATGGCGGTGTGCAGGCGGGGCTGCTGGCTTCCTGTGGCGTCCCCTCGCCTACCAGCCCTAACCCTGAAGGCCAGGAGCTACATTCTCTGACGTTTGCCTCACAGAACACCTTTGTCACACTGTCCCAGGGTACGAGGCCTCCCTCGGGGCCCTTCGTTTGGTGGCGCAGACTCACGTGCTTGTTTAGTGGTGCAGACTTGCGTGCCTCAACCCAGCCACACCATGTTAGGCCTGAGCTCCCCTGGCCCTTTCTACATTGTGGAGGTGGTACAACTCCAGCAGTACCTGGGGGTCCACCTATCCAGAGAGACCCCTG
This sequence comes from Anoura caudifer, assembly GCA_004027475.1. NCBI lineage: Eukaryota > Metazoa > Chordata > Mammalia > Chiroptera > Phyllostomidae > Anoura > Anoura caudifer. The sequence continues at coordinate 166,492 of PVKU01000436.1, read as the reverse complement.
GTATTGGCCTCTGTGGTGGGCAGAATAATGGCGCCCCCACAATGTCACATCCTAATCCCCAGCATCTGTGAACATGTTACCTCTCATGGCAGAGGGACTTGGCACATGTGATTAGGTTAAGATTTCTGCCCTGGCTGGTGTGGCTCAGTGGATTGAGCGCCGACCTGAGAACCAAAGGGTCACAGGTTCGATTCCCAGTCAGGCTACATGCCTGGGTTGCAGGCCAGGTCCCTGGTGGGAGGCGCACAAGATGCAACCACACATTGATGTTTCTCTCCCTCTCTTTCTCCCTCCCTTCCCCTCTGTCTAAAAATAAATGAATAATTTTTTTTTTAAGAATTCTGAAGCGGGGAGATCATCCTGGATTATCTAGCGGGCCTAGTGCAATCGGTCACAAGGTCCTTATGAGTGAAAGAGGGCAGCAGGTGACTGACGGTCAGAGAAGAGGTGTGACGATGGCAGCAGAGGTTGGAGTGATGCCACTGCTGGGAGGGGGCCGTGAGCCGAGGACTGCGGGCAGCCTCTGGAGGCTGGAAAGGGCAAGGCACCGGTGCTGCCTGGGAGCCTCCAGAAGGAACAAGTCCTGTCAGCAGCTTGGTGTTAGCGCCATAAGGCCCACTTTCAGACGTCTGATCTCCAGAACTGTAAGGTAATAAATTTGGGCTGTTTTAAGCCACTAGGTATGTGGTGATCTGTTACAACAGCAATAGACAGCAATAGGCAACTAATACAGTCACTTAAGGAGGGACTCTTGGAGCCCACTTTCCCCCCAGGATTGAAGCCCTTGATGAAACTCTCTCCCAAGGGCCAGAGTGTACCCTGAATGTACCTCTAGGGAACAGGCCTGCCCTGGGGGCCCAAACTCTAATCCAGAGAGATACCTTCTAGGGAGAAACTACACCCCAGAAAAAGAAAAGCAGATGGTTCTGGGAGGAAAGGGAGAGGCTTCCCCTTACAGCTCCACTCCAGGGACTCAGTTCCTCCAACCACATCCTCCAGCTCGGGGACACCAACCCCCATAAGCCAGACATCCCCAGTGGCAGGCTGGCATCAGGGAGAGAGACTGCCCAGAAGGCAGGACATCTAGGTTCTGGCTTCAGCTCGACCCAAGTCACTAGTTGACTTCCTCCCTCTTCCTGGCTCAGCACCTACCCGGTGCCAGGCTGCACGCTCCCATGCTTTCTGTGCATGACAAAGCCCATGACAGCCCTGTGGAGCGGTCACTCTGGTCATGCCATTTCACAGCCAAGGAAATGGACTTAAGAGGGTGGAGAGGGGTTCCTGGTTTGACCCTGGCCATCTCACTTCACAGCCTTCCCTGCCACCCATCTCAGTGAATGAAGGGCCGGACAGAGCATGGCGCCCCCCAGGGCCTACCCACAAGGAATTGAAACAGTCCCTGCCCCTTGCCTCTGGGAGCTGGAGTCTTAAAGTGGCACAGACATCTGGCAAGATGAACCAAGAGCCTGAAAGGCATCTGTAGCCTTTGGCACAGAAGTCCCCTCCTGGGACCCCACCCTAAGTGACATCATCTGAAATGGAGAAAAAGCACTTCATGCGATGTTCACTGCAGGGTTACGCCTAACAGCAAAAATAGGGAACAACCTAAACGTCCATCACCAGGAAAAGGGGTGAAAGGATCCCGGGTTTGATGGAATCCTCTGTGGTGACACGGAAGGTGGCTCCACGCACACCGTCAGGCGGGAAACACAGGGCAGCGCTGGAGACGCACAGGGGAGCCCACGGCCCGAGGGAACAGAGAGGAGGAGCAAAGGTGGAAGGACACATGCCAGCCTCCCAACAGCTCTCAGGGGTCACATTTTTTCTCCTCCTGTTTTCCAAAATCTCTGCACTCTGTTATTGCTTTCATAATTTAAAAAATTCACAGTATTATTAAAAACAAAAACAAGAGCCATAACTGCAATGGAGCCCTGAGGAACACCAGAGTGAGCAATTTCACTGAGAAGGGGGAACAGGGAGATAGCAGGAGAGCTGGAAGGAAGGGAGTGGTATTGTGGAGACCAGGGGAAAATAAAGAGGTGGGATCCCCGGGGACAGTGTGCCTGGGAGGCGCTGGTGACCTGACACTTGGCCCTATGTCTCCAAATGCATTCACAACGCAACCCAGGTGCCAAGAAGGCTGTAGTGATTGACCCACACACATTCCCCACTGAGGACTCTCAGAGTGTCCCCACCATGACCAGTGTCCCCAGGAGCAGCATTTCCAAGGCAAACCAGGCAGGCCCCTAGAAGAAGCAATGACACACTGTCCCTATGGCCATCCACTCCCATCCCAGCCCAAGCAGCACGCAGGTGGCCTCCCATAGAAGGGCCTGGTCAGGGTTTTCTTGTGTCTTTGAGACAAGGTTCCCCTGGCCCACAGCCACTCACCAGTTCCACCACCCAGCTTCCCACTGGGACCCACATGTGCACATGCACACTCGCTTCTTGGGTCCTTGCTCAGCCTCCTTGAGACAAGTCCCTTAGATTCTGTGCCTCCTTGATGGAAGCATGCCCAGAGTCACATCCCTGTTCACACTTATTCCCCCACCCGCACACAACCCCCAGCCTGCTTCCTGCTCCTGAGAGCCCTCTTCCTCCCCTCTCTACCTCCTCATCACAGACCCAGACAAACCTGACCACAGCAGGGAGGGCCCTCAGCAGTTCAGGTCCCACTTCACTGTCCCACCCCTGCCCCCACCACACCTATAGCAGCCAGTGGCCACGTCTGGGCTGCTGTTCCTGCAGCCCGCAGGTGGAGGGAGGCTGAGTCACAGAGCTAAAAGCTAAACAAGGCTCTGAAGGCCAATGACCGAAAGAAGCCACCTCTGACCTTCAGCTTAGTGAGTCAACAAGAAGCACAGCTGAGTCACGGCCAGATGGCCCCCTCTACCGCCGCACTCTAAGAAAGCTCACGTAGATTGGTTCAGTCCACCGCCCAAACGCAGGGCCGCCCTCCTGGTAGGCCTGTGGCACCGAGTGCGGCCGGGCCAAGACAAGGTCAGACCAGTTAGGCCGCCCCCTTTCCTGCCAGTGAGCTCAGCCTCATTACTTTGCTGCATTTTCAGCTCATCTGAAAAATCTTCATTTGAGCTCCCTGGAGGATCTTACAAGTGTTATTCGAACATTAACTCTGACACACGCCTCCCCCACTCAGACATCACCCACCCAAGGCAACATTTTCCTCTCCCTGCCTTTGGCATCGCCAGGAATGAGCAGCACCCGCCCTGCCCCATGGCACCCACCCAGCCACCTCCAGCCCTTTTCAGTCTGGCCTTTTTTAGGGGAGACACCAGGGAAGGGGATGTGGTGCCGCCTGTATGGGAGGCATATCATCTCATTCAACCTTTGCAACAATCCTGTGAGGTGGCATTTGAATTCCTCTGTCACAGATATGGAAACTGAAGCTGAGCAGGCCTGCCAAGGTCACCTAGCCAGCATGTCACCAAGTCAGGCCAGGCACCCGGGACTGCTGAGCTCCAGGCTCTCCCAACTGCCTCCCCCAGCCCTGCAAACTCAGCTCTATGTGCTGCCCAGCCCCACCCCCAGCAGAGATGGGGCATCCGTGGTTCGCTATCCTTGGCTTGTTACCCTGAGCCTGGGTCCAGGTGGAAGGGCTACAGCCAAAGAGGCTGTAGGGTTTGAGGTTTCTAGGAAAAAAGTGCTAAGAGCTGGTTGCTCCTCCCTATTCTCCTGTTTCTTACAGGGGCACTTATAAGAGAGAACATGGTCAGAGCCCAGGCTAGAGGCCAAACGGAAGCATAGAAGGTCAAAAAGGAGAGGATGTGGGCTGTGCAGTCAGGGAAGTCAGAGCTGCAAGGACCAGAGGGTTCAGCCCAATGCCTTTGTTTTTACAGGTAGGCAAACATAGGCCCAGGGAGGGGAAGGGACCTACCCAAGGCCAAGAGTGAGTCTGTGGCTGTGCCAGGATTCAAATGCAGGTCCTCTGACTCTTAGGTTAGCTTTCCTGGACCTAGAAGGATAAAGGGCCTGGAGCAGATGCTGCTTGGGATAAATGAATAAGAAAATAAACAAGGACACCCATCACCTCTGGAGCTGAGGGGGCAGAGCACAGAAACGCACACGGTGCTTCCATGGGCACCCCGGTATCTCTCTGTCTCTCAGTTGGTGGAAGATGTAGGCAGGAAGGAGGCCCTTCCATTCACCAAAGCTCAAGCTCCACCAGGAGCCAATCACAGCCCTGGACGGAGGTAGAAACTTTGGTTCCCCTGGCAACGCAGACAAAGGCCTCTCCTTAGCACAGCAATCAGCTGGAGTAGAGATGTGGACTATGCCCCCCCCCCAAATCCAGATGGGCTCCTCTCCTCTTCTCATCAGGAGGGAACCAAACCAATCCTTCTGGTTTTAACCACCCCCCACCTCCAGCCACAACTGGGAGCAAGTATACGGATGAGCTCCTGAGTGGGGCCTTCGGACCACAGCTGAGTCCTGCCCAGTCTGTGGGGTTGTGCTGCCACCAGGTGTGTGCCTCTGAGTTGGGACAGGAGCCTGTGTGGAGGTCTATCAGCTCGCCACCCCCACACTCCTCTGAGACGCGGAGTCAGCTGCAGAAGCGCAGCAGAGCCTGGGACTGGAAGGGAGGTGCTGGGCCACACCCAGCTCTGACGTTAATTCACAATTGGACCTGAGCAAGTCTCATCCTCATTTTCCCCATCTGTAAAGTGTAAAATTGAAGGTCTCAGGTTCTCTGTTAAAACAGCTCCCACTCCACACTTCCACAAGAAAAATCACACCACTGTTGAAAGGCTGCCTCGCCCTGATCCCAGCCTTGGAATACACAGCACATTCTACTGACAAGCATCGCCTCTTTGTGCGTGCTTTAAGGAGAAGGAAGATAATCACAAGAAAACTGATGGACTCTAAAAAACATCTTCCAAATAAAATTCCTAGCTTTGGCCACTTACAGGCCAAGCCACCACCGCCTGGCCCAGGCCCTAGCCCAGCAGGGGGCAGGTATGCTCAGGGTCTCGTCACTAGGGGAGAATTCGATCACTCAGAGATTTTAGAAAGATTTCCCACACAGAGAGTCAAAACAAAAAGACAGGTTTCTCAGGAAGCTTCTCAGTTCCCAGAAAAGTCAATAAACCCACATGCGCCCTGGCTGTTGTGACTCAGTTGGTTGGAGCATCATCCTGCAGACACAAAGGTCACAGGTTCAGTTACCGCTCAGGGCACATACGTAGGTTGTGGGTTCGTCCCTGATCAGGGAGTATATGAGCGAGAGGCAGCTGGTAGACATTTCTCTCTCACATCAATGTTTCCCTCCCTCTCTCTCTTCCTCCCTTTCCCTCCCTCTAAGGTCAATGAACATGCACTCAGCATGCTTTCAGCTCTGTAGAGCTCAGCCGCCCTAAATGGAAACCCCATAGCCATCCAGAAGGTGGCTGCTTTCTCTGCCCTCCCTTCCCATCAGACCCCACACTCCAGCCACTCTGCCGCTTCACACACTCTCTGATCTGTTCCCTCTTCTCCTCATGCCTGAGTTCAGGACCATCACTTCTCAATGGGGCACACCAACAGCTTGTCCATTGGTTGCCGGCCATGGCAGGGGCTGGGCCTCCAGCCATGCCCCTCCAACCCATCCTCCTACCAGAAATCAGATCACATCGCTCCCAACCTAAAACCCTGCAAGGCCTTCCTTTCCCCAGGACACATCCAGCTCCTGGCCCGATGTGTGTGTGCTGCAGGATCTGGGTGCACCTGCCACTCCTCCTTTTGCGCACACAGCAAACTCCAAAGCACCCTCCTATGTCATGCCTCTGCACATTTTTCTCTGTACTTATGGTTCCCTCTGCCTGGAATTCCCTTTCTGAACACCCCACTGTTGAATGAAGATAATGGCTCACCTTGGCTGCGTGCTCAGAATGTGCCAGGTGCTCTGCTAAGCCCTTTGCATGCACTACAGTACTTCATTCATCTTCACCAAGACCCTAGGAGGCAGGCACTAAATGCAGCCTGTGTACAGAGAGGAAGAAAGGAATCAGAGATGTGAATGAACCTGGCAGAAGCCACATGGTTGATAAGAGGAGGAGCCAAAATAGAAATTCAAGCATCTGACTCTTAGGTGGCCACAATCCTCTGCCCGCCAGGAACAGTGCAGCGACGATGTAAATCAGAAAACACAGCATTCTGCTGACACCACCCCTTCCTCCTGGGCCTTGGAAGTAGCTGGCCTCAAAGTCTGCCTCTGGGAGGGTCCAGCCTGTTCCTCTTTGAGTTTGCTCCCCGTCCTGCTGTGCCCCCAAACACACAGCGTGGCCTCGCCAAGGGAACAAACTGCCTGGACTCACACTTCAGAAGTAAAGCTCTTAGTTATAGCTAATGGCCCAGCAGTGACTCCCAGCAAGGTCTTTCTAAAGTGGAAACTCTTTGGCCGCACATCAGGGACCACCAGGATCCGGTACCAGCTCATCTTTTCAACCTTAATTGCCCTCTACATCCTCTGCCCCAATACATGCTCCAGCCACAATAAATTGGTGGGTATTTACCATCCATGTTGGTTCTCACCAAAAGCTGCCATTTACTGAGCACCTACTGAGAGCCATGCCCTTTGTCAGGCATTCAACTACTACTCCTGATTCACTACAACTCATTCATTCATTCATTCATTCATTCATTCATTCAACAAATGCTTGTTGATAATGACTCTGTGCCATGCAACATGAGGTCGAGTGAATATAACACTAAAAATAAAAGACAAATGATGACAAGTGGAGATAAGCATCATGAGGAATCAGAGGGAGAGGCAGGGAGCAGTGCAGTGGGGCAGGGGAGGAAGTGTCTAATTGAGCTGGGTGGTAAAGGACAGTAAGGACGCAAGGCTGCAAAGAGCCAGGGAAAGAGAATTCTAGGCAGAGGAAACAGCACATATAGAGGCCTTGAGGTGGGGAAGAATTTGTCAAATAAACAGAAGACTCCTGTAGCTGAAGCAAATGACCAATGGGGAGATATATAACTGGAAAGAGGAGGCAGGGACCAGCTTATTCAGGGCCAGTGGGCCATGGTCAGGAGTTTAGAGTTCATTCTAAGGGCAGAGGAAAGACACTGAGTGACACTTTCTGACTGCTGCTTTACAAAGGTCATTCTCATTGCCACTTGGGAAGAAGACTTAAGGATATAGGTAACACATATATATTTTTAGAGAGAGGGGAAGGGAGGGAGAAAGAGAGGAAGAGAAACATCAATCGGTTGTCTCTTGAACACCCCCAACTGGAGACCTGGCCCGAAACTGAGGCATGTACCCTGACTGGGAGTGGAACCAGCAACCTTTCAATGTGTAGACCGGTGCTCAGTCCACTGAGCCACACCAGCTGGGGCAGTATGTGTCTCATATTTTTCTATATATATCTATATATCTATATATATAGATACACACACGTACATACATATATATGGTTCCCTTTATATATTAATAAAATATATTTATATATTTATGTATTTATACAGCATATATTAATATATAATGCATTTATCTATTTTATACAATATACATTAACATATATATAATGCATGCAAAGTAACTGGCCTAGCCTGGCACATAGGGAATAAATGTTAATCCCCTTTTCCTTCTCTCTGTCCCCACACCAGGCTGGGGTTTTCCTCTTTATCAACTCCTCTTCCTTCCGATTTTTATATTTTCAGAATTTAGAGTTTCTGAGGACATAACTCTCTGTGTCCTCATCACTGTTAGATAGGAAAACTGTGGTTGAGCTTTCCTGCCTGCCCTCCTTCCCCTGAGCTGGACCCTGGATTGATGTGAAAGGAGGAAGAGGAGGCAGCAAGTGCTGAGGCCTTCCCCCTGGGTTCTCATTCTCCCCCAGCTGCTTCATGGACAAGCTCAGAAAGCCTGGTTCTCAGGCAGTCATGGGCTCAGGGGAAGGGGGGAGGGGAAACTACAGGAAGCCCCAGCTCTGGGTAAACTCTCTCCTCGGAGCCAGTCGAGGATAGGTCAGACTATACAAAGAAAATACTTCCCTTGGAGCCTGGACACTCGCTAGGACGTTAGCCAATCCTATCACGGCCCCCAGGAAGTGAGCAAGGGTTGTGGCCCTCACTTTGCCGTTTCAGAACCTGGGGCCCTCGGTGTGCTCGACTTGCCTGGGGATGGAGAGAAAATGGCAGAGCGCGAACTGAAATCGTAGTGTGTGGCGGTCTGAGGATCACTGAGCCCAAAGCCGCACCGTGCAGATGAAGACACTGATGCCCAAGAAGGGAGAGGGATTTGCCCATGGTCATATGCTGAGTGGTCAGCAGAGCCAGGGACGGGAGTCTAAGTGGCTTCTGCTCTCCAGGCCCCCACAGCTTCCCTTGAGACGGGTGAGAAAGGGGACAGAGGTGAGGCTGGGATTAGGGGGGTGACCAGGCAAGGACAGGGCAGCCCTGCCTCCTCAGGCCTGCCCTGCCCCAGCTCCCAGCGGCTCATGAGTGTGGCAAAACCTGTCAAACCAGTCCCTGTGCCAGGGCCAAGTGGCAGAGCCTAGAGCTGCCGGGCATGGGGAGGCTGCAGATACCAACAGCAGGTGGGGGGGAGGGTGAGGACAGAGGACACAGAGAGGCTCCTCCTTGGCCTGCCAGCCAGCCACATAGACACTGTCCCAGGGCCAGGATGGGGGCTCACAGCTGAACCACTCCTCACCCGGAATCAGGCACAACCAGGACTCACCAGGCCTCCTGTCCCCATCAAGGGGACAGGGCCTGCACTCTGCTTCCTTTCCTCCTCTAGACACTCGACATAACAGTTGTCAGGGCCACCAAGGCAAGAGACCAAGGAACTAATCTGGGAAGCATGATGGGGGGCAGGGAAATAAAAAAAAAAATGGCACACAGACCCATCTGCCCTCCCGCCACAGCCTCCAGGATGAAGTGGGGTGCCCTCTGTCTGGTCGGGCACACACATGCTCCAACCTTTTGGTGTCTCTGGGCCATGCTGGAAGAAGAGTTGTCTTGTGCCACACATTAAATACACAAACACTAACAAAAAAAAATCTCATGTTTTAAGTAAATTTATAATTTCGTGTTGAGCTGCATGTATAGCCATCGTGGGCCACATGTGGCCTGCAGGCCGTGGACCAGACACCCTGTTCTACCCTTTGTGCTCCTCCCAACCACCACCTCAGTGAACTAAGCCAGGGAAATAGCTAAGTACAAGATGCAACTGTAGGGGGAGGGGGCCAGGAGATCTGTGTTCTCGTGTGGCTCTGTGACAGCCCTGTGACACTCGGGGTAGATGTGGGAAAACCTGACCTCAGTCTTCAGTTTCACCCCCCTTCCTGTGGAGGGGCTGGGCCAACTCCATGGTTTCAGGGGGCCTTGACATTTTGCTTTCACCGCATCTCCATCCCATCTCTTATCGCCTCCTGGACTGGAAAGCCTAAGAGGGTACACCCACCTTATGCGGGGTCCCTGCCGGACAGGGCTGGCTCACGTGTCAGGGGCGCCTTGCCGGAACCTGTTCCATCAGTACTGGTGCCAGCTGAGGAAGGGGGGCCTGCCGGCCCAGCAGGAGGTTTCTCAGGCCAGGCTATGGGGGAGCCAATAATCCTGGAGCCCAGGGCCCAGGTCAGAAACAACTTCCAGGGTAGGAGGGAACCTGGGCATCAGGCTGGGCTCCTATGAGCACAGGTCACGTGTACCAGGCAAGTTCCCCACAAATCTCAGGGATTCTTCTCATATCTCAACCAATCCCTTTCTTTGGGAAACAGAGAAAAGGAGGCCCAGAGAGAAGGAACTGGCCTAAGGTCACACAACAAGGCTGTGGCCGAGATGGAAACATCACTCAGGCCTGACCCCCAGCCCAGGGCTCCCTGCACACGCCACCTCCCACAGCAGACATTTTTCCAAATTCACAATCATGCACCCCACAGGGGAACCGAGACACCTTCCTCCTCAGCATTTGGGAATGGCCAGAGACTGGTACAAACTTCTGCTGCTCAACACCAATCACATGTTCAGCCACTGTGTTCACCTCTGTATCCTAGCACATGTGACAGTGCCTGGTGAATCCCTGGGGCGGGGGGTGGGAGAGCAGGAACTGATGGGGAAGAAATATGACCCAGCTTTCCGGGGCTCTGGGGTCAACCAGGCTGCATTGGACAAGCAGGGACACTGTTGGCCCAGGGCTCCAGAAATCCGAAGTGAGAGTCAGGTTGCCCCCAGTCCCACCAAATGGATGAATTCAAGGCCTGTCTGTGCGTTTCTGTGACTGGGCAAGGCCACCGAGCCAGACACTCTGTCATTTAGTCAGTCGCTCGCTAGCTCACTCTCCAAAACTCACAGAGTGAAAGTCAGGGTGAGTCACAATCATCCCCTGTGTCCTTGTCAGAGCTGGTCCACGCAGCACCTCTGGCCAGGAGTTGAGCTCCCAAAGCATAAAGGCCTGAGCGGAGGTCATGGAGAGGCCACTTCTCCTCCCCTGAGACTCACACCCGCACGTGTGAAACGGAATGATGGTGTCTTCCTGCCTCCACTGAGACGTGCTCTGGTCACATTCAGTAACAGATACGAGATTACTAAGGATAACATTGCCATCGCTGGCCCCCACAGAATCCCAACCTCTAGATGTCCGTTATCATCATCATTATGGTTGTCAACAACACAATAACACCCACCTGTTACTGAGCACTGGGCTGTGAGCCTTGTTAAAGCGACTCCCCACCTGCTGGAGCCTGGCATGCCTCTGAAATCATGCGGTTGCTTCGCTGACCCTCAAGGTAGGTAGCACTGGCTGTTTGACCCATGAGGCAACTGAGCCCCTAGGAAAACTTGGCAACCACGCGCCTTAACTCACTGACGAGAGAACACTGGGATACAAAGGACCACAGAGAATAGGTCCAGAGGGGGAAACTGAAACCCAGAGAGAGAAACAGCCTGCCTACGTCATTCATTCAGGCCTTCCTGAGACCTTCTCAGGAGCACACATAAGAAGGAGGCCGTGTTTGTTGCTCTAGTTTTACCATGCTGCCCCCACCCCACTGCTTTGCCAGCAGTGGGTACAGCTGGCAACCGATGCCAATTACTTTCTGAGTCTGAGTCTTCGTTTCCCCAGATGTCATGTGGGGAAACTAACCTTGGTCCAGCAATGAGTTCTAGAAGCCAACACCGCTCCCACCAGCCAACATCAGGCCCAGGAGGCCAGTCTCAGCGCCTTTGCTCCCTGCTGCCCCAACTCCAGGGACATCTGGAGCTCAAGGACATGCCAACACCACAGTCACAGAGTTGTGCAACCATCACCGCCATCTAGTTTCAGAATTCCAGCTGTTGTTCGAAAGTGCTGAGCACAGCCCCCACTGCTCCTTGGGCCCCTCCCCAGTTTGGCCCTGATGCCACTTTTCTGGGAAGAACCAGGGTGCCCCTAGGAAGAATTTCTCTGGAGCAGAAGTTGAGCAAAATGTAAACACTCAGTGGACATTGTGTTCCACTCCATGAAACAAAGTTGTGGGTTTTCTGGGAAAGGGGCCCACCGTATCAGCCCAGCCTCACCTCTCGAGCGGCCCTGAACACCACAATTGTACTGACCTTGGCCTCAGTTTCCCCACCTGCTCCCTGGGAATTAGGCTGAAACGTATGCCTCCAACATCCCACAAAGGGATCCTCCCCAACAAATGGCTAATCACATCCACCTTGTCAGAAGAAAAAGGCCAGCCTGTTAGTCAGCCGAGATTGGCAAGACCAGTAGGCTGGGGCTGGCCTGGAGAGACTCCAGCATTTCTGCAGGGAGTAAAGAGGTGGAGAAGGGTAGGGGTATTGTTTCTTCACCCCCATGGCCTTTATCACCTGGCTCACACCTGGAGCAGAATCTAAATCCCTTGCATGTCTCCTACAAAGGGCTTTTCTATTCTTCATCTCATTAGATTTTACCCCTAATCCTGACAGGGAAGGTAGGGAGGCTATAATTACCCCTATTTTGTGGGTGGATTAACTGAGGCTCAGAGAAGGTAAGTGACTTTTCCAAGGTCTCACAGCTAATGAGTGGCAGAGCAAAGCTAGAAGTCAGAAGCCAGTGTCGAGGCTGTCTTGCCATTGGCCAGTGCTGATGGGTATTGGGAGAGCTTCTGGGATTGCCTTTGGTCCGGTAAGGAAGGTGGCAAGATTCTGAGTAAACTGTTGCCAAGTCAACCACAGCAGTTGTGTTATAAATGCTTCCTATAGGGATCGATTCTGCTGCCCCCCAAAATGTGAAAGACCCTATTCTAATGGATAAGAAGAGCATTGAGAAATAGCCAAGGCTGATGTGTCCATCCCTATTCTACAGAAGAGAAAACTGAGGCCCAGAAAGGGGACATGATGAGGCCAAGGCCACAAAGCACATCAGTGGCAGAGCAAGGACCTCAATGTGGGGCTGTGGGCTTGCAGCCCAAGCAGCTTCCCCTGCACCACACTGCCTGTGGAAATCTACTACCTCTCGCATTTCCTTGTCTCCTCCAGTGAACTGATGGTGGTTAATACCCAGAGTCTCATCTTTCTCGGCTCTGACCCCTACAGAGTTGCCTGGCTTCTTGGAGGGCTTCCGGAAGCTCAAGGAACTTGTGGAATAAATGTATGAACCGACCTCTACCTCCCCTTACCACGCCCCCTCCCCCCACTCCACGCACATATCCGTTTAGTTCCTCTTCTCCCTACCCATTTGCCCAAATGTCAGGGAAAGACCAGCAGGCCCCTCCTGGGAACTCCTAATCCACCTCCTCTGTCCTGGCTGTGCTGTGGCTGTGGACAGAGGATTCCTTGTTCCCAGTGCTTCCTGCCCAGAGATCTCCGTGGGGCCCGTGCGCTGGCAGGAAGGAGCCAAATCCCTCCTTTTAACTGGAACTAACACCACCCCCTACTCCTATTCCCTCTCCTGCCATCCCCAACCCCCACCCCCAGCAACATGCTCCCAGCTCTGTTTGGCATTTATTCTACCTGCCCCAGCCTGGCTCAGCCCCACCCATCCCCTACAGCTCCTGCTCCTTAGGGAGACAGACACACCCCCCAAGACTTCCCTTAGGGGTACAGAGGTGCCTCACAGCTAATCAAAAATAAAAACCAGAGGATTCCAGCATGACAGCATCACCGCCCTGGCAGTGGTGCCTTACTAATAACCCCACGATGACATTTGCGTATTACCTCGCAATTCCCCCATCAGTGTGACTCCATTGGCTAGGTCCTCTCTCCACGCCCTCGCCCTGACAGACTCACAGAACCTCAGAGTTATAAGGGGCCTTTGACACGTCCAGGGGCCAGTGGTTTGCAAAACATCCTGCACAGAGCCAAGGACAATTCCCTGTCTCGGGCTGCTGGGGGCTGAGCCAGTTGGGGTGCCCCAGCCCCACCCTAATTCCAACCACTACTGCATCCCCTTTCCCTGACTTGTACCTTGAGAGTCTTTCAAGTTCATTGGAAAAGGGAACTTTCCAGCTGGAAAGTGGGAAAACAACTCAATTACTCTGACCCCACCTTCCCCAACCCCCTGCCCTGACTTTGTATATGTATCCCTGAGGCCAACAAAAGGGAAGGCAGCTGCCTAAGGTCGCTTAGTCATCAGTGGCAAAACCAGAACCCAAACACCCTCTCCTGAATCCAGCCTACAATCTAGAAGTGGTTAAGCAAAAGAAAACAAGGGCTCCAGTTTCCACTAATACAGCTTCCAGGTCCAAAGCCATCCGTCACCAGCCCCGATCGCGTGGAAAAAGCTGCACAGGCAGAGCACGCTGCCTACCACAGATTGGCTCAATAACTGTGCATTTCAGCCCCTACCTCAAAATAAGCCCAAACCATAGAGGACCCACTGCGCCACCCCCCTTTTTCAAACCCACCAGAAATCTGTGGCCTAGACAAATCCTCATGCCTCCATAGCAGCAAAATGTATTGGAACAGAGAGCCTGAGGACCTGGAAGACCGATTTGTCCAACCTGAGCAGGAGAAGGAAAGACCAGCTGTGCCAGTGCAAGACTCACCAGTCCTCGGTTCGCACCAGCTCCCTGGGGGGACGACGTCACTCAGGCACCTAGAAGGAGGGAACGCTGTTAGCTCCTCTGAACTGAGATCATGGGCCCAGCATGGAGCTGGAAATTGGGAGGCTGGCATTTGACTCTCTGAGGAACCTTGGGGAAGTTGCGGAACCTGTTAAACAGAAAGGCCCGTGTGACTACGCAGAGAGCAAAAAGGAAAGTAACAAATACGATGCTGGCACAGCCAGCAGGGCCCAGGCCGTGAAGGGCTTTGGAGGCCAAGGCGAGAGTTCGGTGTTGATTCCAAGAGCAGGGGGGAATGGCTTGCAATGTAGAGACTGGACTGGAAACGGGCAAGAGAAGCTTTAGGTGCGTGAGTCAGGAGGTCGTTGCAGTTGTGCAGGGAGCATGTGACAAGGGCCCAGACTACATGGTCGCAGTAGAGCTAGAAAAAGTGGTAACGGGACGGATCTGGGGGATGAGGGAGGGCAGAGGCCTACCTGCCCCTTGGGCATTTACTTCCCTGTCAGTGCCATGAGCTCCAGCACCCAGGAAAAACATACCCATCGCTCTCCCAACCTGGCCTATCCTTGCCTCAGTCTCCCCATCTGTAAAAATAAATATGGTGGGACTCAGTGGTCCCTGGGTCTTTTTAGCATTAAGATTCTGTTTCTGGTATAATCTGCTTGCCGTATTTAAGCCCCTTTTCAATCATCTTTAAGCCCCGACTGCAAGCCTGGCCTGCTACAAAATGGGGCAGGACAGCTGGAGGGAGAAGCCTCAGGTCCCCTGGACTCACACACTCAGAACATAAGTCTCCAGGTGGGCTGAGAGGTTTCCACTTCCTGTAGAACCTAAGAATCAGGCAAGTAGGAAGGTCACTTGGGCTGAGGTTGGAGCAGCAGGAAGGGAAGTTGGGTGCCCAGTGCCTTTTTCCTGCCCCAGCACCGGAGGCCGGCAAGGGCCTCAGGACACTGCTACTCCAGCTGCAGCATCGGTCACCCGGCAACCTGCTTCCCACCCAGTTTCCTAGCACCCAGGCGAATTCTGGGAGGCAGTGCAGCACAGTGGTTATGAGCTTGGGCTCTGTCTGCATCACACAGACCTGGTTTGTAGTCTGGCCCCACCATTCTCTAGTTACATGGGCTGGAACAAGGCACTTCACATCTCTGAGTGCTGGCTTTCTCATTTGGAAAACAGCAGAAGTAGCGTCTGCTTCTTGGGCTAATGAGAGGATTAAATGAGATGATGTGTGTGGAGAGTTCAGCACAGTGCCTTATCACAATGGTCCGGCAGGTAGCAGGGTCCAACACAGAGGCGGAAGCTGAGATGCAGGGAGGTGGAATGACGCACTGAGGACGAGACAGCAAATCCGTGCCAGAGTGTGACCCAGAGCCGGGTTCTCCACGGTTAGGTTGTACGTACAGCATTTTGGTTCTGGCTTTTCAGATGAGAAAGCTGAGGCTAGAAAATTACAAGTGACTTGACCAAGGCCACAGAGAGAATCAATGGTACAAGAGGAATTTCACCCCCAGCCTGCTCGATGAAAAAGCCCGTGGTCTCCCTCACATGCCTCCAGAAAGTAGAGGTGTGTGGAGATTTCAGATTTCAGGGCTCTTTAAACCTGGAACAGGGACAAATGCAAATCTGGGCAGATGGGGGGGTGGGCAGGGGGAGCTACCTGGAGAGGAAACCAGAAGGAGCTGGTGAAACAAAAGCCTCTTTCTCAGAAGCCCTCCCTGGGGAATGGGCAGGAGAGGAGGGGGCTGACAAGCAGGGCCATCCGTCCCGCCTTGGCCGAGCTGAGGGCTGAGTCTAAACAAACAGAAACAGTTCCAGCTTGGCCATCCACTTGTTGGGTGATCCTAGGCAGATCACACACACACACACACACACACACACACACACACACACTCATACACACATATGTGTGCGCATGCACACACACACACACACAGTCCTCTGTTTCTTCAACTCAAGAATAAGATGGCTGCCCTGAAGGGTGAGCCAGTTGTGAGAGATTAATAATAACCACCCCTCGCCAGCCCCTGACTCCTGGTCAGGCCCCAATCCCACGGCTCCAGACGGTGGCCTCTTGACGTTGGCTTGGATATTACCACAGCAGGGCTGGGAGGTCCTGCAGGCAGGCTCTGGCTGGATAGCCAGGTCACTTCCCCTCAACAGGCCTCAGCTTCTTCACCTGTGAAATGAGTACCTATCTTTGCCTGGTCACCTACAGAACAGGAAGTTCCAAGGAGCTACCTCAGAGGCAACAAGTCCCCTGAGGTAATGAACAAGGCATCCCCCAAGTCCCTATCCCAAATGTACCCTCGGGCTCTTTTAACTTCTCCTCCTTTCCCTGTGGTCCATGTCCCCTTTGGACAAATGGAAAAAGAGAATCCAAGCTCATGAACGCAACAAGAGTAGCAAAACCCCTCACACCTAACAGTAATAGTAACTGCGACCATAGCCAATACCTGACTGCTCACCTGGGTGGGCCAGGCACTGGGCTAAGTGCTACACTGGGGCTAAATCTCAGGTGATCCCCTCAATCAATGAGGTAAATCCCACATTTAGTCTAGATTTACAGATGACAGGCTAAGGTTCAGCAAAGTGAAATGACTTGCCCAAGGTCACATAAATAGCAAGTGAGTAGTGGGGTGACCCAGGTGTAAGCTCTTCTTTTGACCTCAAAAATCTTCATCTTGCCCTCACTGGTGTGGCTCAGTGGGTTGGGTGTCATCCTGCAAACCAAAAGGTCGAAGGTTCAATTCTCACACCTGGGTACACGCCTGGGTTGCAGGTCGGTTCCCTGGTTGAGGGTGTAGGAAAGGCAACCAATCAATGTTTCTCTTTCACACTGATGTTTCTCCCTCCCTTCCCCTGTCTCCAAAAAATAAATAAAATCTTTAAAAAATAAATTTACCCCTGGTTGGTGTGGCTCAGTTGTTGAGTGCCAGCCTGTGAATCAAACAGTCGTTGGTTCAGTTCCCAGTCAGGGCACATGCCTGGGTTTCGGGCCAGGTCCCCAGTGGGGTATGTGTGAGAGGCAACTACAGATTAATGTTTCTCTCCCTCCCTTCCCCTCTCTAAAAAATAAATTAAAATCTTAAAAAATAATAAAAATAAAAAATAAGTTTAAAATAAAAAAGAAGTCTTCATTTTCTCCTTGAGGCTGTGAATGGGATTTCCAGGGTAACATTCCACATTATGGGGCATGGCACAGATCTAGGGGGTCAGTGAACGGGAAATATCTGATATTTATCCCCCAAGCCTCCCAGATTGCAGTCACAATAGACTTGTATTATCATTCAAATGTGTCCAACTCAGCTCTCTAACTAGAACAGCACTGTCCCATAGAAGTACTGTGCAAACCATATATGTAACTTAAAATTTTCCACTAGCCACATTTTATGTATGTTTGTATGTATGTATGTATGTATGTATGTATTTATTTATTTTAGGGGGGGAAGGGAGAGGGAGAGAGAGAGAAACACTGATGTGAGAGAAAAGCATCGATTGATTGCCTCTTGTATGCACCCCAGCCGGGTCTCGAACCCATAACCCAGGCATGTGCTGTGAGTGGGAACCGAAGCAGTGACGTTTTGCTTTGTGGGATGACAACCAACCAGTTGAGCCACACCAGTGAGGGCTCAGTAGCCATATTTTAAAAAATACACTCTGGCTGGTGTAGCTCCGTGGATTGAGCATGGGCCAGTGATCCGAAGGTCACTGGTTCGATTCCCAGCCAGGGTACATGCCTGGGATGCAGGCCAGGTCCCCAATTGGGGACGTGCAAGGGGCAACCACACATTGATGTTTCTCTCCCTCTCTTTCTCCTTCCCTTCCCCTCTCTCTGAAAAATAAATTCTTAAAAAAAATACAAAGGAATGAGTGAAATTAATTTTAATAGCATATTTATTTGACCAAATATATCAATTTCAACATAAAATCAATATAAAAATATTATTGAGGTATCTTACATTCTTTTTTCATACTGAGTCTTCTAAGTCTGGTGTGTAGCTTACATTCAGAGCATATCTCAATTCTTTTTTTTTTTTTTTGAAAGAGAAAATAACCAAATCCAATACACACATATGTCTGGGAACCCAACACACATGAGAGAGTCACAGACCACGCACACAGGGGAGCTTCCAGAACACCTCAATTCTGAGGCTGAATTGTCGTCAGGTATTTAGATTCCCCTGCCTTCACAACTGAAAAAGTATATGCATGAACCTAAGTTCCTAAACATATAGAGAAGTTTTTCGATAACCAAATAGAGAACTCTTTTTAAATCTGAAGTTAATCAAATCAAATAAGATTAAAAAGTCAGTTCCTCAGTGGCACTAGACACCTTCCCAGTGCTCAGCAGCCCCCTGTGGCTGGTGGGCACCATTCGGGGCAGCACAGAGCTCAGGGCGGTCCAGCCCCAGAGGGCGGGTGTGGCCTCTGGAACCCTAAGCCAGAACCAGGCCTCCCAAGGTAAAGCTGAATCTGCATAGAATGGTATTTTACTCATTTAACAAACCTCTATTGAGCCAGATACATAGTTTTTTTTTTTTTTTTAAGTTTTTAATCCTCACCCGAGGACATTTTTTTCATTGCTTTTAGAGAGAGGGGAAGGGAGAGAGGAAGGGAAAGAGAGAAACATCGATTGGATCCATCAATTGGGCCATACGTGCCTGGACGGGAGACTGAACCCGAATATGTGCCCCGACCAGGAATCGAACCAGCAATCTTTTGGTGGCCAGGACAACACTCCAACCCACTGAGCAACCTGGCCAGGGCTGAGCCTAATATTAACATCTACATCTATCCACAACCTAAAAACTCAAATATGAGCCTAATATTAATTTCTGCATCTGGGGTCTATTTTACTCACAGTGATGGTAACAAAGGGATCAGAGTAACTATTGTTCAAAGAATGTCACTTTGGCTTAGGGAGGTGGGCCACCTGCCCAAGGTCACCTAGCTTTGACCCCAGGCCTGTCTGACTTGGTCACTGAGCTCTGTCCCAAAAGCTTAACAGGGGCCCCACCTGGAGCTCAGCCTCCTCAAAGAAGAAATAAGCCTTCGCCACTATTCTCAGCTGCCCCTCCTCCCCCAGGCTAGTGGCAGAGAATGGTGTAGAGTAAGACGCCCAATGAAGAGGGTAAAGTAGAAGAAGAGCGGGAGAGAGGCATGGCATGGCATGGCCTGCACTGGGGGGTGGCCCTGTGCACAGGGCTTAGGCTACTGAGATGTCATCCCTTCACCCCCCCCCCACCCCTACCAAGCAGGAGGCAAAGCCCGCAAGGTCCACTGGCTGCCCGCTGTCTGGGTGGGTCCCGGGATTAGGTGCCATGCCTCCCCCAGAGGCCCTCGCACCAGGGCCACAGCCAGTACTCACCTCCAGGGTCACCTCAGCTGGAGTCCAGGGAAAGGGTCCAAAAGGCAATCCTCCCCCTAGAAGGAGGGAGGAACAGGTTCTGGAGGCGGATTCCAGAGTAGGGAAAAGGTGGCAGGTATAGGCCAGAAAAACTGGGTGGCCCCGCCCCTCTCCTGGGGAGCTCAGCTAGCAGGCGGCCCAGCAGGGTGAAACTCTCCCCAGCCATTAGGTTTAACAATTAACTCTGAACTCCATTTCAGCAGGAAACAGTTCCAGCAAAAAGCCCCACGGAGGTAGGGGGACTTGGAAGGAGATAGAGGGGAAAGGGCCAGAAGATGTGAAGGGAGAAAGTGGTGGTCAGTGAACTCCCTCACCGCCTTCCCCCCAGCATATCCTTCCAACACGGGACAGCCCTCACGCTAAGGCCTAAGTTCCATAAGGGTCGGGGCGGTGGACCTGGCACATGGTAGGTGCTCAGTAAATAAACATATATATTTAATCCTCACCTGAGGATATATTTTTGTTAATTTTAGACAGGAAATGCGGGGAGAGAGACAGAGAGAAACACTGATTGGTTGCCTCCTGTATACTCCCAACTATGGATAGAACCCACAACCTAGGTAAGTTCCCTGACCAGGAATCAAACCTGCAACCTTTTGGTGTATGGAATGACTCTCCAGACAAGTGAGCCACCTAGCCAGGGCTCAGTAAATATTATTAATTAACAAACAAATGGGCTTTGTTTGAATGAAACAGGCCAGATAGATGGGCAGAATGATGGAGAAGTTCAGGAAGGCAAAAGGTGGCGTGCCCTAGGCTGGCCACCTCCCTGACCCCTCTGACTGCAGGTCCTCACTAAGACCACACAGGGCCGAGGACTGGGATGGCAGCCATCTGGGGCCTGCCAGGAACATGGCTTTGAAGTCCCCCAGCACTGGCTCTGCTCTTCCTAGCTACAACCTCTGGAGCCTGCATTTCTTCTCCCATGGAATGGGGGTGATACCACTCTGGTACCCGGCACAGGGCTCCCCAGGGCCAGGCTTACCGATGCTGAGATGCTCTGTGCCACTGTAACACCGTGTGTCTCTGATTGCCTGGCAACAGCCTCCTCTTCCCAGGCCACCCCCTGAACTCCCCCGCATCTCAGTATTCCCCTGGCTCCCGCCGATGTGGCCCTTTTTCCTTTCTGGGAAGGAAAGCCTGGAACGATGACGGCTCCAGCCCCCTCACATCCCACTCACTTGGGATCACACCCCCTGCCAAACACACACACACACACACACACCCTGGCAACGGATTGTTCCCCATCTGACATTTGCTTGTCATTTACACCCCTCCCTGGGTTCCCTGACCCCCCTCCTCACCCTTTAGCCCCAAACCCTAACACAGACCTAGGTCCACAGCCCACCTAGGGGTGGGTGCTGAACGCACTGTGGCCAGTTCACTCAGGCAGGCTCCCCCTTCTGAGCCTCTGCTTCCCAGCTGTGTAACATGGGGGTGAAGAGGGTAGAAGCAGGGAGTGGCTTCTCCTGCAGGCCGACTCTGATACTTAGTCTGATATTTCTGGGATCAGTTTAACTTCAGACAGAGGGAGCTCAGATCTCCACCTTGGCCAGGTCAGCAGGCTGCCCTATTATTATGGAACAGACTCCGTGGTGAGCCTGCAGGGGCCTGGGCCTACAGAGCCCGCCCCCAACCCTTCTCAGCTCAGCTCAAGCCTGGGCAGAGGGACAAAGGCCCTCCCTGCTCACTGGTCCCCACAGTCTCCTCCACAAGGCCCTAATTTTTCTGCCCTGCCTTTCCAGTCTTCTCTCTCTCTCATTCTCACAGTGGCATTATGAGCCATCAATCCCCCAAATTCTTCTTAGGAAAACAAAGCTTGAAGCTGCCCGTCCATCTGGGGTTCTGAGCCTAAGCCCCTTCTCTGTGGAGATTCTGGAGCTGCCTCTGCTTCCACTCTGCTCTTTCCGGCATTCTTCCTACAGCTCTCCACATATGTGCCCCACTTCCCCGTCCCCAGGCTGGAGCCCCCTCCTTTCCCTCCACGGGAATACCTGTCTCCCTGCCTCAACTCACTCAGCCGTGTCTCCGCCAGCCGCTGCGCACTGTAACAGAGTCTAACAGCCCCTACTTGACCTTCAGACCCTGGGCTACAAGAACTCTGCAACGATTTCTCTGTCTCTCACTCTCGCCCCCCAGCAAGATGCTCAAAACACAGTAGGTGTCTGCTGAAACTCCAATAACAACAACCAGTAACTGAAAAAATAATGCATTATAACCATTTATTGACCATTGGTTCTTTACAATGCTCAGATCTCAGCATTTTACACAGATCATTTCAGTTAATCCTCCCAAGTCCCCAACAGATTTATCAGCCCCACCCCTCTGTTTTAAGCTGAGGAAACTGAGACTCAAAGAAGAGAAGTGACTTGACCAAGGTCATACAGCCAGGCAATGGCAGGGTCAAGACTGGAATTTAAGTTCTTACCCACTGCCCTGCTTGGCCTCCTTCAATCCACAAATAAAGGGAGGGATATGCAAGAAGCCAAGGCCTGCCAGCGAGGGGCCACGGGGACTCAAACCAGCCCCGCTAGGGCCAGAGGCAGATTCTGCAAATAGAACTTCTATCAAGCTCCTGCTCTGTGCAAAACTCAATGCTAAATGCTAGCAAAAAAATAAACCAATAAGGTATGAGACATCCTAGGGCTCACAGTCTAGCAAGAGAAACAAGCCATGTCCCAGGATAAAGTGAAGGCCAAGCAGAACTTGTGCCCAGAAAAAAAAAAAGAAAGAAAGAAAAAAAACAGATAAGGTGCTAAGAGATTGCAGAGGAGGAAAAGACAAATCTCATTGTTGGGGTGGGGATGGGAGGGCTCACAAGGCTTTGTGGGACAGAGGTGGGTACCTAAGCTGAGCCTTGAAAACCCAGCCAGGATTTCAACAATGACTGCAGGAAGGCGGGGTGGCATTCTTGGCAGAGAGAAACCCAGGGACCTGTGTCAAAGACACAGGTAAGCACTGGGCGTGTCCCAGGAACCTCAGGAGACACATTCTCCAAACCCCTCCCCTTGGCACTGGCCCCAAGTGTCCGGCTCTGAAGAGAGGCCATCTTGAGCGTCCCCAGACTCACAGGCACCAGACTTATTTACGGTGAACGGGCAGAGAAAGCAGGAGAGGGCTGAGCGTCTGAGCACGTGGTTTGACAGGAGGACCTCAAGGGGCTAGAATCTGGGCTCTGCAGGAAATTTCTGAAGATGGGAGACACTAAAAGAAGCAGGGTGGTCCCACTGGAGGGGGGTGAAGCTGGGGAAGTAGCAAGAAAAACGGCAAAGAATATAAATTGGGTACCAGGAGACCTGGCTTCCAGAACCATAGATCAAAGTTAAATGGGACCTTGAGCCTATCTTGTCCAACCTTCATTTTACAACTGGAAAAACTGGGGCCCAGAGAGGGCAAGGGACTAGTGCACAGTCCCTCAGCATCCTCACTTAAAACCAGCAATGTGCTGAGGGGTAGGAGAGATCTGTCTTCGACACCTGACTCTGTGTGAGCGCCCAGGTGACCCTTCTCCAGTCATTAGGCTCCCACTCTATAAAACGGCCCTGAAAGACAGCGGTTCCAAACTTTTATGGGTTGTGACTCAGAGAGTCAGGTGGTGCCTATGGATCAAACCACACTCTCGCAGGTATGTACTGTGTCATTTCAGAAGTTCATAAACATGTGAGATCAGCATTCTCCAAGGACAATCTGAGAACCTCTGTCTCCCAGTCACCTTGGCAGAGAACCTGTTAAAATGGGCTGATTCCAGGGCCTCACTACAGATCCGCCCTCCCAGGCAGGGAGCAGCGGAGTTTGACTCTCTGGGCAAGTCCTGGAAGACTGTTTTAGCAAGCTCCTCGCTGCTGCTCTTGGGGGAGCCCTGCCTTAGGGAACCTAGAGGTGGGGGGAGGTGCTCTCCTTTCACATATTGAATTTCTGCTTCCCTGCCTATGAAGAGAGGGTTCTGTGGCCTAAAGTTTTAAAGCCACAGCTCATTAATCAAAGTCCCTTCTGGTTGAGCCATCTGCTCCAGCTGACCATAGGCATGGCTATGGTGGAAGCGGGTGGAGGCCCAGCAAGCCGGTGGCAGCTGCCCAGACTCTCAAGAGCCGTTCTAAGATCAGCAGCCCTGCCTGGGAGGGAGCCTGGCCTCTGGGGCTAAACTTGGGGTGAGAGGAGGTCTCTAATCAATCCTGGCCTCAAGGCTCCTTTCCTCTCTCCTGCCTGCCAGCTCCGGCTTCCTTCCCTTTTTCTTTCCAGCACAAGGGTACTCCTGAATCTGGGTCTCCGAGCGCCAGCCTCTGCCTTCCTCCCCCTCTCCCCATCACTGAGCCTGATAGAGAATCGCCAAGCCCCCACACTTTCAAACACCCTTCTGACACAAAACTGTCACCCTCTGAAGATGATAAGTATTTAACTGGAACACTTGAGATAACCGTAGGTGGCCAGTAACAAAACAATATTTGGGACCTAATCCAAGTGCCTTCAGACCTGCTGTCACCTGCCCCGATGCAGGGTCTGTCCCACAGGTGGGCAGCTGCCTAGGACCAGATGGGCTCAGAGTCCTGGCCAGCCCCATGGCTGACACTTCAATGTCAGTCTCTGTGAGGGTAACAGCACAGGCCTGGGAGACAGGAGACCTGGACTGGAGACCCTGCCCTCTGAGCCAAGAATTTGTTCTCCGAATCGGAGCAAATGCATATCCCTCTGAGGTCCCCTAAATGTTCTCACAGGCCCCAGCTGGGGCAGTGTAGGAATGACTCAAGAGCACCTGCTGGCTTCAGATGGATCTAGATTTCAACCCCAGCTGTGCTGCCTGCTGGCTGAGGACCGGATAGGCCTTGGGCAAGTTACTTAGCCTCCTTTAATAAAATGGGAAGCTAATCCCCGCCTTGCTGGGTAGGCGCAAGGATTAAAAGACAGAGGTGTGAAGGTGCTGAGCACGGGATCTGGCACATGGTAAGCCAGTCAATGGAAGCAGTTGTATATCAGCTACCGGTGAGCCTCTGCCAAGGAGGACCAGGCTTTTCGATTCTGAGGTGGCCCCAAGCAACCCTAAACCACCCAGGTGAACTGGGTCTGGAGGCTTTATCTTTAGACCTTTAACCTGGACAGAAGATGGAGAGAGGGAAAAGGGGAAGGCAGAAGAGTGAGAAAAAACTGAGAATGGGAACAAGACAAGTAAAGGAAAATCAAGGACTGAGGAGGAGCCTGGCTCCCCCCAGCTGAGGGGCAAGGAAGATGACTTCAGGGAAACTGCCAAGACAGGATAAGCTTTCTCTCCCTTCCAGAGCTTTCCTAGGCCCACCAAGGTGAGGCTAAGAGGGATGCTGCCTGCTGAGAGCACCGCCCTGGCTGTCCATAGGAACATTGAAGCCTTGGGTTACTTCCAACTCTGGCTCCGCAAGTTGCGCTGCCCACCCCTGGTGGCCTCCTTGGGCTGGAGCAAGCAGAGAGGGCCAAAGCCAGGAGGAGAGAACAAGACTAACTGCCCCTCCAGCCTGTGGAGGCACTGCCTGCTCACTCAGGACTCAGGGGCCCCCTTGCTTGGGATTCTGGTCCTGACTCAGCAAGACTCTTCCCCTCTAGGTACCCCCTCCAGGCCCTGTGCTAAAGCCTCTCCAGGCTTCTACCTGCCCCAAGCTCCTGCTCCTGAGGCTGAAGTTGCAACTGGGGGAAAAGCACTGTTCAGACTGTAAGCAGGAGCCACAGACAAGGTGTTCCACTCGTCACTGACCTGCTGCGTGACCCTCTAGGGGTCACTTCTCTCAGAGTGGGTTCCCCTCCTCTGGCTAATGAGGGCAATGAAGGGCAAGGACCATCTCTGAGGTTCTCCCAACTCCGACAGCAGCGATGCCGCCCAGGACACCTCCCAGCACAAGGGGGCAAAGAGGGCTTGCCTCAGGAGAGGAGTGGGCTCTGCTGGGCTCTGCTGAGAAGGCAGTAGATGTGGCAATGGCCAAGGGCTATTATGATGATGACGATTATAATTAAAAATCACAGCAACAAACTCTTAAGCACTTTACAAAGAGCTTTCTCATTATCCCCCGGGAGTCACAATCTGGTGAGAGAGGTAGAGCTGGATGGTAATTATTCACATTTGGCAGATGAGAAAAGTGAAGCAAGATCGAAGTGACTTGTCCCAGCTACTAAGTGCGGAGAAGGGGGAGCCGAAGGGGAAGTGATAAGTATCGCATGCCAACTGCGTGCCAGCTCATGAGGCTTGCTCCCATCTGTCATCATGACCAAGGCTCACAACCACAGCATGACATTGCAGACACTGCTGTCCCCACCTCACAGAAGAGGAAACCGAGGAAAACAACTGATTTCTATTTGAGGGCTCAGGGCTGTTCCATTGCAAAGCCTGGATTGGGACCTGGGCTGGTGAGACTCTAAGACCTGCACTCTTTTCATCTTATACGGGCTGGGCTGAACAGTGTCCTCCCCCCCAGATTCATGTCTACCCGGAACCTCACAATGTGGCCTTATTTGGAAATAGTCTTTGCCGATGTAATTAGTTAAGTAAAATGAGGTCATACTGGATTAAGGTGGGTTCTAAATCCATTATGACTGGTGTCCTTATAAGAGGAGACAACACAGACACACAGGGAGAAAGGGGAGAGAGCCATGCAACAGCAGAAGGCTGATGCTGCTAAAAGCCAGGAGCCCCAAAGATTGCTGGCAACCACCAGAACCTAGGAGACAGGCATGGAAAAAACTCCCTTCTCACAGCCTTCAGAAGGAAGCAAACTTGATGACATTTTTTTTTTTTTTTTTTTAGAGAGAGGGGAAGGGAGGGAGAAAGAGAGGGAGAGAAACATCAATGTGTGGTTGCCTCTCGCACACCCCCTACTGGAGACCTGGCCCACAACCCAGGCATGGGCCCTGACTGGGAATCGAACCAGCGACCTTTTGGTTCACAGGCCAGCACTCAATCCACTGAGCCACACTAGCTAGGGCTGACTTTTTTTTTTTTTTTTTTTTTTAATGTTCACTGGAGGACATGCTTTTAGAGAGGGAGAAAGGGGGCGGGAGAGAGAAACATCAACTGGTAGCCTCTTGTAGGCTCCCCAACCAGGTATCAAACCCCAAACCCAGGTATGTACCATGACCAATAATCAAACCCACAGCCTTTCAGTGTACTGGACAACGCTCCAACCAATTAGGCCCCACTGGCCTGGGCTCTTGCCAACATCTTGACCTCAAGCTCTAGAACTGTGACAGATAAATCCCTACCTTTTCAAGCTACTTGGATTGTGGTGCTTGTTAAGCAACCCTAGGAAATTAATACACTGTGAGTCCATTGCAGACTGAGAACTCACATTCCAATTCTCAAATACCCAGTCATCAGCCTTGGAGGTTGATGGAGGCCGGGGGGGCCTGTGAGAAGTCATTGTAATCTCTCCTTCACCTCCCTTGCCCAGGTGGCCTGAAGTCCATCCTCTGTGCTTCTTCTGTGTTCTAGGTCTCTATCTACCCCACTGGGCCCTTCCATCAGGTAGACAAACACCCTCTGAGCCTGGTCTCCTGGTCAGTAGTCTCTGTCCCCACCCCCATCCCTACATCCACCCAGGCCATCCTCTAAAGACACCTGCAAAGCTATGTTTTTGAAATGCAAATCTGACCCGTCCAGGCTAGCTTTATCCTCTTCCCTTATTCTCCACCACCTGCAGGTCAAGATTTTCGGCCTGTGCCAGGCTGGCCCCAACCTTCCTCTCAGGCCTTATATCCAGCCACTCACCCCACCCATCCCTATCACTCACCACCTTCTCCAACCACATGTAGTATTTGGATTTACCCTAACAAGCCATAGTGCCTTTGCACATATCGCTCCAACTACCCGGAAGACAAAATCCAGCTCCAAGAAACCATCTCTCTCCCCTATGAAGCTTTTTCCTCCATGAACAGCCACATCCTGGCACCCTGTACACTGTGCATGTTTACCTGTCTGCCCCCATGCCTAGCCTGTGAACACTTGTATTCATTTCTATTTCTGTTAGGCTTAGGATTGGCAAAGGCATTCAAGAATGTTGAATTGAATTGTGGAGCAGCCATAATGGCAATAATTGTTAACATTCACCAAATGTTTACTATGTGCTTAGCACTGTGGAAAGCATTCCTTGTATCTTACCTCATTTTGTCCTCAAAACAGATACCATCATTGCTCCTGTTTTACAGGTGAGGAAACGAACAGATAAGGTCACTTGGCCAAGGTCACCCAAATAGCATGTAGCAAAGCCCAAATGACTGCAGAGCCAGTGCTAGTAAACAATACTATGTGTTTAGTCCATCCCAATACCCTCATTTTACAAAAGAGGAAACAAGCAAGAAAGGAGAAGTGACTTGTCCGCAGACAGTAACAAGGCAGGGACCCTAATCTTTAGACTTTAGATTCCTTAACTCAGTGCTCTTCCTTTTCCCACTCTTGCAGGATCCTACTCCAGGAGGACACAGAAAACAAGCTGGGCTATATCTCCTGAACAGTTTTCTCTGCTTTCCCTTGAATGGAACTCAGCATGGGCCTGGGTACAGTGAGGGCTCAAATCTATGGCCACGAGATGCAGCAAAGAGACAGATAAATGCGCTTAAAAAACATCTGAGGTCTGCTTAGGTATTATAATGTCAAGGCTTGAGAAAAAAACTTGGGGTATCATTTAGTACTGTCTCCCATTCTATAAAGGTATTCATTCAAGAAATTCACCGAACACCAATCATAAGCCAGGCACTGAGTAGGGGCACTAGAAGGCTGATAATCAAGTTCCTGCCCACGTGGTTTTTGCAATCCAGTGAGAGGAGACAAACAACTAACAGGTTCATGTATAATTACAAACCCTCAAAAGTACTATAAAATACAGGAGGCTCTAAGAACGTATAACAGAAAAAACGAACTTAGCCTAAGAAGTTGGTGAAGCCCAGTGCACCCTGAGAAAGTGACTCTTGGGCTGAAATCTGAAGAGTGGGAGTTAACGAAGATAAGAAGCAAGGAATGAGTGTACTAGACAAGAGGGAACAGCATGTGCAAAATCCCAGAGGCAAAAGAATTCCTGTTGCCTTGATGAACTAAAAGAAGGCCAGAGTAGCTGGTTTCCAGAGGGGTAGACAGAGGCTCCATCCCGTAGGTCTTGCAGGTCAAGGTAAGGAGTGGAGAAACTGAGCAGAGCAGGAAACCTCTTGTCCAGAACCTGGCCCAGCACAGACATTGTCAATGAGTCATTGCATGATTCAGTGAAGGAGCCATTTGTCCAGGATCACAAGGCAGACCTGGGACTTGAAACCAGCACCACTATCTGCCAGGTTAGGGTTGCAGGCTACTTCGGGTGTGTGTGTGGGAGGAAGCAGGGGAGGCCTTCCAGGTCTTTCAGCCGAGAGGAGGTTCTGGCTCCCTGTCTGCACTTCTCTTGAGCTCTAGAGTACCCCAGAATCACCTGTGTTTGTTAAAACCGATTGCTGGGCTATACCACCAAAGTTATTGATTCAGTAAGTCTGGCATGAGGCCCAAGAATTTACCTTCCTAAAAAAGATCCCAGGTGATCCTGCTGATGATGGTGGGGTGACCATATGCTGAGAACCACTGCTCCGAACTAGAGTATATGGGGGCTGGGGGGAAGCGGGAGTGGAGACCATGGCCAGGATCCTCCGGGGCTAAAAGGGTAGATTCCTAAATCTGGGTGACCAGGAGACAAACTCTAGCACTCTGAGAAAGAGAAGGGTCCTCAAAATCCCAGAATCCAGTCTAATAGCTTCTCAGCCAGGGAAACTGAGGCTTAGGGCATTTAGACTGACATAAGAGAAGCCCACTAAAAATGTATTGAGTGAACAGGTAAACGCGTACAGGGTTTGACCAAAGTCAAAGAGAGACTGGTTGCTCAGAGGCCAGGGCTCCTGAACTCCAGGCCTTTCTTGTCCTGGGAAAGGAATTCGGGTTAGGGGACAACAAGCTCAGCTTTTCCCAGCTTCTGCTGCCTTGGGCAGGGAAACATTTTAAGAATTGCAGAAATCTGCTGTAGGCCTCCAATCCTATCACCCATCACCCTCCTTCCTTTCACACTCCCAGCTCCCTCCCTTTACACTCCAAATCCTGTGCACTTTATCCTGGCAAACCAGGCAGCAGAGGGGGAGGTGAAGTTATAGGGAAAAGGAACTGGAAGTGAAGGGAGGATTCTTGCCCTTGAACATACTTCTTTCAGAATAACTCCTCCTTCCCATAAGAGTCTCAGTTTCTCTCTATCCTTCTACAGTATTACCCCAATCTGCCTACCACCTTTTCACCTAGTTTTTTCTAAAATAGAATGGCCCTGGACAAAATTTCTCTATCCTAATCCAGTTGGCAGCAAAATGCCACTTCTCTTGCAAATGCACATGCACAGTATCGCTAATGTACAATCAGCTAGATGTAGAATATACCAGAATATATATATACTAGAATATATATATACCAAAACAAATATACCAGAATTTACAAAAACACATATCATCAAGAAATACATCATTCACTGTTCACTAATAAACCATACCTAAGCACAAAAATGCATAAGAAATACACAGAACACACTCATGCACACAGACTATAGATCTAGAAATGCATGCACTGCATCAATGGGAAAAGGGGTACTTACACATCAGAGACCTCTCTCAAAGTGCAGGTCTCCTGAGGGGGGATTTCTCGTGGGGGCAGAGGTGGGGAAGTGGGGGTGGGTGCTGGCCCTTTAAGAGAGTGGTCCTCCCTCCTCCTTTCAGGGCACCTAAGATGTGGCTCTACTCTCAGTGCAGGGGTGAGAGAGAAGTGTGGTTGACCTGGCCAGGCCAGTGTGGCCCTAGATGACGGTCCCAGCTCCAACACAGGAAATGGATTCCTGAATCGACTGGGACACCTGCCTGGGGCCCATTGTCGCTGCCGCTGCCACCACCACCATACCACACCCACACCCACACCCCACATACACCGGGCTTCGGACAGGACACGCCCTCCGCTCCAGCTCGACCGGGTGTGCGGGCTCCCGCTGTCAGCCACGCTCCCTCATGCCCCCAGGGTGTGGCTGCCCACCTGCTAGCAGGGCGTCTCCGCCCGCAGCCCCCCCAACCCCAGGACGCTCCCGGGGCCGCCGCCACCCACTGCCCCGGCCAGGTGCCCCGCTCCCAGCGACGGCAGCGCCTCGGCCGCCGCCCCCACCCCTTCCTCCCGGCAGTGCGGAGACAAAGCCGCACACACGCACACGGGGGCTACGCGGGTGCACACCCAACCTTGCACGCGCACACACGGGGAGTCACACTGGCGCTCACACAGCGACACACGCACACACACCGCCACAGGCTCCCGCCACAAGCAAAGCCACTGGCACACACCCTCATCAAGGGGTACACACACTCAGCTACACATTCGGACACACCCTCTCATAGACACATTCACGGAGACACACGCAGATACACACACCTTCTCTCAGTTCAGGCGCGCGGGGACACATGGGCACACACACATGCACACCCGGGGCACACACGCACACGCGCACGAGCATCCATTTGCACTGACCCACGTACACTCGCGTGCTCACAGCCAACACACACCCGGCGACGTGGATCCAGACACACATACCGGCGCCAGTATTTGGTCAAACGAATGGAAGCCGGGCTTCTGCCTCGGGCGCCCGCCCCCTGCCTGGTGGCGTCCAGAATCCCGGAGCCTCCCCGCCCGCCGGTCAGTGCTCGAGGACCCGAGACCGAGCCTGGAGCCCTCCGTGGTCACCTCCAACACACACACACACACACACACACACACACACACACACACACACACACACACACAAGCTGGGCGTCGCCGGGTCATCTGGCCCAGAGGAGGGCAGCGGGGACAGCTAACCTGGCGGCGGCGCGGCTTCCGGCGCTGTCTGCCCTGGATCCGTGCGTCCGGCGGCCGCCCGGGTGGGCTCCGAGGCGCGCTCGAGCTGCGCAGAAAAGCCCCGCTCGCTCGCTCCCTCGCGCCCTCCCACAGCACTCAGCCCCCTCCCCGCCCGCCCGCCCCTACACCCGGTCTCCCCCGTCCGCCCCGCCCCGCCCCAGCGGGCTCGCTGGAGGAGGCGGCGGCGATCCCGGCTGCCCAGGCAGCTGCGGGCAGGCGAGCAAGGAGCAGCAGCGAGCGGCGAACAGCCGGGGGAGCGCGGGAGCCACCGGAGCCGCGCATCGGGAGGAGACGCGTGGTCCCGGGGAGGAGAGGAGCGGAGGGGGCTGAGCCCTGCTAGCCCGCCCGGCGCTGGTGGCCCGCCGCCCGCTTCGCTTGGCGCCTACCTGAGCCAGTGTGGTGCTCAGAGGCCCGGGGCCAGCGGTGGGGCAAGGAAGTGGAGACCCCAACCCCGGGCCTCGTCGCCCAGCGGGGGGCTTGGGCCCCGCCCTCGCCTCCTCCCGGGTCTCCGCCAGCGCGGACCTCGGTTTTCCCTGGCTGGGACACCTCGGCTCTGGGCCCGGTGCCCCGGGCTAACCCCGCGGCCAGGCGCCGAGCTCGAAGGCCTCCAACACCTCCAGCCCGGACCTGGCCGACGCCCACCAGCTTCCCTGCCGCCCTCCCATTGTTTCCGTGGCGGGAGCTCTCGGAAGATCACGCCACGCATTCCAGCCCCCTCTTAGGTGGCAATACCTCTGGGCCCTCTGGAGGCTCTCTCAAGCGCTGGCCTCTGGCTCTGGACCCGACGCCCACCGTCCACAGGCGCTGGCACACCCAAAGTAAAAAAGCTTTTCTAAATCACCACCATAGCCCTTGTAGGCGCTCTTTCAGGAAAGGAGGAACTAACCCAAGTTCAGCAAACCCGAAAGAGCAGCGGGAGAAGGTGGGGCATGGATTAGCTGTCCCCATTCCACAGATGAAGAAACCGAGAGAATTCCTGCCCCAGAGCTCCTGCGAAGTGCAGGGCCCTCCAAAAATGCAGTGAATAATGAGCCTGGTCTCTTTTGTTGGGCACTAAATGAAGCACGGAGGGAGGGGGCGGGGGGATTAAGTGTCCTGCATGCACCTTTCTGGGTTTTTCTGGAAGTCAGGAGGTAAGAAAAGGCCTACTTAGGCGCAGGAACTCTCAACTTCTTTGTCTCTCCTAGTCCTGACCCCTGGCCCTGTGTAGCAGCTGTGTTTATCCCCACTTTCCAGATGAGAAGCTTGTCTTAGGTCTCCCTACCAGGCAGCACAGAGCCAATACAGCCTAACAATTACTGAAGTTTACTGCCCTCCTCCCTCCAGTATAGGAACTAAGTGCCAAGTGAGCAGCTGAGAGCAAAAGAAATCAAGGAGGGACTTCTACAAACTAGGAGAGGGCAGAACTGGGGGAGCTGAGGCGGTAGAGCAGGACTGAGTGTGGCCTGGGGGCTGGAGGAATTATAATGAATAATAAAACTAGTGTGTTTGGAGCACTTGCTGTGTTCCAGGCACTGTTGTAAGAGCTTCACTTGCACTGACTCATTTAATCCCACAATAATGCTGTGGGAAAGAGGTTAGTCTTATCCCCACTTTATACATCAGGAAACTAAAACACAGAGACGCTACGTAGCTTGCAAAGTGGCAGATCTAAAATCAAAACCCCAGAAGCTGATTCCCAGGCCTGTACTGTTAACTACCAAAAGCCAGACAGGAGCAGCCCTGGATTCGAGGTAACTGTTTAAATGACCAGAACCCCCACCACTCTACTTCTGTCTCCCTGTGCATCACCGGTGTCCAGCACACAGGGCCTGGTATGTGGCCTGGCTGGTTAAACTACAGCATAGCTGTCACGTGAGGCAGGAGTGCTCGGCCGCAGCTCTCTCTGCTCTGCTGGGCACTTTTATCACTGGTTATAGATGAAGCAGAGGAAGGCCTGAAACACTAATCAAATCTACAGCTGTCATGAAGTTGGGATGGACAGCAAACCCTCCGGACACCAAAATTCGTTTCCAAAAGATCTCAGCAGCTTTGGGGCTGAGCTGAAACTGACAAGATAAAATGCTACACAGGATAAATGTAAAGTCCTGCCCTTCGGTCCAAACCAGAGCAAGTCCCACAGGACTTGCTGCGATGTTGGAAACTGTCCTGAATCTGCATTGTCTGAAATAGTAGCCACTAGCCAGCCACCTGTGGCTGTTGAGCATCGACATGTGGTATAACTAAGGAACTAAAATAATTGCATTTCATTTTAAGGACTTTAAATGTAAATTGCCACACGGGGCTGTGGCTGCCACATCGGACGGTATAGTTTTAAACGATCAAGGGCCCAAAATAAAGGAGAGAAAAACACTAGATTAAGAGCAGTTTCAGGGAAAATGACTTAAAGGTTTGAGCTGACCTCAAGCTCAACAATGCAATGTGGTCGAACAATAAAAAGAAGAAGAAAAAGAAGGAAGGGAGGGGAAAGAGGAAAGGAAAAAGGGAAGGAAGAGGGAAAAGTGAACGTGAGATGCTGTATCAACAGAACCCGGGGATGGGACCTCTATGGCAACCTCCCTGGAGGCTCTGTGCTGCCTGCTGATCGCGGCTAGACCTCAGGCTTCAGCTCTGGGCTCCACGTTCTGAGGGGCGCGCTGCCACGCTGGGGCAAGTCCAGAGACGGACACCAGAATGCTGGGTGCCATGTTATGTGGTGAATGATTTAAACAGCTCCGGAGAAGGGAAAGCACAAGGCGGATACAGCATGTGTCTCCAAACATGTGAAGCGCTGTCATATAGAAGCAGATGAGATTTGTTTCTTGTCATTTAGGTCTAATAAAACAAAATATCCTGCAAACCCCTAAGTCATGCTCTGTTTTCCTTAGCACTTAGTCCACCCAGGACTTGGTCCTTATTAAACATTGACAACAAATTTGCTAACAAATGGATGTGAAAAAATTCCACTTGGCTCCAGTAGGTAGACATCAGGAGGACGATGTCAGCTTACAATAAAGAACTCTCTAACAGTCAAAGCTGTCTAGGAATGGAACAGGCCACCTTGGGGGTAGTGAGCTTCCTGTCAACGGATGTATTTAAAGAAAGACAGTCCCCATTTGGAGGCTGAACCAGGAACCAGATGACCTTTCAAGTTCTGCCCTGGCTGGGTGGTTCAGTTGGGTGGAGCACCATCTGGTGCACCAAAAGGTTGAGGGTTCAATCCCCAGTTGGAGAGCATACAGGAGGCAACCTATGGATGTTTCTCTCTCACATCAATGTCTGTCTCTGTCTCTCTCTCTCTCTGCCCCCCTTCCTTCCTCTCTAAAATCAGTTAAATTAAAAAACCATATCCTCAGGTGAAAATTTGAAAAGAGAAAAAAAAAAAAGAAAAATGGGCAAGTTCTATTAGAAAGGAAAACACAAAACCAAGGACATGCTTCCAGACAGTTATTTGGCTCTATGTATAGAACAAATTGATGTAGAGGGAGCAGAGGCAGGGTAGACTGATGAGGAACTACTGCAGTGGTCCAGCAAATAAGAGAATAGGCCGGGGGGCCATGGGGATGGAAAACCAAGCACTGGCATGTGGCAACAGGAGCACTGCTCCCAGGCTGGGAGGGAGTCAGGAGCCACAGGTTCTAGCCCTGCTTCTGCCACGAGCTTATTGTATGATCTCAGATAAATCCCTTCTCTTCTGTGGACTTCAGTTTCCCCATCTGTGAAGTGCACAGTAATCTCCAAGCCTCTTCTAACTCTGGGTTCTGTTTATGGGAGAGAGATTATGAAGGGTAACAGGGATAATGTACTAGACTGACTTAAATAGCTTCAAAGTAACAATTATCATTGGTCTCATTACTATTACCAAGGCCACCTCTCTAGGACTTGGCAACTAGATTGGTAGGAAGGGACAAGAAGGAGTCAGTGCATCTGTAAGGGAGGGATAGGGGCCAGGGACCTCTGATCTTTTAGGAGGGTCAGCTCGCCACGCTACCCCTCCCCCACACTCCATGAGGACAAACAGGGTTGTGCCTGCTGTTACCTCATGAACTGCTTCCTCATTCCTCTGAGCCACACCCCATGCTTGGCTAGGGAAAGCTACCAGTTCTAGGAAAGTTAGACTCCTCCCCCCTCCTTTCAATGTTTACAAATGACAACTGGCATTGTCTTTCCTTAAATAACAATATTGTCATGTCATAGGAAAATGGCCAATATTATTAATCACTGTATGCTAAGCAATTTAGTTACAGAATTTTCTCACCCTGGGAAGTAGCTATAACTATCATCCCCATTTTCCAGACTGGGACACCGTGGCTCATGCAGATGTACAATTTTCCCACAGTCGCAAAGCTTGTGAAGGGGTTTCCATACAAGACTATGTGCTTTCAAGGCTGCATTCCCAAAGGCTTCCAGCATTTTACTATGGATTTTTCCAACAACTTGGGGAAGGGAACAAGATCGGTATAGTATCCAATTTACAGCTGGAGAAACTAAAGCTCAGAGAGGTTAAACTTGGACAAGTCAGTCGAGTCTTCGATGTGCAGTTCAGCCCTTTTTCCAGTTCTCCGCTGCTGTCCTAGGCCCCAGGAGTGCTTCTGTCCTCCCCCTGACCTTCCAGGGCCTCCCCAATCCTCCTAGTCTGATGCCCAGCCCACTTAAGAGGAGGACTTTTACTTGTCCTTTTCCTGGAACAGAATAAGGAAAGGATTTCTGAAAGGCAAAAGTTAATTCCTACCTTCTCCCTGCCCCCCACCAGCACATGCATCCCAGTCCTGGAGGTGACAGGGCTGAAAGCTTACAGACTGAGTCACAGGGAGCTGACCTGCCAGAAACCGGAACGCAGGTGCTAAGCTTAGTTTAGAGGGGTGGGAAAATAGGCCAAGTGTTCTCGTCCCCTGGAGCACAGCCCAATTGCACCTTATGCTCCCCTACCCACCTCATCCCCAAATTCTGCAAATGTTTAGGGAACCCTGTGCAAGGCCCTGGGGGCAGAGAGGACACGTGGCATATAAGAGTGCATCCTCACCCTTCAGAGGGAATAAGACAGTGAGTACGAAGTGATATATACTTATAAAGAATGATGGGAGTACCTGGTGAGTAATTTCAGGGAGAAACACTCTCTAAGGAGTTGAGATCAGAGTGCGGTCTTAAAGAGTAAGTTGAGCATGAAGCAGCAATAGAGGGGGCACTCCAGGCTGCAGGAATGTATATGCAGAAGCCCTAAAGCTTAAATATATTTGGATTCAATTTAGCAGGCCACAGGGAGCCACGGAGTGCTCTATGGCTTTGGAAAAATACCATCTGAGTTTAAATCCTGGCTCTGTCCCTCCCTAGCTGTTTGACCTTGGGCAAGTCACTTAACCCCTGTGGTAGAGATATTATTATTCCCCATTATTTGTTCCCCCCTTCTCATTAAGAATAAACATTCTAGCCAGTTGCCATGCAAGTTCGGTACCCTCCAGAGGAAGTTCACTTCCCCAGCTCAGTGTCAGGCTTAACATGACTTACTTTGGCCAATGAAATCTGGGCCAGAGAGATATATACCAGGTCTAAGCAGGAACTTGAGGAACCATTGAATGTTTCAGTCTAGAGTCATATTCTTTTATCTCTGCCCCTAGAATGGCATGTCCTGGACAGGAGCTGTGCCTTCAGCCTGGATCCTGGAGTGAAAAGACACAGAACAGAGCTGCAGCCAATCAGCCCTTAAAGTGTAACATCAGGGAGCAAACTGTGTTGTAAGCCACTGAGAATTGGGGGTTGTTTGTTATCATATCATAATTTAGCATGACTTAGTGATTATAGTAGCACCTACCTCACAGAACTGTTGTAAGGATTAAGGATGACTACCTCATGAAATATGGATAAGCATTTTGTCAGGGATTTGCATTATAAAATGATTATTCTGCCCACGTATATACTCGTATGAAAATTTGATAGATGACAGAAATGACATTTGCAAAAGAGTAGCAAAGGATGGTGTAGTGGGCTGAATAAGTGCCCTCCCAAAAATTCATGTCTACCTAGAACCTCAGATTATGCCCTTATTTGGACACAGGGTCTTTGCAGATATAGTCAGGGACTCAAATGAACACATCCTGAATTTAGAGTGGGCCCTGCATCCGATGACTCGCATCCTTATAAGAAAAAGACAAGACACACAGACACAGAGAAGAAGGTGATGGGAAGATGGAGGCAGAGACTAGAGTGATGTGTCTACAAATCAAGGAACTCCAAGGATTACTGGCAACCACCAAAAGCTAGGGGGAGGCGTGGGGTGTTTTCTCCCCCTGAGTATCCAGAAGGAACCAATTCAGCCAACACCTTGATTTTGAACTTCTGGCCTCCTGAACCGTGAGAGAATACATTTCTGTTGTTTTAAGCCACCTGGTTTGCAGTAATTTGTTATGACAGCCCTAGGAAACTAATATAGATAAATTACTTTAAAAATGATTCTGAACAATTGGCTATTCACTTGGAAAAAAATCAAATTAGATTCCTACCTCACAGCACACACAAAAATAACCTTCAGTTGCATTAAAAACCTAAATTCATAAAGCGAAACTTTAAAATCTTTAGAAGAAACCAAAAAAGATCATCTTTAGGACCTCAGGGTAGGGAAGGATTCCCTATACAGGTCACAAAATCAGAT
The DNA here is from genome assembly GCA_004027475.1 of Anoura caudifer. Classification (NCBI taxonomy): domain Eukaryota; kingdom Metazoa; phylum Chordata; class Mammalia; order Chiroptera; family Phyllostomidae; genus Anoura; species Anoura caudifer. The sequence goes on along the minus strand of PVKU01000436.1, from coordinate 128,618 downwards.
ATTTGCATTAGTCTGGGTTCTCCAGAGGAACAGAACCAATAGGAAATCTATATAAATAAGTAGATTTATTATAAGGAATTTGCTCATGTGGTTATGGAGGCTGAGAAGTCCCAAGATCTGCAGTCTTGCAGACTGCAGAGTCAAGAGAGTGGATGGTGTGAGTTCTAGTCCAAGTCTGAGTTGGAGGACAGGAAGTCGGGCAGAGAGCAAATTCTCTCTTACTCCACCTTTTTGTGTCATTCGGACCTTCAAAGGATCGAATGAGGTCCTCATACCTTGGGGCGGGCCATTTGCTTTACTTAGTTTACCAATTCAAATGTCCACCTCATGCAGGAACATTCTCACAGACACACCTAGCGTAATGTTTAACCAAATATCTGAGCACTCCACGGCCCAGTCAAGTTGATGCATGACCACTGAGGCAACTTGTAAATCTACATAAAATTGGTCTCTATGTTTTTATCCCTGTCCTTTGAGCTTTGACAAGAAAACAAAGCCTTTTGAATCCTGAAAAGAAAAAGAAAAACCAAATTGATGCATAAAATTAACCACCATCACACAAATAAAAAAATGAAAAGAACTGATATCATCAATTACATTAAATGCAGAGCTTCTGTACATCAAAAGAGGCCATAAATAAAGGGGAAAAGAGGAGCCACACTCACTGGGGGGAATCTCTGCAAGGCTTTCGACTAACAACACATGAGAATCCAAAATATATAAAGAATTCATAACAATCTACATTAGAAAAATGGACAGACTACAGACAAGAAATTCACAGAAGACATGAATGGCCAATAAACATATGAAAAGGGCTCCACCTCACTGGTAATCAGGGAAACACAAATTAAAATTGCAGTGAAAGACCAATTCAATTTGGTCTTTCAATTTGGTCAATTCAATTTGACAAAGAAAATGTCTCACAGTACCAACCAAGTACTGGAGAAAAACGTAGAAAACTGGACTCTCTCATGCCCTGATAGTGGAACCGAAAGTTGGGACATGTTTTAGGGAGGCCTGTGGCTGTTGTAACAAATTCCCACACACTTGGTGGCTTAAAGCCATGCACGTTTATGCCCTCACATCCCTGCATCCCTGCAGGCCTAAAACCCTAAGTCAGTGTCCATGTGCCGCGTTCCTCCAGACATCGCGGGAAAGAACCTGTCCCTTGCCTCTTGTGACTGCATCTCTCATCTCCAGCTCCACGGTCACATTGTCTTCTTTTATTCTGAGACAGTCAAATCTCCGTCTCCCTCTTAGAAGGATCACATTTTGGGGCCCACCCTCATAATCCAGGATAATCTCCCCACCTCAAGATTCTTAATCACATCTGCAAAATCTTCACCATATAAATGATCAGGTTCCAGAGATCTTGGGTGGGGGACCTTATAGATGGGAGAAAATACTGGTAGTTATTTGTACTCTAATGTTCTTAACAGCATTACTCATTATAGGCAGAGGATGAAAACTACCCAAGTGTATACAATAGATACTGGTTAAACAACACGTGGTATGTCCATACCATGAAATATTATTTGGCCATAAGAGGGAATGAAATTCTGATACATGCTACATGATGGGCATTGAAAACCTTATACTAACTGAAAAAAGCCTGGTACAAAAGGATGATATTGTATGATTCCACTTACATGAACTCGCTAGAATAGGTAAATTAATAGACGAGAAGTAGAAAAGGTTACCAGGGGCTGGTAGGTAGGGAGGTAGTTATTGTATAGTGGGATGATGAGAATGGGAAGAGTGCTGATGGCTACACACCGACCATGGTGGTTGCTTGATGTGCACCTGAAAATGGTTAAAACACTCGATTTTATGTTACATGTATTTTGCCCCGATGAAAATAACAATTTGTATTACTAAAAAGAATTAAGCAGGGTAAAAAGAAATATGCATAACTGTATTTGCTTCTTCGCTTATCTAAGAATAAAGATGACCAATTTCCTTCAGATACTCCAGGATTGCTGGATTTGTTTAAGATTCGCCTATAATCCTCCCACATATTTCTGATCACTTTGGGTATGGTACATTAATTGATCACACCTCTGGCAGAGCAAAGAGCAAATGATAGGCAAATATTCTTGGGGAAAAAATGGAAGAGTAGAAATATCCTTTTATGGGTAGGTTTAGAACTCATATAGGATTTGTGTAGCTAAGAGCAGAGGAGGGACCTCTGAATCAGCAGAGAGTACAACAGGAGAGACATGGAATTAGATAGCGAGAGTCCTCTCATCACTGTAGAATGAGGAGATTGGATCAGTAATTTCTAAGACCCCTCCAGCTCTAATAGTGCATAACTCTATTATTAAAAAAATGAATAGTAATTCACATTTGCCCAGTGCCTGCGGCTTGTGTGGCACTGTGCCAAGTGCTTTTTAGCACTAGCTTATTCAGCCTTCACAATAACTCTGTGTGGTTTGTCTTATTTTCAAAGAAATAAGGACACAGATAACTTACATAACTTACTCAAAGTCCCAGAGCTAGGACAGCACAGCTGAGAACCGAAGCCACAGATGTCTGTCTCCAAAGTCTTATGCCCCCACTAAGCCGTACTATGGGTCTACAAGGAGAGGGCTGACTCGGCTGCAGGCCTGGGCCACCCCCACTCAAAAGCAGGAGCCTGGAGGCACCTCTTAAAATCCCTCAGAGCTGCTCTTCTTTTTGTTATATTAGGGGGCTATCGATACTGCCACTATCCAGAAGTTTGGCTAGAAACTGCCCGATGAGCTTCAAATATTGAACACTTTGCAAGTGTTCACCTGCTCTTATAAACAGAGCACCCATTTCCCAGGTGAAGTGGTTGCAGCCCTGGGAGAGGGAAAGGCAGCCCCTTTTGGCAGAAGAGCTCTATCTGACTGTATCTGTTCTTCTCTGACCTAGAATGGACAAAACAAAAAACAAACCAAGTTACAATGTAAAGCACACCGATGTGGGTAAAGAATATTGTGCATGGGTTTTATCGGACAACATGCCAGGATAATCTCCCATCAGAGTCTAGTCTTCTAGCCTCCAGTCTATTCTATGCCCAGGTGGCCTGATGTATTCTCCTAAAGCACCTCTCCAGCAAGGCCCCTCTCTAGCTCAAGAGGCAAGATCAAAGCCTTTGGCTTGGTATTTGAGGCCTCTGTGGCGCATCTCTATATCTATTTCCAAGTCCTACCAATGTTGTACAGATCCTCGCCCTACTCACCGCTCCCCATACATGCCTCACCTTTTCCTGCTACAGCACACTGTGACAGCCACACCTGGTTCTAATTTCCCTTCTTTGGTACACCCCACCCCCCTTTTCTTTGGAGAACTCTGCACTTCAGTAATACACAGAACCCGGTGCTGTCCAATGGGATCTATCTTCCTGGCCATGTGGATTATTTCAAGGCTGAGTATATGACCTAAAATGATGCCATTGCAGTCCTCTCTGGGACTTTCCTGCTCTAGGTAGCAGGGAAGGCTTCTTCCTTTCCTCTAGTCTCGCATAACTCTGATTTGGACTTCTCTAGGGTGTCAAGGGCTTTCTAGCTTGTACTACAGTTATTCTTATCTTCTCTGGGCAATTATCTTAGCTCCTGCTTTCTCCAAGTGCTCTGCTTTTTTGCAAGTACTTGATTTTAATAGGCATTTCCTGACTACCTCTTATGTGGAGACGTTGTGTTATGCTCTGGTGATACAGAATTGGTAAGACACGGTCCCCTGCTGAAAGGATGGATGAATGAAAATGCTCCTCCGGGCCTCACCCTGCTTATCACAGGGGATTTGAGTAGCAGAAAATAGCAGATGTAAAGTCCAAAGTTGTTAGCCTGGCATTCGAGAACTTCTACAATCGGGTTCTAATTTTGTCTCTCCTCCACACACTCTTACCTCCAGCCAAACTGAACTGTGTGTTGTCCTAGAATATCCTGAGATGTCCCCATCTGTGCGTGTCTGCCCAGGCTGTGGTCTTTTCTCACAGTCTGTTTTCCTGTTTTTCTCTCATTCATACCTTCCTCTTTCCCCATCTCATTTTACACCCCACCTTTTTCCTCCTCTCCCTTCTGCTCCCCCTCTTTCACCATCTCTCCCTTCCCTTTCCCTCCTCTTAGCTCTCCCTGAGCTATTTTCTACAGTTCCCTCTATCCCACCCACCTCCTGATTTTCCTCCCCTATTTCCCGACCCCCTTCCTGCTCTGTACACAGTCCCACCACACTGGGGACAAAATATGTAATAAGAAACCCAAATGAAACAGCTTCTAGATCTCATCACAAGAAACCCTCAAAGTGGGGTGGAAAAGGAGAGGGGGAGAAACGAAGGTGGGAGGGGATCCTGGAGGCAGAGAAGAGGCTGCCTAGCGACTGCCTAGAGGCTGGCGAATCAACGGCACATCGTGTCAGTTATCTACCTCCAATCCACCCCAGCTCTTCCCTTTCCTCCCTGTGATTGCAGAATTATGAAAAATCAGAGCTGCAAAAATCCTTCGCATTCATCAACTCTGCCTGCATAATTTTGCACCTGGGGAAGTGAGACACAGCTAGGGAAAAAGGGGCACAGAAAAGGAAAGCAACTGGCTAATGTCACCCAGCAAGTCAGTGGCTCAGCAGTAACTGGAGTCCTAGGCCTCCTGGCCCGCAGACCAGTGAGTGTCCTTTCCCCTATACCACAGTGCCCTCCTTCCTTTAGTCACTAGTGTCTCCCCCCGATTCCTACCGTACCATTTCAGGCTTGCGATTATATCTGAGGATTCCCAGTACCCTCTATGTCCCACTCCAAATGTGTAGGATCCAGTGAAATAGAAGCAAAAGTGTCCAACCACGTCAGAAGGTTGAGCCCTAAATCCTACAGGCATATTTGGTGGTGGTGGGATGGGGAAAGTGTCCACCTGGCCTGTAGGGGGACCAGTCTTCTCTCCAGAGAGCTCCATTAGAGGCAGCCTCTATTGAGTGAAGAGATGCTCTGTTTCAGCAGGCCATCTTGGCAGGACCCCTCCTCATCTGCCTCGCCTAGCTGGCTGCCTGGCAGCTTTCCCTCTCTCCGCCAGCCGCCAGCCTTCCACCATGGACTTAAAACAGAGGCCACCCAGGCGCAGGATGGTCCGTGGCTGCTGGTGAAGGCGGCTGGAGGCAGGGGGGATGGGAGGGGTTTCCAGCGGCTCCACTTTCAGTCCTGCTCCTCTGCTCCACAAAGAGCCACTGTCTGAGCACAGAGGGACCCTAGAGGGAGGCCTCCCAAGGTGCTCAGCAACAGGGCCAGGTTTCATCACACTGGGCCTCCAGGCCAAGTAAACATCAGGGGAGGAACAGGTCAAGTAGTTTTGCAGACAGGCTCCTGGCTCCAGGCAAACTCAGTGGCATCCTCACCCAGAGCTTCCCTGAGTCAATAAGGAGGGCCAAGTTCATTTGCCCAACTTTCTCCAGAAATGGAGAGTCGGGATAAGGAACTGGCTCTGTCCTAGTCCATTTCCCATTGCTCAAGGAGTAGAGAACCATCCTATTCCTCTCTTCAGAGCAAAAGTTTTACAAGAAAATTTTTAGTCAGTTCAGAGGAAGATGAGAGCTCTGTGAGCCTGAGTAATCAGGGAGGACTTCCTGGAGGAAGCATGATTTAAGTGTGCTCTCCCTCCATATTTAGGTAGAATCTCCACAAATGGACAGGAAAGCAAAAGGCGTTTTGGGCAGAGAACACAGCACTGACAAGTTGTAGCATCTGGAAAGCAGGGGCATTTGGTGTCAACAAAGAGAACTTTCTGGCTAGGGTAGAGAATTCACATAGGAGAAGGTGGAAAATAAGGCTGGACAGTTTGGTTGGAAGTCTTAACAGCCAGACTGAAGAGTCATTACAGTTTCTGAGCAGAGTAGTGGTGGGGTGAAAGCTTAGCGTTAGGATGTTATGAACGAGGCCATAGATTGAGCCCCAAACCTCTGGATAAGCTTGGGCTGGTTATGGCCTATCTCTGGGGCTTGGTTTCTTCATCTTTAAAATAATAGGGTTACACTAGAGAATCCTGAAATCCCCTTTGCATCTCTAAAACTAAAATGCAAGGATTTTCTGATGGGCAAAATGGACCCTAGAGAATGAAGAGGCTGTGGCCACACCCCAAATATCTCTGGGCTGCATTTCTGCAATGAACCATCTGCCTAGAGCCTTGGAATGGCCATTACCACTACTGCTGCCATTAGGCACTATGCTAAGTACCCCTCCCTTTTTTTAAGACTTCAGTTTTGTGAATGGGAAATACATATACATATTGCAAATTTTAAGTCATAAAAAGATATATGTATGGTAAAAATAAGTTTCCCTCCTTCCCCTATCTCCAGCTACCTATTTCTTCTCCCACTGTCACCAGTTTCCTGAGTACCCTTTCGGAGATAACCTACGTGTATATAAAGAATCTTTTTTGTTACACAAATGGGAGCATACTAAACATACTGTTCTGCACCATGTTTTTTTAACTTGGAAATTCTGGAGACCTTTTCATATGAGTATATAAAGAGCTGCCTCATTCTTTTTACAGCAAGACCATGACTTACTAAACCAGTCCCCTATAGATAGATATTTAAGGTGTTTCTTTTCTATTACAAGCAATGCATCAGTGAATATCCTGAACATACACCATTCAGCATATGCTGGAATAGATCCACAGGATACATTGCAGAATGAAATTATGTGCTAAGTTCTTTATATGAGTTAATACTCACAATAGTTGAAAGCAATGGTAATTATACTAATTATATAAATGAGAAAATTGAAGCGCAGAAAAATTCATTGACTTGCTCAAAGTCACACTGCTCTTGTACAGTAGAGTTGACATTCCAGTATGGATAATCTGAAACCCAAGCTAACACATTCAACCATTCTGCTAGTGGTTCTTAAACTTTAGCACCATCAACATTACCTGGAGGGCTAACTTATAGATAGATTACTGTGCCCTACCATAAAAGTTTCTGATTCAGCTCATCTGTAGTAGGATCCAAGAATTTCCATCTCCAACACGTTCCTAGGTGATTACTCTTTGAGAACCACCACCCTGTACTGGTTCTCCCACCTTCAGCTGTGCAGTCAAAAAGACTTTCTTTTTTGTCCAAAAAGAATGCAGTTGGTACTCAGGACTAGAGTTGAAGAGCACAGGAAAGGCTTCCGGGAGCCCATTAGTCTGAGCTCTATGAGGGCAGTGCTGATAGGAAGTACTCAACAAATACTCATTAAATGAATGAATGAATGAATGAATGAATGAGTTATAAGTGCTTCATGCAACTTGGTACTGCCTCTTTGTCCAGCCCCCTGGGAGCCCCTGCCCTGGGGAAGAAGCTACACTGGCTGAGATTCAACTTCAAGAGGCTGTTATAGACTGAATGGGTTCCCCCAAAATTTACATGGTGAAGCCCTAACCCCCAATGTGATGAAGTGGGGCCTTTGGGATGTAATTAAGTTTAGAAGAGGTTATGAGGGTGAGGCCTCCATGATGGGATTAGTGTCCTTATAAGAACAGTAAGAGACCAGAGCTTTCTCTCTCCACCTTGTGAGGACACTAGGATCGCAACCGTCTACAGGACAGGAAGAAGGCCTCACCAGAAACCAAATTAGCCTGCACTTTGATCAAGGAGTTTCCAGCCTCCAAAACTGTGAGAAATAAATACTGTTGTCTAAGTTCCCCAGTCTAAGGGTATAGCATCCCAAACTGACTAAGGACCCTTGGGAGTGGAGCTTTTTATTTCCTCCCATCCCTCCCTTGGCTTTTAATGAAATCAATAAGGCAGCCAGGCCTCTGTTATTAATGGACAGACAGCATATCAGAATGCTAGAGCTCGATCAAGACAAGTTACTCTCATGCTCTCATTTATTATTATTAATAGTAGTAGCTATAATTCATTGCACACCCATTCAATTGATATGCTTACTTTTTAAAAAAAATTCCCTCTAATCAGTATTTCCTTCCCCTTATTCTGTACACAGCCTCTGTTTTTTCAACACTGTTGATGTGGCCAGTGCACGCACACGCACACACATAAACTGTGAAAAAGATTTAAATTCGGGAGATGTAATGTCTGTGGAATGCCCCTTCTGCAAAGCAGCAAGGCACCAACAGAGATTTCCCACAAACATGGAGGAACAAAGTTTTCAGGTCATGCATTCTTGTCCTGAGGCACCTACATACCAGCCTAATTCCTCAAGGTGCTGACTCGGTTGCAGACTTAGCTTCCTGAGCTCAGGAGCCTTGAGGACCTCCCCCCTCCTCAGCTTCTTCCAGCTGCTCCCCACCCAGCCTCAAGTCCTCTCCTCCCGCCTGCCTCACTCACAGACCTTCTTTCCCTGTTGGTATCCTGTTTTTGGACCCTCACCCCCCACCCCAGGCCCAGACTTGTACTAAAGATGCCCAGGACCCAGACCTCTAGATAAACAACACCTCAGAAGCCATTTGTTGAACAGCTGGAGAGAAAGAGGACGTTAGTCAGGGAGAGAATTTCAGGGATCAAGTCAGTCAGGCTCAGCTGCAGTTCAGGCAGGCAATCTGATTCAACCAACCACTATTGAATGCAGAGGTGGTCAGCCATCATGCAGTCAGGCAGGCCCTAGTCAGACACAGACACTGTCAGTCAAGCTGAGGCAGACAGAGGTGGTCATGGAGGGACGGTCAGGCTGACTCAGTCATACAGAAACCCAGTCCCTGAGATAGCTCGACCCAAATGGTCACCCAGAATCAGCCATACAGTCTGGAGATGTGGTCTGTCCACACATCAGGTGGGCTGGTCCACCTTTCAGATGCCCAGGCAGGTGGACCCCACTAAGCAGATAGGCTGCAGTGAGGCCAATTCAGCCAGTGTGGCCAGCAAGTCTCAGGGAGCCAGGCAGATTCAGGCAGCCAGCAGGTCAGAGGACTCAGACAAACGTGCTCAGGTGCAGCCAGAAGCTAGCCAGTCAGTCTTTGTCTGCTTCACCCACGCAGCAGAGATGTGGTCTAGTGACTAGCACAGCGGAATCAGTCATTAAAATGGTCAGTCAGACACAGAGAATCTCCGTCACTCAGATACAGCTTGTTGAGCACAGATGGAGTCTGGTCAGTCAGATGCAGTTACAGTCACTCAGCCAGACACACCCTGTCAGGCTCAGATGCCATCAGCCAGGTATGGACAGTCAGCCAGCCAGCTGTGGTCATGCAGACAGATCACTGGTCTTGGTCTGTCAGGCACCCATGAAATCTGTGTTCATCAGACACAGCCAGACAGGCTTGGATTATCAGGCAGTGATGGCGTATGTGGTCAGTCAGACATGGTCGTCGGTCAGACACAGACTGTCAGCCACTCATGAAATTAGTCAGAACAATGCAGTTGCCTTGGAATCCCCAGACTGAGGCTCCGGGCCTCGTTCTGGGCGGAGCCTTGGCTGGGGGCGGGCCCTTGGCTGGGGGCGGGGCCCCGCTGAGTGCCAGCCCCGCCTCTCCATTCCCGGCAGCCCTTGGGCATTGCTGTGGCAGCTTCAATGCAGCCCAGCTTCCAACACTCCCTTCCCCGCCCCGATCCTGCGGCGAGCTCAGCACCGTAGCGGAGTCCCCGCTGCGGCTCCGCACTTTTGTCATATCCCGGTACAGACTGGGATGATTGAGAAACTGGAAATGAAATGACTCACATCAGGCCACACAGCAAGACAGTGACAGAGACTCAGAACCTCCGGATGCCATGCTCCTTGCCTAAGAAGGAATCCAATTTCTCTACACAGAGAGTGTATTGAGAAGAAACAGGCCAGGCAAGGATATGTATAGGTTTCTCAGGGCTTAGTAATGACTAGGGCAAGCACTCACTTTGTACCAAGCACCGTAATCAAAGCTTCATGTACAGTCATTCACTTGAGCCTCACAATTTTCCTCTGAGGCTCTATAATTATCTTTTTTACAGGTGAGGAAACGGAAGCACAAAGGTGTTTGGTGGCTTGCCTAGGGACGGGGTCTGTGCGGTGGAGGAACCAGGATCAGAACCCAGGCGGTTTATCTCCCAGCGTTGGCATGTGGGCCCTTAACATTCGCTTTCCTTGTCTCTTTGTGATGTCTGAAGACAGAGCATGAATCCCCTTCAACAGGCCTCCCTGGTCCACTCCAGGACACCCAGTCTATGATGGACCCTGCAGTATGCAGGACAGTTTCTCTGACTTTTCCTTGTTTTTCCTGACCTTGACAGTTTTGATGAGTACTGGTCATGTATTTCATAAAATGTCTCTCAATTTGGGTTTCTCTGATTTGTTTTCATGCTTAGACTGGAGTTACAGGTTTTGGTGAAAGAAACCACAGAGGTAATGCCCTTCTCAAGATATTAGATCAGGAGTAGATGCTATCAACATGATTCGATCACCTGGAGTCCCTGGCCTTGGTAGTGTTTGCCAAATTTCTCCTCTCTGAACTTATGTGTTTCTCCTTCCTTCCTACTATTTGGGAGCAAGTCAATAAGTGCAGCTCACACTCAAGGGGGGAATTAATTTCTATACCCTGGAGGGTATAAATTAATTGGAATTCCATAAGGAAAATTAGTCTGTTCTTCCCCATTTACTTGTTTATTCAATCATGTATTTATATAAGTTTGGACTCACAGATATTTAGTTTATACTTAGGACTATAATCTAATACTATGTTATTTATTTTATTGCTCAATTGTTCCAGCTTTGGTCAGTGGGAACTCTTACAGGTTGTCTCTTCTGTCCCTTTGACACCGATTGTTTTGCATCTTGGTTGTACCAAGATAATTTTAAGTAGAACTCAGATGAACATTTTTTAAGAGTTGTATGTTTACTTTAATAGACATTAAGAAAACATATAACCAGCATGTCAAATTGGTGATTTCATCAATACTACTGAGGACAAGGCTAAGGTAGTGACTGTTTTACTTAATATCTGTGTCAGTTCACAATTAAGTAAAACCTGCTGTTGGTGGTACATAAGCATGGAGAAGGTTGATAAGCTGAATTGAGAACAATTCAAGTTGGAGAAACTGTACTAGGGCAGAACCAGTCCCGAATTCAAGCAATGAGGAGGAGGAGGATTATGAGCAGCCTCTCTGGGACACACCCATACACAATCCACCTCTAGACCTGCCTCGGTGCAGGTGCATGCTGATCCTGACAACAGTGGAACTGTGCAGGCCCAGGCCTGGGAGGGAGGGATGCTGCACTGTGTTTGTTTCCCAAGCAAGCTGTGTGGGTAGCTTGCAGTTCAGCACCATTCCTGCTAATGAGCTTGGAGCCTTTGGCCTAACACCCTTCCCTGTCACAGGCCCGACATGTGATGTTCCCCAAGGAGAAGTGCCAGGAAGACTCATTATTTTTACTTTTGTCCCTTGTCTCATCCTTGATCTGAGACAGGTGGGAAGACACGGTGGCATCAGTGGTCAGACCAGGCACACCCTTGACTCAGAGTTTCATCTGGGGTCTCCAGGCTGGCCCTCCTATCTCACTGAGGATGCTCACTGGAGCATTCAGCCCAACTCACTACAGAATCCTGATCCCTGACCCGGGTCTGCCCTGCCGTTGAACAGTGACACCCCAGAATTTCTGGCATGATCTGAAATGGAAAGCCCTTCAAAAGAGACGACTTCTAGTTTTCCCACTTCTAGTCTAAGCTGTGGGTGGCTGCAGGCCGGTGTGTTCTCAGGCCCCTAAACCCTGGACAGTACCTTCCCAAGGAACTCTAGAGATGGGCGACCTGGGCTAGAATCCTAGTTCTTCTTGTGAACCAGGTGAGTTACACAGTCTTTCATCCATAAAAAGGAGGATAATGATAGTATCTACATCACAGAGTCACGTGCAAATTAAATGAGGTAATACATGTAAAGTGCTTAGCAGTTCCTGGTCCATGGTTAATGCTCAATACATTTGTTCATTTGTTTAACAGTTATTGTTTACTGTATGTCAGACACTGTACTGGGGATCAGGGACATGGAAAAACAAAAAGAAAATAAACTAGTAAATTAATAAATAAGATAAAGTATATAAAGCAAGTTCTTTGCACAGTGCCTTGCACATAATACATAGAAAGTTTCATTATTATTAATCAAATGAAATATTGTGATTAATGAAGAAGGAAATAAGCAGGGTGATGTGATAATAACTGGAAGAAACCTCCTTGAGACAGGGAGGTCAGGAGAGGCCCTCTAAAGATGTAATATTGGAACAGAGAAGATGAGAAGAAACAGCCTTGCTAATAGCCAGATAAAGAGTTATCCAGGTAGAGGGAACAGCATATGTAAAGACCTTGAGGTCAAGAAACAGAGAGTAGAAGGAATAGCAAAAAAAGCCAGTGCGGCTGGAATGTAATGACACAGGGCAGTAGGCTATGGTAAGAAGTCTGGATTTTCCTCAAAGTGTAATGAAAAGCCGGAGCAAGATCTGATTTCTGATTAAAAGTAGGAGAATGGATTAGAAGGGAAGAATAGTAGAAACAGTAAGAGCAACAATGAAGAGGCTATCAGAGTCATCCAGACTAGAGATGTTGCGGGTTTGGACCAGATTATAGATCAGCACTGCCCTGTGGTTTAATGGGATGATAGAAATGTTCTGTATCTGTGCTCATAAGGCAGCTACACACTTGGAATGTGTGGCTATGAGGAATTGTGCAGATGAGGAATTGAAATTTTTAATTTCATGTCATTGTCATTAAAATTTAAATAGCTTCTTGTAGCTAATGGCTAGTATATTGGACAGCACAGGAAACTGGCAGTATTTTAAATATAACGAGGAGGAAAATAGGACTTATGATGGTTGGGGGATGGGGAATGAGAGCAAGAGTGTAATCAAGGAAGATGCCTCATTTTTTCATTTAGAAACTGGGTGAATGATACTAACATTTACTAATTTGGGGAAGAGCAGGCTCTGAGAAGATATCAAGAGTTTTTGTTTCATGCAAGAGGAGTTTAAGGTACTGATGGAACATTCAAGTAGAGATATCAAGTAGGAAAGAGGATGTATACATGTTTGTCATCATGGTCATCTTTTAGGTCCCAGAGATACCAGCCCTTTGGCTGCTTAGCAGGTAGGGAGCTCAGAAAGGGAACCAGGAACTCCACACTGAGACTTTCCTTCTCCTTTTCTTGGTTAATGTATCAACCACACAACTAGCCAGCCAGCCCTAGTGTTTGAAATCTTGTGTGATCCATGGCTTCTCCTTCCCTCCTCCCTCTTTTCTCCAAGTACTGAATGCAGTGGCTTCCTCCTCTGCAAAGAAATCCTCACTTCACCTGTTTTCTACTCCTGTACCTCCCCCTGCAGCTCAAGACTGTGTCATCTCACTGTGTACTAAAGCCCCAGTGCCCACAGTCCCTGGCCTTCTCATCACTCTTCCTTTCTGCCTCCCAGCAGAGGGGTCTTTTTATTACAGAATTTTCCTCCTGGGAATCCTATCTGAGTCTGCACTGAGAGACTTAAGCCTAGACCATCCCTTTGATCTTTCTTTGTATTTCTCAAGTTGCATCCAAAAGAAACCAGAAGACTCCATAAAGTTTGAAAATTCACAAGAAGGTTCATCACAGCATGAATTGTAAAAGTTTGAAGTATAGTAATTCTCAACTGTATTTTAGGTGACCTATCAGCACTGTTTGACACTATTGATAACTCTCCTCTAAAATACTTTTCTTCATTTACTTCCAAGACACCATACTCTTGTGGTTGTTCTCCTACCACTCTGGTTATTCCTCAGTCTTCTTTGCTGATTCCTTCTCATTGCCCTGACCTCTATCCATGCACCAGGACTCAGGCCTCAGACCACTCTTTCTCTATGTACTTCTTGGTTCTCTCATGCAGCCTCATAGCTGCTGACACCCCAGTGTTTATGTCCGACTCAGACTCTCCCCTGAATGCCTGTCATAAATCCAAATGTCCACTTCACATCTCCACTTGAATGTCAAACAGGCATCTCAAATTTATTATGTCCAGAACTGAACTCCCAATATTCTCCCCAAAACTTGCTAATTCCATGGTCTCTCTCATCTCAGTTGATGGCAATTCCTCTCCTTCATCTGCTCAGACCAAAAGCCTTGGAGTTATCCTCAGTTCCTCTATCTCACACTCCACATCTGGTCTATCAGCAAACCCTGCAAACCGGATCTTATATTTATCTTGAATTCAAACACTTTTGCCACCTTTACTGCCATCATCCCGGTACAAGCCGCCACCCTATTTCAATAGGTGACCCTATTGAAGTCACCTGGGTGACTTCACACTACACCCACGGCCTGTTCTAACCTCTACCCTCCTGCCTGCTCACTCTGCTCCAGCCTCTCTGCTGTTCCTGGAACAGGCCAGGCTCATATGCTTCAGCTTTAGAGCCTGTGCACTGGCTGTTCCCTTCTGCCAAGAAGGTTCTTCCACCCAACATCACCTCCTTCAGATATCTGCTCAAAAGCCACCTGGCTCCCATCCAAAACATTCTACACTTACACTTTCCATATTCCCCTTCTCTACTTTTTATTTTTCCATAGCACTTTCGTCTTGTATCTGGCCTTTTATGCATGTTTAAGGATTATCTGTTTGTTCTACTAGAATGTAAATTTCAGGAGGGCAGAAATTTTCGGGTTTTTTTTCTTTCACTGCTGCATTCCCTAGTGCTTACGTGGCACATAGAAGGTGCTCAATAAGTGAATGACAGATTGGAAAAAGCCTCCTGGTCCAACTGTGAGAGTGAAGGAACTGAGAAATATGCATATTCAGGTATTCTGAGGTCAGTAACAATTACCATTGCAAAGGACAAGCCAGTCGGGCATCCTTACCCCCACGTGACCCCTCCCTCGCCTGCCCTCTCCCATTCCCGCCCATCCGGAACGTTTCAGTCCCGGAACCTTGGCTCATGGGTTCAGGTGCAGAGCACTTCCGGTGCTCCTTTTTTCTAGCCAGCGTAGAGAACTGCCAAGTCAGTTCCGGCAGAGATCGCTGCGAGAAGCAGAGCGCGGCCTTGTCCTCTGAGCTCCTCCGGGCCCTCCAGGCCCTCCGGCCTCTGGCCGGCGGGTGAGCTGGGGGGCCCGGGGACAGGACAGCAGACCCTATTCTGCAGAGACCCAAAGCCCGCCCTGCAGTTGCCCACTGGCCGAGCCCAGGATTTGAAGCAGCAGCAAACCTCTCCCCCCACCCCCACCCCCACCTCCACCTCCGCCACCTGAGGACGGTGGCCTCGGAGCCCGCATCCTGCCCTGCGGACTGTCGGCTCTCCGGGCCCACCCTTGTGGGGCCTACGTGGGGCCTAACGCTAAGCCACAGAGGACGCGCAGCCTTTGGGTGTGGCGGGGCGAGAAGAATGGCGGCCACCGGAATGCGGCGGAGGGCCCTTAGGCCTTCAAGGGCCCGAGAAGGCGAGTCTACGTGGACACAAGCTCTCCCACCCTTACTTAGGCCTTGGAGCTGCGTGGATGCGGCACCTGGGGCGAGTCTACTGCCCCAATTGGACGAAACCTCACCTTGTCCTGACAGCGATGGACAAAGGCCTTAACGGGCCCAGAAGGTGAGCCCAGAGGTGAGCAGAGCCCCAGTCGGCGACGGGTGGAACAGTTAGCGGGCCTTCGGGCGGTTGGTCTTCGTTCCACTATAGACCTTGATTTTGGAAGAAAGAAATGGCAGAATAACGTACCACGTTTGGCAAATGGGAAGTGCCCACCACCCTTTGGGAAGATTTACTGGCCATTTATAGAAGGCCTGTGTATATAATATGAAAAAGCTGCTCTCAACTTTCCCCCTAACCTTTCAAAAGAAAACTTTGCTACATCTAGGCCTTCTAGATGTGAAAAGGTTGCCAACGTATGATAAAGTAGTTAGAAAATCACACGTCTTGCAAATGCCCATTTTAAAAAAAAACTCAAAAGATGTCTTCTGGAAATGACTTTGAAATGGAATTGTTTGATACCTCTAGAAGTGACATGAAACATCAGGAGCGACACAGCCACGTTTGTTCAGTGGGGTAGAGGACTGGAGTGGAAGACCTTGAGGTGGAAGACCTTGAGGAGGAAGAAAAGAAGGTTTTGTGCCAGACTGGTCATATTTAGAAGACATTTTCATATTATAACCATTGTTTTAATATGTGCATTTTATTCCTCACTACTGTATAATAGTTGACAATGCTAAGTACATTTTTTAAATATCTATCTTTCTACATGTTCTGAAGTGCCTGATAAAAGTAGAAGTAGTTAAAAGGACATTTTAGTAAAGATCTTGTTATAATTCATGTCAAATGTTGTTACTTTGGGAATGACCAAACCACCTCCTTGAACTGTGCACCTTGTATCTGTGCCTGGTTCAGGGGAGAAGGAAGTGCAAAGAGCTCTTTGCCTGTGTGTTTCTAAGTGAGGCGCGATGGACCCTTGTCCCTTATGTTCCTGCATTGTGTTTTACTTAGCTGTGTATATAGTGTATATAATGGACAAATGAGTCCTGATTTACAACATCTAGTCTTTCTAGATGTTAAAAGAGGTTGCCAGTGTATGACAAAAATAGAGTTAGTAAACTAATACATTTTGTACATTTGTGTTAAAATTTCTAGGAAAGCTTTGTCTTGTGCAAATTTGAGCATTATAGCCCACGTGGTTGGTAGAGGAGCCGGAGAAGGGAAGGACGGTCTTAGGCTACAATGTTCATATTTCAAAGACACTTTCAGATTATAACTGTTATGTGTGTGCGGTTTATTCAAAACTGCTGTGTATATAGTGGACAAATTAAGTCCTTAATTTGAAACATCTAGTCCATCTAGATGTTTAGAAGTGCCCAACGTATGTTAAATGTAGAGGTAGTAAAATATCACTTTTGTAAATATCTTTTTACTAAAATTCATAGAAAATACTATCTTTAGGGAATGGAATTGTTAAACCACCTCTGTGAGCAAGTATATTTGTTCAGTGGTTTGGAGGAGGTGGGAGGGAAAGAATTGCAAAAGGTAGTGTGATAGTGTGTTCATATTTGGACATTTTCAGATAAAATCATTTTTGTATGTTATGTGCATTTTGCTTTGCTGTATATAATGTATATAACGGACAGATAAGTCCTAAAATTGCAATATCTAGTTTCTAGATGTTACAGAGGTTGCCAGTATGACAAAGTAGTTGGTAAAATTAGCACATTTTGTACACTTTGTGTTGAAATTCATAGGAAAGCTTGTCTTATGTAAATGATTTTTAGATATGAGTTTGTTCAGCCACCTCTAAGTATACACACGCTTATACTTGTCCACTGGGTTGGTGGTAGAGAGAAGGGAGTGAGGGGGACTGGTTCAGGCCAACAAGGTCATGTTTAGAAGATACCTCAGATTATAAACATTGTTACGAGTGTGCAATTTTAACAGTGCTGTGTAATAGTGGACAAGTAAGTTCTTATATGAAATATCTAGCTTTTCTAGACATATAGAAGTGCTTAATGGATTTAAAAGTACAAGTAATAGAATAACACTTCTTGTAAATAGTTTTTAAAACCTGATAGGAAATACTGTCTTTGGCAATGGAATTGTTAAGCCACCTCTGCAAACAGTGTACTCTACGCTTGTTCACTGGGTTGAGGGAGGTGGGAGGGAAGAAATTGCAAAAAGATGTTTTGCTAGTGTGTAATAGAATATTTTAGCTTATCCTTTGCCCCATATATTATGCACATTTCATTTAACTTTAATGTATATATTGTGAATATACTGGACAAATGGGTCCTAACTTTATAATATCTAGTCTCTAGATATTAAAGAGGTTGCCAATGTATGACAAAAGTAGAGTTAGTAAACTAGCACATTTTGTACACTTTGTGTTAAAATTCATTGAAAGGCCGTCTTCTGAAAAGGACTTTTTGGAAGTGAAATTGTAAGATCACATCTAAGTGGCACATGTGGCTGTACTCGACCCGCTGGGTTGATGGCAGACAGGAGGAATGGGGAGAAGTGAACGGTTCCAGACTAGAATGTTCCTGTGCAGAAGGCACTTTCAGATATAACCATTGTTACATGTGTGTAGTTTATTCAACACTACTGTGTATATAGTGGACAAACTTAAGTCCTTTTTTGAAACATCTAGTCTTTCTAGATGTTTAGAAGTGCACAAAGTATGTTAAAAGTAGAGGTAGTAAAATAACACGTTTTGTAGATATCCTTTTGTTAAAATTCATTTTAAATACTGTGTTTTGGAAATGGGATGATCAGAATGATCAAGCCGCCTCTGAGCAGTACACGTTATGACACTTGTGCTGGTTCAGCGGGGAAGGAGAGGAAAGTGCAAAGGGCTTTACACCAGTATGCTTGTAGTTAGGCCGGATTAGCCATCTTCGCGTGTGCCTGTGCGTTTTGTTTACTCAGTTGTGTACATAGTGTATATGAAGGACAGATGTCCTAATTACAACATCTAGTCTTTCTAGATGTTACAGAGGTTGCCAGTGTATGACAGAAGTAGTTCGTAGACAAATACATTGTGTACAGTTTGTGTTAAATTCCTAGGAAAGACTTCTGAGAACTTGAGGAAGTGAAATTGTTAAAATACCCTCTAAGCATTACTGATGCTTCTTACACTTGTCCACGGGTTGATTGGGAGGAGCCGAGGAAGAGTTCTAGGCCAGAATGTTCCTTCCTGTTTAGAAGATACTTGGATTTCCACCTCTGTGTGCAGTTTATTCACTGCCGCTCCGCGTGTAGTGAACAAACTTAGAGTCCTCTTTGAAACATCTGGTCTCTCTAGATGTTTGAAAGTGCGCAGCATATGTTAAAAGAGTTAAAGTAACATCCTTTAAGTATTTTTTTCTTGTTAGTTCATTGGAATGATTGTATTTGGGAATGGAATTGTCAAGCGTGGCTGTCGAGCGTGGAGAGTATGCTGACTGATCATGGGGGAGGGAAGAAGGTACAGAGAGATGGGTTCTGTGCCCCTGAGTCTAGACAAATTCAGATTGTCTAACCATTGTTACATATGTGATTTTAGTTAATATTGCTATGTGTTGAAGGATAAACAAGTCTTAATGCCCAAAATATATTAAAAGTAGAGGTAGTGAAGTAATTCCTTTATAAATGCCCTTTTGTTAGTTTTTAGGCAGGTCTGTCCTATATTTAGTCCTTGAAATGGTGGAGGGGGAAAGAGGAAGGGTGAAGGGAAGGGCTCTTTGCTAGTATCTCTATATCTAGAAGAAAGTGTTAGGTTATAACCATAGGTCTGTGTGTGCATTTTTGTAAACTACCTGTGTTTATTGTGGACGAGGTTCATTATTTTGCAACATCTTGAGCTTTTTAGATGTCCTGAGGTGACAGTATATGATAAAAAGTAGAGCTAGTGAATTAACCAGTTTGTAAATACCTTTTTGTTACAATTGATAGAAAAGAGGCATCTTGGACATAGAATTGTTAAACCATCTCAGAAACGGACGTAAGGACTTGCTCACTGGGCTGGTAGCAGAGGGGCAAGAGGGAGGCCGAGGGAGGGATGGATGTGGATGTGTTCATAGCTGCGTTGTGATGATAACCATCCGTGTGTGTGCATCTCTTGGCTGTCCTGTAGGAATACAGTGTAAAGTATTTTGGTCAAAACTTGCCTCCTTGCTAATATTTTAGAAGTACAGATCATAATGAATTCTCTTAGAAGCATTGTATTTTATGTACTTTGTTGCTTTGTGTTTCATTTTTAAGTGAACATTAAGGGAATGCAGTATTTTAATTGTAACTTTGCCAATATCTTTATCTAGGGGTCTGTTGCTATTTTTGTCCTTTATGAAATTTTTGTTGCCAAGAAAGGTAGGATTACATTTTTTTTCTTCCTGAGTTGGTGTAGTGTATTCTTGGTTATCAGAATACTCATAGTTTTGAGACTTTGCAATGGTAAATATTCATGATGTGCGAAAAAGCATGATTCATAACTTTATGATCTTAATTACACAAAAAATGGAAGCTTAGTTGTGTAGATCGATACACAGGGGACTTAGGACATGTCAGACTGTAAACTGCTTGTGGTTATGGATGACTTTGTTCTTTGCTGCTTGTGTTTTTCAGTTTCCTGTTATATGCACTTAACTTTTAACAAATAAATGTTAATTAAAAAACCTACGTGAAGTCTTCATTGCTTGTAAAGTTAGAATACTTCATAGAAGAACGGGGTTCACGCCCTTCATGCTTGGCCCTGAGGTATCTGAAGTTTCACCTCTTAAGACACCTTCCTCCATCACATAGATTTGACCACCCCTGGGAGCTCTGCTGTGTTTCAAGGTAACCTTGCACTTTGGTGATTCCAGCTTTGCTCAAGCTATTCCTTTGGCCTATAGTGCCCTTTCTACATTTTTCACTTAGCAATTCAAATTGCCCGACTCAAATTTTAACTTATATACAGTCTTATCTATGTGAACCTGACACCTGAGAATTAAAGTGCCGGAACCAAATGTCACAAGAAGGCTCTTTCCCTTGCAGCCCCTGTTGTGCCTTTTACACGTGGACCCCACTTGTACCATCATTGTTACTTGAGAGTCTCCTGGGTTGAGTTCAGGCTTTAGTCCACTCTGCGTCACAATGCCTGACAAATCGCCCAAGCTTAGGAAATGTCTCCAATGCAAAGGACACATGCTCAGCTTTTTCGGCATTGTTGTTACAGGCACTGGTTAGGTGGCTTCCCAGGCTGGAAGTTTATTTCATAGCTGACCAAACCAGAGGGTGCAAGTCAGATGCAGCACCATCCACCCCCAAGTCAGGCTCAGAAAACCTCTAACGGTATACCAGAGGGGTTCTTAACTCCCAACCTTGAGATGAGGCTCAGGACACGCCTTCAAATGCGGGGAGGTAGTGTTCGTAAAGTTTCCCCAGGTACTGTCGGTATAACCTGGGTGGCTTGGGAGCCAGTGACAGCAGGTAGAGCAGGCCCGTCCCATGACCTCAATCCAGGATGAGGTCTCCACCCCATCTCCTGTGGATGCCCCTATGAGACAGGTGTCAGCTGACCGAGATGGGCTTCAGGGAGGCACGTATGTCTTGAATCCCTGTTCTGAAAGGGAAGAACCAGGTGCCCTTGGACAACTCATCCCAGGCTGAGACCAGTCTGCAAGCCCCAAATCTACTAGAGCTGGAGATAAAAGCTAAAGCTCTGCTCTGCAGTTTAAGGTGGATTCACGCATAAAGGTCTCCAGGGTGGAGTGGGGCAGGGGGAGAGTAAGGCTTATAAAGAGCTAAGAGTCAAGGTTAGAACTCAGAACAGCTGTCCTGGACCCCCAGGACAAAGTTAGTCCTCTGGACAGAAGAGGAAAGAGGTTCAGAGAGGGGACAGCCCTGCTGGGATCACACCTCATAGCTAGCGATACCTATTGCCAGGGAAGAACACTGGATAGGTAGGTAGTGAGAGGCCTCAGCTCTCATCTAGGCTCTGCAGCTCCCTGGGGAATGGCCAAATGATCCTGTCTGGGCCTCAGTCCCCTCATCTGTAAATGAGGTTTGGTTGACGAGGATTGCCCCTCCAGATGCCGGGCCTTTCACAGCCACAGATTTCGTGAGCAGCAGAGCCAGGGCCAAAAGCTTCTGAATACCATTCTCTACTCAAAGGAAAAAGGGTCCATGGAGAAATGGCTAATTCCAGGGCTGCAGCAGGGAAAGTGCTAGATGATCCTAGAATAGCATGTGGCCCAGAACAAGGGAAGTGCTCAGAAAATGATAGGAACATGTGAAAAGGACAACAGAAGCCAGCTTGAAGTGGTTTCCACTGGCCAAATATGACAGCTTTTGCATCAAAATACAGAATGATAATAACAGAGTGGAACATGTTAAATAAAATAGAAAACCACCCTGGCTGGTGTGGCTCAGTGGATTGAGTTCGATTCCCAGTCAGGGCACATGCCTGGGTTGCGGGTCAGATCCCTGCTAAGGGGGCATGCAAGAGGCAACCACACATTGATGTTTATCTCCCTCTCTCCCTCCCTTCCCCTCTTTCTAAAAATAAATAAATAAAATCTTTTAAAAAAATAACCCCCAACCCTATATGTACTCCTACACTACATACAGCCTTCTCTGACTCGGGAAATGGCTACTCCACCTTCCACTTGCTCAAACTAAAATCTTTGGAGTCACCCTTGACTCCTCTCTCCCATTCCTCATGTTTAGTCCATCAGCAAACTCATCAGTTCTACCATCAAAATATGTCCAGGATCAGCCCCATCACCACACCTCCACCACAGCCACTCTGATCCGAGCCACCATGATTTCCTACTTGGATTATGTCACTACCCTCACCCCACCTCCCCCTTCCAACCATGTGCTTAAACCCCAAGTCTGTACAGATCATGTTACTCCTCTGCTAAGAACCTCCCAAATGCTCCCTTCACATGATCATGAGCTGGCCCCAGGCCCCTCTGCCCTTGTCTCCTTTCATTTCTCTCTCCTTTGACTCCATTCTAGCCACACCAACCTTATGGCCGCTATTTAGCCAGGCTGTGCACCCTATGTCTGCCTGGGAGGTTCTTCCCCCACGTACCTGCACGGCCCATTTCCTCACTTCCCGTACTCACCAATATCATAATCTTGCAGCAGCCTTCTCCGACAACCTTTTACAAAGTAGTAACCTCTAACCCATCTGCATCCCCCACTTACCCTGATTTTTCTTGTGCCTTTTTTTGTTTTCTTTGACTATCGATCCAGAATACAAACTTGGTGCCAAAGGCTTTGTTTGGTTTGGTGCTATATATCCAAACCCTGACCAAACCCCCTCTCCCCAAAGCATATCTGCTGATTGGAGATATGCTGATTAAACTCATCTGGGTTTTAGTGCAGTCCTGTCAGCTCCCATATGCCTCCCTAACTAATGGAGATGCCCAGGAGCCTAGAGGCTGAGGGTCAGAGGACATGAACTGGCATAAAGGGAGGAGGAGGAGGAGGAGGAGGAGGAGGAGGAGGAGGAAGTGAGCAGCCAACAGAGAAGCTCCAGGGATCTTCTCTCAAAAAGGCAGAGGGCCCCATGAGCAGGTAGTTATTGTATGATACCAGAACAGTGTGTGAATGCAGAATGATTCGTTGGTGAGAGCTCTTCACATGTGCAAATCCCCCAGCTGCTGTGATCTGTTAAACTGAGACATGCCCATACGGAGGACTTTTCAATTTCACTCTGTGGGCAGGGCTGGCCTGGCCTCCCTGTTGGTCTGCAGGGCTCATGCTCCTAGTATCTGTACCATTTTGTCCATCTGCCCCTTTTCTCCCACCTCAGGCATCTGCTTTCTGAGAACCGAATTTTGAATTTAGTATTTTACATGGACTATTTAATTTTCATGACTTTATGAAATACATGTTTTTATTATTGCCAGGGGACACTAAGGCAAAGAGAAGTCACTTACCTAATGTCATGCAGTCGATCTACAGCAAAGTGACCTAAATCCGTAACTCCTGCTCATAATCCTGCTCTGTGACGTCAGTAAAATCAGACAGACGGACAGGAAAAGGACTGGATAATTAGGCGGAGATTTCCAGAAAAGCGATGAGCAATTCCTCTCCATCTCCACCTTACACAAAACAAGAGAAAGTCTTTAAAGGTAGTGTGAGTTTTAAGTTATGACAGGAAGAAGGCCTTCCTGATTGCTATCTTTCAAGATAAAAACCTGCTCTCAGGAAAAGATATGGTGCCAGTTTCTATCCATCAAAACGATAGACGATCAGTGTTGTTAGTGCTTAAAGGCTGAGAGGCCACTGCCTTCTTCCCTGTGATGAGCCTTCAATAAGGGATGAGGAGGGAACAGGCCCCGTCTGCAGCCAACCCTCTACCTACCAACGTTGTGGTATCAGAATGGACCTGAGGCTGAGGAGTACAGAATCAAGTAGAATAGGCAGACGCCTAATTTAAGGCACCCCCCAAAAAGGAAACATACAGCAAACTGAGTAGAAGGCACATATGAAAAAAGGGAGTGAGGTTAAACTTCCCCAACCTCCTAGGGTAAGAAAAACTTTGTTACTCTGCTGAGGGACTGACCAGATTCTTCCTTTCAAATAATAAAATGCCATGTTTCTCTTTTTGCCTTGACCATCAGGAAGTTCAAAGCCAGATTTTATAGCCATCATGGCTAATGCTTATACAAAAATCCATGTTGACTTCTTCCCTTTTCTTCTTGGTCTTAACTATATAATTGCTAGTGAAAGAACATGTTTCCCTTCACCCTTGGATATCAGGGAGCTTATCATCAGATTTTAAAATCTATTACCACCTAATTGCGAGGTCAGTTAGAGCTAATTTATTCATATCTGTAATAGCTCCCCCTGTATTTTTTTCCAGCTATACTTTTTATTTTGAAATAATGTCACACTAAAATTGCAAGAATGGTATAAACCACTATAGAAAATAGTATAACGGTCCCTCAAAATATTAAAAATGGAATTATCACATGATACAGCAGTTCCACTTCTGGGTGTATGCCAAAAGAATTAAGAGCAGGGTCTTGAAGGTACTTGCACACCCATGTTCACAGCAACATTTTTCACAACAGCCAAAAAGTGGAAGCCACTCAAGTGTCCACAGACAGATGAATGGATAAACAAAATATGGTGTATATGTATAACGGAATATCATTTAGCCTTAAAAAAAAAGAACTTCTGCTACAACATGGATAATCCTTGAGAGCATTATGCTAAGCGTAATAAGACATTTGCAAATGTCTTATTTGTAAAGACAAGCATCGTAATTCCACTTATATAAGGTATCTAAAGCAACCAAATTCATAGTGACAGAAAGTAGAACGGTGGTTGCCAGGGGCTGGGAGAAGGGGGAAGGGGGAGCTATTATTTAATGGGTACAGAGTGTCAGTTCTGCAAGATGAAATGTTTCTGGAGATGGATGGTGGTGAAGGTTGCACAACCGTGTGAATGCACTTAATGTCACTGAACTAACTCTACACTTAAAAATAGCTGGGAGGGTAAATTTTATGTGTACTATATGATTTTAAATAATTTTTAATTGCAAAAATGGTTTAAAGAACTCCTAAATATCCTTCACCTGGATTCTCCGATTGTTACCACTTGGCTGTATTTGCTTTGCCATTCTAAATATACAAACATATTTCTAAATCATTTGAAAGTAAGTTGAAGAAATCATCTCCCTTAATGGCCAAGTATTTAAGTGCGTACTTCTTAAAAACAAGATCCTCCTACTTAAACACCATACAATTACCAACATCAGGACATTTGACATTAATATAATACCATGATCTCAACCACAGTTCATTTTCACACTTCACCAAGGGTCTCAGTAATCCATTTTCTTGTTGATTCTAATTTTCTGTTGAGGGTGGGGAGGCTTTGGAAGTAGGAGAATAGGTAGATGCAAAAGAAGAGAGAGGGTCAGGGGACCTGCACAGCCGTGGGTTTGGAGGGTGGCTTGAAAAACACCTCCTGGACCCCTCAGATTCACAAACGATAGCAGTGAAGCTTCAGAGAGGGAAGGAGCCTGGCTGAAAGTCACTCAGCACACATCCGACGTACCACCTGCCCCCCGCCTCCAGCTCTCTCCCAGAGCTGAAGCCCAGAGCCTTCAGCAGCCATGAAAAACCCTCATTTCAGCTTTGTGCACCGAGAAAGTACTCGACCTCATTGTCAGCTCTGAACTAGCGATTGTTACTCAGCACCCTTGTGGTTAAACCCCTAAATCCCTAAAGGGCAGAGAAGCACCACAGCAAAATGGCCTCTGGGGGTACTCTGGGGGTTGCACAGTGATCCATCTCACCCCTCAGACTTCCCGTAACTAGAAGGTAAGATTTTTCCATGAGTTATATAAAAGGAATAGAAGATTTAAAGAATGCTTTACTTCTAGTCCCAAGGTGAGATCTTAAACACTTCCTATAACAAATACTGGCAACGCCTCCCATGTTTATTTTTCAAGTGGGGTTTTCATTCTCTTCAAACAGTGGAAGCTGTTAGTGCTGGGGGCTATATTTTTGGCTTCAGTGGCCTGGGTGTGCCTCTCCAAGTATGACTGTGCTTATTTACATATGGAAAATAATTCCAGAGGGTGATTATATTCTCTCTAGCACAGTTCCTGGGTTGCGTGCGCAGAATTGCTTTTTTGAAAACAGGTGGTGCGTGTGGGACGGATGAGTAACGTGGTGTAACAGTGCATACACTGTAATGCTGACTGCCTAGGAGGGCACCGGGGTGCAGAGGAAGCACAGGGATTCCCTGGAACCACCACCTGACTGTCCAGTGAACTTGGACAGGCTTATGCCTCTGGGCCTCAGGCTCTTCATCTGTCAAATGGGGATAAATGATGCGGACCCTGGCTCATGGGGTCTGCGACACTGTGGATGAGACACGACAAATTCACATGGACTACCGAGTCCTGTGGAGGAAAAGGGACAGCATGGCTTCTCTCTCAAGAGGAGAAAAAAACCTCGGCCCTTACCTTGACAAGCTTTTATTGCTTTTCTGGGCACATTACATGAGGGTCCTCATTTACTATGCACAGGTTTGCTTTAGATGGTTACCTTTTACAGAAAACAAAGGAGAAGATGCTGCTAATTACATTGCAGAAGAATATTTGCAAATGCAGAGGGAAAAGTGGTTGAACTGGTTACACCCATCCTTGGAAGGTTTAGCATAGATTTTAGGAAGTTACTTTAAAGATACGCAGTAAACATTTGCTGCCTCAATTCAGGGTGAGGGAGTTTTAGCAAAATCAAATCTCATAGCAGTCTAGGTACAATGCAGGTCCTGTCTGGGCCCATGCCACACAGAACGATCTCCTATAGATCATGAGAGTTGCCAGGATATATTTTCAGGGTAAGTAATGGCCTCTGTTGAGTGCCTGACATCATGCCTGGCAATACTGGGCACCCAATACCTGAGCCTGGGTCCTTCTCCCTTGTGAGAGATCACTGTGGGTTTCCTGACCCCTGGGTCTGTACCCAAGTGGGCAGTGAGCACTCAAGACATAGTTTGTTGCTAACGCTGGTGCTGAGGGGTATCATATTTGCTTCTCTGAATGAGCAAATAAATCTCAATTTGTCCTTCCCTGTCTGATTCCGATCTCTGCTCCGTGTTGCTCCATGAGTGTATGTGGGGAAGGGAGAGGGAGACTTGAGAACCATCACTCATTCTGAAGCTCACAGCTTGGGAGCTAGGAGGCTCTCTCACTCTTACAATCAATCGCAAGCCCTCCCCACACTGTCCCACCCATCTTTCCTGCAACAGCACCCTCACCCACAATGCATGCTTATGCTTTGGTGACCTGCCTGTGTTCTCCCCCCACAGGGCTGCCCCTTAATGTTGATAGTAATCATTTCACTTAGTGAAGAGTATGGGGGTTGGGCAAGATGCCAGCCAGGACCACCTGTCCCCAGATCTCTTGGAGAGGGCCTTTAACACTGATGACGAAGGCTTAGCCTTCCAAAGGCTTGGTTTCCTATTCCACTGAAAGGGGAAGGGTATCTCCAGTTGGCCAAATTGGTCTCAGTCAAAAAGGTGCTAATAATATCTAGTGTGTATTGAGTGCTTACTCTGTACCAGGGACTGCGCATGTGTAACCCAAGTATAACTGGGGCCTCCTGCTGCCCACTGCCCATTTGGTTACTGAAGTCAAACAGCAGTACTGCCTAAACCTAATTAAGAGCTATTCAAATACGTATTTGGTTTCTCAAGAAAATGCCAAAGGAGAAACACATTCTTAATGCACAGAAAAACTCTTTGAAGTTCTCTTTAGACATTTCTCACTCTCGGGTTCTTCTGTTACTTAGTGGCTTCAGAAAAAGCTTTGCTCTTTCCCTGCTGCCCTCAAGGCTTCCCGAAGGCCAGCCCCCGGCATCTGTCTCCACATACAGGGCCTTCATCCTCAGGTTTTCCTAGTTAGTGTGTTTTGTCACCCACCACTCTCCTAGGACACAGGATCTGCCTCCTGTTCTGGAAATTTTTTCTCTCACTTTCCACAAAGCGGGATCCAGGGGTTTTGGTGAATACAGTCCTCAGCTTTGCGGTACATGTACCAACTCTTTTAATCCTCAACAGCCATTAAGTGGTAAAACTGGGATCTTAGCCCAAAAGTCATCAAATTCCACAGTCAGATGCTTAGCCAGATGGCTGTCATAGAACAAGTGCTCAGTAATAAGCTTCTCTCCCCGCATCGTATCTGCTCAGGAACCTTTAAGGGCTTCCTGTTGCCTAGAGTAAAGGTAAACAAATTATGGCCAACAGGCCAAATCTGGCCTGCCACCTGTTTTTGTAAGTAAAGTTTTATTAGAACACTAAAGCTGCTTTCACCATACAGAGTTGAGTAGTTACAACAGAGACTGTATGGCTGGCAAAACCAAAACTATTTATTATTACTTGACTCTTTACAGAAAGGGTTTGCTGGCCCCTGGCCTAGAGAGTAAGAGGGAACAGAGGCTGCCTCTTATCCTCCTTTGAATCTGCTATGGAGCAAGTGCTTAACAAATAAATTTCGAATGAATGAACAAGATGAACGCACCATCAGTTTACAGCCATACCCCTACATGCACAGAGATCCCAAGTCAAGTCAGACACTCCCGCTCACCCAGTTCCATAACAGTGCCAGCCCATCCCTGCAGGTCACAGAGAGCCCTTCCAGGACCACCGCAGACGTCTCCGACTCCTTGGCCTTCTGGAGCTATCAGGGAAGTCAAGGTGATTACTCCACACCACTCCTCTACCCTTTTACACCTATACCCCTTCTGATGGAAAAATGCCATGCTCCTCCTTTGCTGTGCAACATAGCTTTTTTCTTTTTAATTCAACATACAAAAGGATGTTGGATATGCTTTTCAAACTATACTCACCCCTCACTCATGAAAACCATTGATCTTGCCCAACTTGCTCCCTTTGCCCCTGGAGAACCTGGGGAGCAGGTAAAGGACTCAAGGTGCTCAAGGGGGTCCAGTGAGATGAAAACACAGCCACATACTCCGGAGCTCCTGACGTCCAGCTCGGCACTGAAGCCCTCAGACCCCACTCCTTGACAGGGGTTGGGGGAAGGGTGAGTGTTTGGGTGTGTAGGGTGGGAGAGAGTTCATCTCGCTCCTGGTGGCCAGGCCAGGCTCTTGTGCTGTCACGGCCTCCACCAGGCCCCTTGGCACTGACCAAGCTAAACTATGGGGTTTTCTAAGGCAGAGAGGTGATTGGGCACTGGGTGTGTGTTCCTGAGGCAGGAGGCAGGAGCTCTAGGTTCTAGGCCAAGACTACCCACAGGAGAGCCAGCTCAGGTCAGTGACAGGTGGCTTCAGATTCAGCACCCCTCCCCAGAAGAACTGAGGAGCCCTCTTTAAGTCCAACCAGCCACCTCCTTGTCGCTGCCTCCTCTCTCTCAGGCTGCTTGCTCTTCATTCTTGACCCAGGATGCTGCTCCTGTCACGCTTCCCACCTCTCTCTCTCTGGCTTCGTACACCTCCCTCCACAGTCCTGCCTCTCTCCAGTCCCTGGCAGTCTGAAAGAGGTGCTTGGTGAGCACTGGCAGAATAGCAGTTTGCAGGTCCAACACAACCCACATATGTGTTTTGTTTGCCTAACACTGTATTTCAAAACCAATTTGAATTAGTTGCTCACATTTTAAAACCAGTGGGAATCTTCTTAAATATTGGGTTTCCTGGTTCTCTCGAAAAATAGACCAGCAGCAACAGGCCCGACTTCCTTGCACTTACTTCCTGGCATGGCATCGACTGACTGGGTCCAAGGAGCAGCTGCTCCATCAGGATGGGATGGGATTGTGCACACCAGTCCCAACCGCCCCCTGTTGCCTCCCTAGTCCTTCTGCTGTGCCCCTTGAGATCACTTGTCTGGCCTTGGAAGGCACTGAAGTTCACAATCTGTCTTGCTCACTTTGATCTGAGCCCCTCTGTGTCTCCCATCCACCTTGGTAGATAAGATCCTGCCACCTTAAGACCATCCCCAGTGATTAACGCGTCCACACCCAGCCTCCTGACCATCTATCACTCAGCTCCGTAAGTGTCAAGGGAGACAGTGCCCCAGTTGCTGCCCTCGGACACCTCTCCAGACCCACAGCTCAGCCCCCATCACCCCCCACTCCAAGCCCTACAACTCCCATGGTGGTCATTCAGGAAACACGGTGCACAAACCCACATCCTTTATTGGGTTTAAACCAGGATGCCAGCATTCTTGTACTGAGGCAGGAGTTCCTGGATTTTGTACCGGGGTGGTGAGATAGCCTGGACAATCCTCAGTGGGGGCAGGCATTTCTGGTGTGCCATAAAAATGGGATAGCGACGTTTAGTCTTCTTGTCGAAGCTGCGCAAATCCAGCGTCAGAGACTTGGGGTTGTAGATGTCTTTCTTCTTGTGCTGGATTTGGGTGAGTGGTGGATGTCGGCGAGGTTCTACCAGCAGCCTCAGCAGGTCCTTCCGAAAGACATTCCAGCTGTTCTCCATGAGGAACTGCCGGCACACATCGTCGTCACTGAAGGTAAAGCGCAGATGCTGGGGTGCCCGCGCCCGCGCCTCCCTGCCCCTCTGCCCCTCCAGCCTCACCTCCCACCACTCTTTGCCATCCCTAAACACAATGTGCCGCTTTACACCTCGGCGCCTTTTTCCAGATTCTTCTCTCTGCCTCCTCTACCTTTCTACACTTTCTTCCCCTAGACCTGTGCTGTTCCACCCAATGCTTATGAGCCACATGTGGCTTCTGAGCACCTGAAGTGTGGCCATTCTGAATTAAAGATGTGCTGGGAGTGTAAAACATACCCCCGATTTCAAAGACTTGGAACAAAAAAAAATGGAGAGTACCTAATTAATAATTCTTATGTTGGTTACATGTTGAAATGATAACATTTTGGATATACTGAATTCAATAAAATATATTATTACAATTAATTTCACCCATTTTACTTCTTTAATGTGGCTGCTGGAATTTTTAAATTACATATGTGACTAGTAGCCATCAGGGAAATGTAAATCAAAGCCAGAGTGAGGTACCACTTACACCCGTTAGAATGGCTATAATTAAAAAGACAGATAATGAGTGTTGACAAGGATGTGAAAATACTGGGATGGGGGTTCCCATACATTAATAATGGGAAGGCAAACTGGTGCAGCCACTTTGGAAAACAGTCTGGCAGTTTCTCAAAAGGTGAAACAGAGTTAACTTACAACTCAGCAAGTCTACTCCAAGGTATATACCCAAGAGAGATGGAAACAAATGTCCACAGAAAAATTTGCTCAGGAGGTTCACTTCCAGTCAAGATGGAGGCATAGGTAAACATGCCTCACACTACTCACAACTATGGCAACAAAAATACACCTAGACAACAAAACGGATACCACCCAGGACTGTCAGAAAATCAAGCTGTGTGGAAGTCTGACAACCAAAAACAACTGATCTAAAGGAGCCACAGTCAACCAGTTGGGTAGGAGGGGTGGGGAGGGGCAGAGACGGGAATGGGAAGTCCCACATCCATGTGTGGTGGATAAAAAATGGGAGGGATAACAGTTCCAGTTCAGACCACCCAGCCCAGGGTTCCAGTGCCAGGAAAATAAATCCCCATAACTTCTGGCTATGAAAATCAGTGAGGGCTGAAATGGCAGAAGAAGCTGCAGGATTCTCAAAAGACTCCTCTTAAAGGGCCCCCAACAGACTTAGGACCCACACAGACCCACCCGATCTGGGTATCAGCACCAGGGCAACAGCTAGAAGGGCATCAATGGCACATGGGGAGAAAGTGGAGTGTGAGTTCTGGGAGACAGCTTCCTCCCAGGCAAAACTCCAGAGGCCAGGCAGTGGCACTGTCCCTTCTTCAAGCTCTCCCCCACACAGAGCAACAGAGCAGTGACACAGGTTGCCCCGACCTAGCAGTTACCTAAGGCTCCACCCCATATAGCTTAGCAAGTGCACCTTTCTACAATAAGCCATGCTACTAAGACGGGGAGTCAAAGCAGCTTTACATAATACACAGAAACAAACATAGGAAGGCTGCCAAAATGAGGAGACAAAGAAATATGGCTCAAATGAAAGACCAGAACAAAACTCCAGAAAAAGAATTAAATAAGATGGAGATAAGCAATCTATCAGATGCAGAATTCAAAATACTGGTTATCAGGATTCTCCAGCAACTTAGTGGATACTTCAACACCATAAGAAAGTCCCAGGCAGAAATGAAGGTTGCATTAAGTGAAATAAAGAAAAAGCCATAGGGAACCAACAGCAGAGAGGATGAAGCTGAGACTCAGATCAATGATTTGGAACACAAGGACTGAAAAAGCATTCAATCAGAACAGCAGGAAGGCAAAAAAAAATTCACAAAATGAGAACAGGGTTAGGTACCTCTGGGACAGCTTCAGGTGTACAGGAGAGCAACTCAACCAGCTGAGCCACCTGGCCAGGGCTTATGGGACATCTTTAAACGTACCAACATCTGAATCATAGGGGTGTTAGAAAGAGAATAAGAAGAGTAACAAATTAAAAAAAAATCTGAAAAAAATAATGAAAGAAAACTTCCCTAATCTGGTGAAGGAAATAGACATACAAGTCCAAGAAGCACAGAGAGTCCCAAACGAGTTGGACCCAAAGAGGACCACACCAAGACACATCATAATTAAAACGCCAATGGTTAAAGATAGAGGATCTTAAAAGCAGAAAGAGAAAAGCAGAGAATTACCTACAAAGGAGTTCCCATAAGACTATCAGTTGATTTCTCAAAAGAAACTTTGCAGGCAAAAATTATTCGAAGTGATGTAAAGCAAGGACCTACAACCTAGATTACTCTATCCAGCAAAGATATCATTTAGAATTGAAGGGCAGATAAAGTGCTTCCCAGACAAGGTAAAGCTAAAGGAGTTCATTATCATCAAGCTATTATTATATGAAATGCTAAAGGGAATTATATAAGAAAAAAAGATCAAAACAATGAGCATTGAAATGGCAATAAAGTCACAACTATCTATAATTGAATCTAAATAACAAACTAAGCAAACAAGCAGAACAGGAACAGAATCATAGATAAGGAGATCATTTGGTGGGATATCAGTTGGGAGAGGGAAGAGGGAGAATGGAGGGGAAGGTGCAGGGATTAGGAAGCATAAATTGGTAGGTACAAAATAAACAGGGGTATGTTAAGAACAGTATAGGTAATGTAGCAGCCAAAGAACTTAAATGCATGACCCATGGACAAGAACTAAGGGAAGGGATTGCTGGAAGGAATGGGGTTACCAGGTGGAAGAGGACAAAGGGGAAAAATTGGGACAACTGTAATAGCATAATCAATAAAATATATTTTTAAAATTATCTGTATAAGAATGTTCATAGCAGTATTGTTCATAATAGCCAAAAAGTAGAAAAAAAAACAAATGTCCACCATCTGATGAATGGATAAATAAAGTATGGTACATACAAGCAATGGAATATTATATGACAATAACAAGGAATAAAGTATTGATACATGCTACAACATGAATGAACCTTGAAAATATGCAAAGAAGCAAGTTACAAAAGACCACACCTTGTAGGATGCCACTTACATTTGGTAAGAGACATATCTGTGAAGACAGAAAGCAGAATGATAGCTGCCTTGGGCTGGCCTTGTTGTCCTTGCTCCCTCTGCCCCTTGCCCTCACAGCAGGTAAGATTGGGGAAAGCAGGGGAGGGTGCTATGAGCTCAGCACTCATTGGCTTATTTCCTTCTGAAACCACAGCAAGGGAAGGGCATGTTCAATTTCCATTGACTCACCTGCACTCTCACCCAAGGAGGCAAGCCTAATAAATCACAGACAGATTAGAATATTCTTCTGGCTACATTATTTGACCAGATCAGAGTCCACTTTGATTCATAGAGATCAACTTAATAAAAATCCTAGAAATTGAAGTAGGCTACACACTAGTCCTATTGGTCTCAGTGGTGCATCAAAATCAGCTCGCACCAGCTC
The DNA here is from genome assembly GCA_004027475.1 of Anoura caudifer. NCBI lineage: Eukaryota > Metazoa > Chordata > Mammalia > Chiroptera > Phyllostomidae > Anoura > Anoura caudifer. The sequence goes on along the minus strand of PVKU01000436.1, from coordinate 94,852 downwards.
ACGGGAGCCAACTGTGTGCATCTCTTCTCAACTCCATGTTCAGTGATACCAGGTTGATAGCTTGAAAATGGGCATGGAGGGAGTGTGTACGCCACAAAAATTGGCAAACACTTCAAATCGGGTTTACCTCCCACCTCCCAGAGAGTTTGTTGTTAAACATGCACCTGCATACCACTGGGAAGTCTTCATTTAAAAATTTCCATTAACTTGCAATTTCTTACATAATAAATAACAACACTAACTCTGACTTAGCACTTATCATGTGCCAAACGCTTTACATTTGTTAATTAATTTAATCCTCGTAACCACTTCAATTCACAAATATGGAAACGGTGGCCAAAGAGGCTAAGGGACTCACCAAACCCTGAGGGGGGCAAACAGATGATTATAGACTCTTAGGGGATCTTCTTTTTCCAAGTTCAGAAAAACAAAATTCCTTGTTACCTACAGATGCTGATGGTCATACCGAGTCCTAGTCTAGTTTTTCACCAAACGGGGTAGCTCTTCTAGAGGCCTCCGATTCACGCAGGTGTTTTAGTTCCAATCCCTGACTCACATGAACTGAAAGTGCCACCTGCCCTTGCAGGATGTACAGCTTCAACCCAGGATCCCTTTAACTCCCATCCTCGCGGGGCAATCCCAACACTGGATCCTTCTCTGTGCTTTAGTTTTCAGGTTCCTCTTCATTTTGCCCTTGGAGACTTCCCTTCTTTCTTATGATTGTTTTCTACATGGCACTCCCTGCATTTGTAGGGAGAGAGGTTTTAGGTTACCTAGCCCAAAGCATTCACAGGACAGGTGTCCTGGCCAGTGACTATGTAACACACAGGATGTCACAGCTCCTTTCCTGGCCCTCACGGTCCTCAGTTAATACATGAGGATTTGAGCTACATAATGGATATGATTTCTGCCTGCTTTAGCAGTTTATAAAACCAGGAGTTCAACAATTAATGAATAAGCCAGACTCAGGCTGTCAGCATTACAGATGACTGCAGCGAAGTGCTGACTGGGCAGCCCCAACATCTGCCACCCTCAAACCTATGGAAACCTTTTCTGAATTGCAATTCAACAGACATTAACTGACGCCCATCATGTGCCAGGCATTATGCAAGGAGCTAAGGCTCTTTACATGGTTCCTTGGGTAGATGGCTCTAAACAGCCATTTTCTATCTGGGTAGTACATAGAGAATTGTGGCATTTTTGAACTACAAGGAACCACCACCACTGTTTCCCAACTTGTTTTTCTCACGAAACTGCCCCAATTTGGGCCATATCTATTTATTATGTTTTTTTAATTTACTAATGACTTTTCTTAAATCTACTTAGCTTCTTTCAATTAAATATTTACTTTGGCTTTGTTCTAAACAACAAAATGTGTCAGATCATGGGTTTGGTGAGTGAGTCATGTCATTTTTCTAATTCACACTAGAAAAAATACATAGCTGTTAAAACTAGCAATGTCAATCAATCATTTTATAAACCTTCTGTGAATGTGTTCCATACTTTAGAGAACACTGTTCTAGTCTAATTTTCTGGTTTTGCAGATCAGAGACTGAAGCCTAGAGAAGGGAAATGATTTATCCAAGGTCATACAGATCCCATATCAAATCTTTTCAGGGGCTTATGGGACATAGCTACAGATCTGCCGGCCTTCACACCACCTCTAACACTGGAATCACTCACTTTCAACACTTGCCAGCAAAACCAAGTCTGAGCACAATATCACCACAGGAAAAGAAAAAGGAGGAGGATGCAAAATTGCATAATCCACACGATCCTCATCAAAAAACTTTGTGTGTATGAATAATAAGTGATAGATTTGGTACATATCCATGTGGTTTAAAAAATACTAAAAAGAAATACACAATGTTAATCGGGATGGCTGAAGCAATACAAATGATTTTGGTTCTCACCTTTTTAAGTGTTCAGCATTTTCTAGTTTTCTGCAATGAGTATGTCCCACTCGTTCAACAATTACTGAGCACCTACCAGGTACTGTACAAGTGCCAGAGATGAAAGACAGGTAAAACACAATCCCTGCCCCCGTGAAGCAATTAATCAGGTGGTGCGGAAAGAACTGTACAAACTACACAGCTCTCAACAGCTATAATACAACATGTATGGTCCACGGTAGAGCTGAGGAGGGAGCATAATGAGTGTACAGAAAGGGGTCAGGAAAGGTTTTCTGGAGGAGATGAATCTTAAAGAATGAGCAGGGATTTATTAGAAAAAGAGGGATAGGGCTGGGGGATGGCATTTCGGGCAGAAAGGCCTACAACGGCAAAGGCAGATACGTGGAGGGTCCATGAGGCTGTCTGCCTGGGTTGCTGAAGTGGGTTAGAGGTGGGGCAAGAGGAGCTGTGGGGAAGTTCAGGGGTCAGACTCTGAAGAGCCATTTATGTGGCATTGAGCCTGCACTGTATCCTACAGGCAGTGAGATACCACTGAAAGTTTTGTGGGGTTTTTTTAAAGAATTTATTCATTTATTTTTACAGAGAGGAAGGCGGGTGGAGAAAGAGAGGAAGAGAAACATGAGTGTGTGAGAGAGAAACATCGCTGTCCTATGTGCCCTGACAGGGGACAGAACCCACAACCCAGGCATGTTCCCTGAGGATATCCAAATAGTGACCCTTCAATTCACCTACGACATACAACCAACTGAGCTCCATGTGTCAGGCTGCCACTGAAAAGTTTGCAGTAACACACAGCCAGATTTGACTTTTAGCTAGAGCAGAAAGGATCTGGTGAGGAGGAGATTGAGGCAGGGCTGCCAGGGGTAAGACTTGTAGGAGTCGAGGCTGGAGGTCCCAAAGTGGATGTCGGGGCATGTCACCCAGGGAGATGAACGGGATGAAGAAAGTAGTGGGAGTATATAAAGAAAATAGTAGGACTCAGCCCTGGCTGGGTGGCCCAGCTGGTGGGAGCATTGTCCCTTACACCAAAAAGGTTGTGGTTTGATCCCTGGTCGGAGCGCATATAGGAGGTTTGGTAGATCTTTCTCTCTCTCTCTCTCTCTCTCTTTAAAATCAATAAACACATCTTCAGGTGAAGATAAAAAAAGAAAAAATAGTAGGAGTTTATCTTTGTCTTATTGTTTTTAAAGATCTATTTTTATGTTCATAATGTATATGATATATAGTACAACAATATATGGCTATAATACATAAAAATTAATTAGCACATGTTATTTATATTACATATATATTCTTAGAGAAAATACACTCAAATACTTTTTAGTAACAGAGTGTAAGATCAAAACAGTTTTGTGACCTGGTGTGGGCAATAGATTAATTTTTACGTAATAAAATAAAATAATGTAAAGTTTTTACATTATAAGTATTCACTCAGGAAAATTTGAAAACTAGATAAAAGTAAAAAAAAATCTTTACTGAATCTTCCAAGGTAGATATTTATCTTTTTTAATTACGAAAGTAATATATCATCATTACAGAAAATTTGGACAATAAAGGAAAAAAATCCACTTAGAATGGCCCCACCCTGACACCACTTTTACCAAGTGGATCTTTTCCCCTCATTCTGAAAGCAATGCACGCTCACTGCAAAAAACAAAATGAGAGGAATGTGTAACTGCAACTAGAAAGTCCCCTCTGAGTCCCACCTTCCAGAGAGAATAACAATCACCAATTTGGCAATGCCACAGCAATTACCATTTTTGCCTATCTCCTTCTACATTTTTTGCTTGTTTTACAAAGGCATAGTCATGGTATAAACACAATTTTATGCCCTGCCCTTTTCATTATCATTAAATTACCTATTTTACCCTTCTGCTACTAGAGCCGTTAAACTTCATAATTTTAATGAAACAGCTACATTCCATCAAGTGAACAGACCGCAATTTTCTGAACTATCCCCTTATAACACGTGTGGGTGGTGGTGGCTGTTTTCTCTCTGTTATGAATAGGCTGCTGTGAACACCCTAATGCACGAGGTTTTCCCCATAACTTAGTTACATAAAGATGAGTTTCTGGGGGGGACCATTGCTTTCAAGGGTAGGAACAGTTTTATGGTCCTTGAAACAATAAAATTATATTGTCCGAAGAATTGAGCCCATTTAGAGTCTAGCAACAACTACCAGTTTCATCCCACCCTCGTCAGCATTAGATATTAGCATTTTATTCTTTCTTTTACTAAAACAACAGGTGAAACTGTGTTCATTTGATCCGGTGGGGTGTACACACATAACCAGCACTGACCTGGGGTACTTGACCTCGAACCCAGACAACTTTTCTGTTACCTCGCTGTCAATCAGGTCACAAAATTTTTCTTTCCTCACAGTTAACAACTCAACTCCCAGGCTCAGGAGGATCAACGGCCGCGTGTCTTGTTGGCTGTTTGCAAGGAGGATCTGGTGAAGGCCCTAGAGAAAAAAGTCCAAGAACGTTTGACCTCAGACACCATCTACTTCTACTAGCAGATAGTCTAGATGGGAAAAACAAGGCTGCAAAGGGGAAGTGAATCCATCCAGGGTCATTCAGCAAATAACGGGGAGGAGTCCGGGCTCCTTTTGCTCCACAACATCCAATCCTCCCACTCCTCAAATTAGAACAGCCCTTAAGGCATTTGTCCCTGTCCTACCTGCAGGCAGCTGGCTCTCTCCCAGAATGTACTCAGAGTCTCTCACCAGGGGGTGGCATTTTACAAGTTTTCCCTAATATCCAATCTCAACACTTCTTGTGCTAAGTAAGTCTTTTTTCTCTTCCTTAGGATTGTGACAAAAATCAAACAGCTAGTCTTCCTCTTCTAGAGTTTCCTTTTTGCAGCTACCACCCTCTCCCATCCTTTTCTGCAGGTCTGGGCTTATAAATGCATGTTCCCACCGAGCCTCAGTTCTCTCTCCATCCTGCATAGACTTTGGAGGCCACTGGCCTCCTCTCTGAAGCTTATGACCCTCCTTTGTCTCCCTGGTATGGATTCCTATTTGGTTATATCTGGAAGGGAGGTAGAAATCAACAGGCATACCTGGTTGTTTTACAGAGAGTATAGCCCCCTTCTAAGGAGACACCCTGAGACGGGGCCAAGCCCTTGCTGCTGAACTCCCAGTCCAATGCTCACTCCTCAGCATGCGCAGCTATTAAGACTCAGGTAGCGAGGGAAGAGGAGGTCAGTGGCCCCAGAGTCTCCAGTGTCCTGCTCTTTAGGGCTTAAGCAGAAAGGGGGCCATAAACCAAGAGAGCCACTCTAAGAGGCCACTGGGATCAGGAAAAATCCTGGCTTCAGAAGGAAGAGCCAATTGTTTACTTGTTATGTCACGTTGGGCAAGTTACACCTCCCTGAGCCATCTGTGAAACTCTCTCTGAAGGATTCTGAATTTGAAAGATCTGAAGTGGGATTTGGAACAGCATCCCCCCCACACAACCACTTGGGTTCTAGACAGCTGTTGAAGGTCCAAATAAGATGGTGCATGTAGCCCTGGCTGGTGTGGCTCAGTGGATTGAGTGCTGGGCCTGCGAACCAAAGGGTCACTGGTTCAAGTCCCTGTTGGATTCCCAGTCAGGGCACATGCCTGGGTTGCAGGCCAGGTCCCCAGTGGGGGTGTGCATGAGAGGCAACCACACATTGATGTTTCTCTGCCTCTCTTTCCCCCCTCCCTTCCCTTCTCTAAAAAGAAATAAATAAAATCTTAAAAAAAAAAAAAAAAAGATGGTGTAAGGATGTTCTAGAAGACACGAAGCACCTCACCTGTCAGGTATTCTTAGTACAGTGAGCATGAAACCCCTTCTGTAGGGCCAGACCTTGCAAAGAAACCATAATGGCTGCCTTTTAGCTCCTAGTGTATGGTAGAAATATATACACATATGTATAGATGTGTGTGAATATATGTGTATATATACATATTGTGAGGAGTATATATTCCTCACAACTATTCTACAAGATAGGCATTATCATCCTTAAATGTAGAAAATGAGGCTCAGGAAGGGAAACTTACTTGTCAAAGGTCATGCACCTTGTAATTGACAATGATGATAATGATGATGATATAATGACGATGGCACCAGCTAAGTTTACTGAGCGTTCACTAAATTTCAGCCCCTCCTGTAACTTTTGTGTATATTACTCATGTAACCTCACAACAGCCCCATGAGGTGAGTCCTCATTTTATAGAGGATTCTGCTGAGGTTCAGAAACATATCCAACATAACAGCAAGGAAGCAATAAAGCTAGGATTTGAACCCAGGTTGTCTGTCTTCAGAGTCCATGCTTTCAACCACTACACTATGAGGAAACTAAGGCTCAAAGAGGTTAAGTAGCCTGCCTAAGAACAGAAAGTGGTGAAGCCAGTATTCGAACACCATGACCTGTTCAGGGCCTCACTAAGGACAGCACTGCCTTCTGACACTCATACCCACCTCCAATCCACCCCCAACACTCTAGCTGGGGAGCAGCCCTTCCCTTGCCTAGACCCTTCAAATAGCTTAAGGCCAGGGCTATCTGGCCCTTGCCAGGCTCTCTAGCCTGACTTCATATTGCCCTGCCTTGTTTACTCTGTTCCAGCCATGCTGCTTGCTCTTCTAATCCCCTCAGCATGCCAAGCTCTTTCCCACCTCAGGCTTTGAACTTGTTGTTCCTTTATCTGGAACACTCTCCCTTCAGGTTATCCATAGTTTGTTCCTGTCATCATTCCAGTCTCAGCTTACATATCACCTCCTCAGAGTGGCCTTCCTTAACCACCGTATTTAAGAAGACTGCCCACCAACCTAGCTTTCTACTCTGTTTCTAACAGCAATTTGCAATTTTCTATGTGTTTGCTAATTTATCTGTATATTTTCTATTCCCAGACTAGATCATAAGCCCCATGAAATCAGGAATGATGTCTGCTTTCTCACTGACGCTGGTACCTTGTAGAATGCTTGGAGCATGGTAGATGCTCGAGAAATACCGCTAAATGATGCTCTGATGGAATCACAGAACATTACAGCTGGAAACTCACTCAGGTGAATTTCCTAATTTTTTGATGAGAACACAGTCAGTGAAATAAAGTGATGTCCCCAGGCCACACAGCTGGCTAATTAGAAGCCAAATAAGAATAAGACACCACCCCCTTGCAATGTCATCTTCCTTCTGCACTGTCCGTGGCCCTGACCTGCCCAGTCCTGACCATCTCTGAGGCCTCAGGCTGCCTGTTCTCTGGAGAAGTTCATTCCCTAATGCGCCCTGGCTCAACACCCAGGTCTCTGCTCTGGGACCCAAGCTCTGTGAACCAAGCTCTGCTTTTTCCAGGCCCAACCCAGCTCCCCCTCCTGCTCCTGAGAATGAGGAAAATGTGATCTCCTATCTTCTGGTCAGTGCAATAGTAACAGCTATCACCATTCATTATCCTACAAATAAAGCCAAAGCCTTGAAAGCAGAGAAAGGGTCTCACCAAAGGCATATCCACAAGCATCTTCATTAAAATGCTCCTGTTAATAAATATTTCTGGGGGCCTTTCTATGCACTGGGCTCTGTGTGGTGAATGAAGCAATCAGGCCTTTGCTCTGAGCCCCACCCAAAGCCAGCCAGGTCTTCCTAGAGAAGCAAGTCCCAGGCCCCTATTCCGGCATTGCAGGACCTCTGCAGTATGCATCCTGTTGTTCTGCCATCTTACATAGCCTCACATTCCTCTCGCCATCTACCAAATGGGACAATGCTCTCCCTGTCCTCTGGTGCCTCCTTCTGCCCAGATGCCAAGCATCCCCAGCTCCTCCACCTTGCAATGTGCCAGGTGGCATTCATTGGCCAGGCACCAGGCCTCAGGTGCCTGTGTTCAGTCCAGAGCACCTCACTCAGAAACACTGACAAACTGCAGTGAAGTGGACAGGAAGAAGGCTGGAAACTACACCACGTGAAGACTAACTGAAGGAATGCAGGATGTTTTGCCTGAATAAGAAAATAAGTAACAGCGCATTGGCACTGTGCCTGGTTCCATACGTGCTGAATGAAGAACAAAAGAGCATTCTCTAAATACTTAGGGGCCATCACATGGCAAGGAAGCTGATTTCTTCTGTTTTGTTCTTGGGAATGGGTTATGGTGGGGGGAGGTGAGGGGAACTAGTTAAAGATGCAGGAGGCAGAATTTTGTTGAATAAAAGAAAAAGATTCCTAAGAGCTCGAAACTATTCAATTGGCATTCACTGTGGGCTGAGGCAGTGCCTGGGTCTCCCAGACACACAGTCCAGCAGGACAGAAGCATTAAAGAGCCTGCCACCACACGGGTGAGAAGGGTGTGACGAGGACTCTGGTGACACTGTAACTGAGGAACGCTGGAAAGAGCACACGTGAGGGAGCAGCTTTCCAGACTAAGACGACTACCCACAGCGCTCAAGAAGAGGACTGCAGAGATGGAGGGCCGTTCTCATCACATGCCCCATTTTTATCATGTCATATCAAGGGGGCATACTATCGACCGGACTTATTCCTGTCGATGTTGGCCTTGACCAGCTGGCTGTGGTAGTGTTTCTCAGGTTTAACTTCTGTAACATTATTCTTTCCCTTTCCATACAGTACTCTTTGGAAGGAAATCACTATGTGTAGCCCACACCTGAGGAGCAGGGAGTTATAAGCATCCTCTCCTTTAGGGCAGAATATCTACGGAAAGTATTTGGACTTCTTCTGCATAGAGGTTTGTCTCCTTTTTTATTACTTTATTAATTATTTACACATTGCATTGGCATGTCCTCATGGATGTTTATTTTATACTTTGAGTACTTCCTGGCACTACAAAATACTCCAGGTTCATCTTGAATATTTTCTGCCCTAGTTCTAAAATCAATCATTTCCCAAGAAGCCCTTTTCTTCTTGTTGAAGAATGGTATTAGACAACAAGATCTGGGTGCTAAGTGTGCTCATTGCTACAGGGATGTCATTTCTTTTAGGTCCTGTCAGCTGACAGGACAAAAGGTATATGTTTACACATATATTGATAAATATTTCTATGTGTAATTATCTATATCAATATTAAATTAAACTTGAGTGCATACTGATGTCTTCAACTCTGATCCATTATCACATGGATCATTCTAACCTCTTGCCCTTACTTATCTGTAAATTTCCATTCCAGTGGTGCGATACCTGGCTCCTACCATTCATTTATTTAACGGATCCATTTCAGTATACATGTACAGAAGTATCAATTGTTAATCCATACACTGATGGGAAACAACTTTATCAACTGGAGTACAATGCTCGCATGCAGTTCCTTTTGCTTTTGGCCTTACAGACTCCAGGCATCTCCAAATACTTAGGTCTTTGGCACTTTTTTCTCTCACCCCCTTCATTGAAGTGGTTTCATTCATTTGTAATACGGTTAGATTTTCCTGTCATAGTCTATTCCTTTCTGAGATCCCCTGATCTCCCAGATGACATCGTTCGTTTTTACAAAGTACCTACATTAAGGTTCACTCTTTGTGCTGTATACGGTTCAGTGGGTTTTCACAAATTCTTAGAGTTTTGAATCCACCATTACAGTAACAAACAATAATTTTACTCTCCTAAAACATAACCTATTCCCTGTACATTACCTATTCATCCCTGTCCCTGAACTCCAAATCTCAGGTGACCTCTGATCATCTTATTATCTCTATGATTTTGCCTTTTCCAGAATGTCACAGAATTGGAATCATACAATCCATGAACATAGAATACTTTCCATTTATTTAAATCTTCTCTGAATTCTTTTATTATAGTTAATAGTTTTCCTCATGTATTTTGAACATATTTTGTTAGATTTACATCTAAGTATTTCACTTTTTAGTGCTGTTGCAAATGGTACTGTGTTTGTAATTTCAAATTCCAATTGTTCATTGCCTTATCCCTGCAACTTTGCAATAATCATTTATTAGCTATAAAGACAAAAAATTATTTTCTTGTTTTTATTCTTTAAACTGTCTACATAAGCAATCATGTCATCTGCAAATAAATGCAACTTTATTTCTTCCTTCCCAATATGTATATATTTTATTTCCTCTTCTTGTCTTAATGCACTAGCTAGAACTTCCAATACACCGTTGAATAGGAGTAGTGGGTGAGGACACCCTTGCCTTATTTCTAAATTATTTTAAAGCAAGTTCCAGATGTCATACTTTATCTGTAAATATTTTGACATGTATCTCCTAAATATAAGAACTCATTTAAAAACATAAGCATAATATGGTAATTCTTAAATTATCATATCAAAGAAAAATCAATAATGCTCCTTAAGATCACCACATATAGAGCAGGGTGTTTTTAAACCTTTACAGTCATTATTTAACATCCCACCCCATCATGTTACATACTGTATCATAAACAGGGATCTCTATACTCTTACAATGACTTCTCCTTCGTCCACCGTGTGGATCTTGATGTAGGCCCCCACTGATGCCTTCTTTGGGAGATCACCGTGCTTGGTGTTGATCATGGGACACTTGATCAGATGAGGTTGCCTGGATCTGAAATTAGACAACTTGTTAAAAAAAACTCATTTGTAATGCAGGCAATTTATGAGGCCATGGATAACCAGCTCCAACTCTACTGAACATGAGATCTTCCTCCCCTCTCTCAGAAGTGAGAAAACCCAAAAGCAAGCCCTGGACTGATTGCTTCAGGAATTGGAGAAGTTTAATAGGGGAATACCTGGAAGAGAAAATGGTAGGACCCCTTTAAACCCCTGAAGGCTGTCATGTGCAAGAAGGGGCTAACAAACTTATGCAGCTGAACCAGGCTTGCTGGGCAAAAGTCCAGGCTGGCTGACACACTCAACGAGAGGAAGGAATCTCTGAGAGCTATCTGAAAAACGGAACAGACTGTTTGACAAAGAGTAAGATCTGTGCCTTTAGTAGGGACACAACTAAAGCAGGGGCTCTTCTTGAGAGGAAGGCAGAGAAGAGATGGTTTTTGTTTGCTTGTTTACAAAGACAGACTTCCATGGGCGACTGGAGACTCTACTTTGTGTTCATGCTGGGGTTAATTTTACCAGGCAATCTTGTTGTGCTTTCTTTGGTCTCAGGCTAGGTAGAAGGAAGAGACAGGCTATGCTATTTGGATTAGAGGCAGGAAAAAGACTATTTGTCAGCTGAAAATATAGCTGAACTCACCCAACACATCAATAAGGCTGGCTCCTGTTCGCACCCTCACCCTCAGGACTTGCACGTGAGTGGCATATGCCCAGCATGTCTTTTATTTTTCACGTCTGGATCCAACCTGTCCCTTTGCCCTTAATGATTTATAGCAGATAAATGGGGTCTGTTGCACCTCTACCTTCAGAAGAACTGGGATAGGATTTCAAGCACTGGATCCCTTAGAAAGAATATCCATCACAGAAAAAACTCAGAAGCCACGGGATGCTCATCATAAAGGCAAGCAGACTAGAAATGGTAACAGGCTAAAGACTCCGGGAAAGTGGCACTACAGTGGTTTGGAGATGGTGACGCTGATTCCATTGTCGGTAACACTGCAATATTTTTATTCCATATTTAATGCGGGAGGGGGAACTGTTTTGTTTCTCTGGGTCCAGCGTTGAGCTGCCTCTAGGCTGGTGCCCACTGAGTCCTTCCCTGTTCCTGGGCCTCTGTGGGCTGAGGCAAAAGTGCATCCACCTTTCCCCATCATGAGAACTGTACCAGACGAGACTGAGTGCTAATGAGCTATCTGGGCTTGAATCCTGGCTCTGCCACTTCCTACACGTGTGACCTCAAACGGGTAACTTAATCTCTCTCTGTACCTTGGTTTTCTCACCTGAAAAACAGGAGTGATAACAGCAGTACTTACGCTTACCTCATAGGGTTTTTGGTGAGGAGGATTAAATTAGATAATCCAGTAGCAGGCAGAATATTCCATAAGTGTTAGATATAGTTATCATTATCTCATTTAACTGCTCACTTGCAACAACCCTGAGACTTAGACACTATTATCTACAGACAAGGACACTAAGGTTTACAGAGGTCAAGGTCCTTGCCCAGGGAGACAGAGTTAAACTAAGTGGCCAAGCCAGGATGTGAACCTGGGTTGAAATGACTCCAAAGCCTCTTATCTACTGCCACCCTTGGATGGTTAGAATTTTCTGAAGAGGCTCAAGGCCCACCAACACACCGATGATAGAGTGTCAGAGCTACAAGATCAGCCCTGCCCCTTCTTCCTCAAATGGGTTCCCTGACAAAGGAAGCAGCTGGCCACCTAGAGTGGCCCTGAGCATTAGAGGCAGAGAATGTAGCTCCTGGATATCAAACCTGGCACCTCTCAAGCTGCCTTACCCACACACCCTAACCTTTGGGGTCAAGCTGCACCTGCTACCTCCACCCGCTTCCCAGTATGCCTGAAATTCCTGACCTGTAAGTTATATCATCCTTTCCAACCAGAATCTGGACCCTTCTATCTGCTAAGAGCTAAGCTTACTTGATCTTTGGGCCCAAGAGCTTTGGAAGACTGCTTTCTTGGGTATTAATCTTCCTTCCAAAGCTGGTCCCCTGTTGCTCCCAGGCTTTCTGGAGATGCAGAAGTTTCAAAGAACTAAAATCCTGTACAGGATATGATTTGATCTGGAACTCCTTAAATCTCTGCACAGGAGAAGATTCTGTTAGAGAAAGCACAAGGAAACACATCAGCAGGTCTTCGCATATATGAGGGCTGTGGTGGTGGCGTTAGAGGTACATCATAGTGACCTGCCTGGCTAGTCTGGTGCATGGGGAGATTACGAAAAATAGAAGGAAAAAAACCCCAACACTGTGGTGTCCATGTATTGTCCCTCTGTGTTAGGCCCTCAGCTAGAGCTTTTATACCCATTGCATCCAGAAAATTCTCACTTGCCTCATTTAACAGATAAAATGAACAGCAGAGAGGTTAAGTCACTCAGTAAAAGGCTAAAGGCTGGATTTGAACTCAGGTCTATCTAATTCAAAGCTCATGTCTTTTAGCAGATCACATTTATCTGGGCTTTTACATTGGGAGTGGGGGTGGGGACAGCAATAAAAGACAAATGAATAACCAGCCAGAGAACCTTGAAAAAGTCACATAATCTCTTTGAACCCTTGCAGGATAACTTAAGAATGACAGATAAAAGCAGGTGCTATGTACCTAGCACAGTGCCCAGCACATAATGGGCCCTCTGTGAGAGTTATTAACAAGTTCTCTAAGAGAATACTCCTCAGAAATAAAAAGGAGTAATCAAGTACTCAAAAACACTGTGCTGAATGAAAGAAGCCAGACATAAAACAGTACATATGGCATGATTCTATTTACATAAAACCCTAGGAAAGACAAATGTATAGGGAAGACTTTCTATACAGATAGAAAGTACATTGTTGGTTAACTAGGACCATGGATGAAGAGTAGGGATTGTCTGGGAAGGGGCACAAGGAAACTTTGGGGGGTGATGAATCTTATATCTAGATTCTGGTGGTTGTAACAGATATGTTTCTCAAAATTCACTGAACTACACATTTTAAATGTGTCCATTTATTGTATGAAAATCAAATCCCAATAATAATACTTTTAAATTTTCATTTATTTATTTTAGAGAGAGAAAAGAGCAGAGAGAGAGAGACATTGATTTGTTGTTCCATTTATTTCTGCACTCATTGGTTAACTCTTGTATGTGTCCTGACTGGGGATTAAACCCACAACTTTGGTGTATCAGGACTCTGCTCTAAGCAACAGAGCTGTCTAGCCAGGGCTCAATAATGATGATTTTAAAAACAGATCTCCGAACTCTCAGATTGACTATTAAAGTTAATATTAAAGGAATAAGTCCAAACTGCACAAGGAGAAGGTCCTGGTTTAACAGAGCACATGTAAAAAGAGCTCAGTATAAGCTCTTTAGAAGGCATTTTGGCAATATCTATCAATATTTTAAATGTGCGTAGCCAGTACACGCTGGATCAATGACTTGATTCAGTCTTCTAAGAATTTATTCAATATGTATTTTTGCACAAATATGCAAAGATAAACACACCAGGAAATTCACCACAGTAGGGTAAAAGTGAAAAATTGGAAATAACCCAATATATTTGTAAAAGGTAATTAGTTTAATTCATTATGGCATGTATGCACAATAGAATGAAACTCAGCTGTTAAGAAACATAGATCTAGATTTCTGGCCAAGATGGAGGTGTAGGTAGATACGCTTTACTTCCTCACACAACCAAAAGGACAACAACCAATTTAAAAATAAAAAATAACCAGAAAAGCCAGAAAATCAAACTGTATGGAAGTCTGACAACCAAGGAGTTAAAGAAGACACACTCATCCAGACTGGTAGGAGGGGTGGAGTTGGGCATGAGCAGAGGACTTTCTACCTGGCTAGAGGCCAGGCAGGCAAGGAGGCAGCTAGCGAAGCAGGTGGTCCCACATTCGTGTGTAGATAAACCAGGAGGAACAATTGGGGAGCAAGACAGATCACACAACCCAGGGTTCCAGTTCAGGGAAATAAAGCCTCAAACCACTGATTTAAAACACCTATGGGGGTTGAGATGGCAACAAGAGAAACCCCAGGCCTCACAGGAGAGTTCATTGGAGAGACCCACAGGGTCTCTCTCCCTAGGTTACGTTCCCCTAGAACGTACACAAGCCAACCCACCCGGGAATCAGCACCAGAAGGGCCTAATTTGCTTGTGGGAAGCAGGGGAAGTGACTGAAATCTGGCAGAGAGCAGGGCAAGCACCATTGTTACCTCTCTGACCCCTTCCCCACATAAAGCATCACAACACAGTGATGTGGGCTGCCATGCCCTGGTGGACACCTAAGGCTCCAACCCTCATACGTACTTCAAGACAACAACAAAAAAAATGGCCCAAATGAAAGAACAGATCAGAGCACCAGAAAAAATACAACCAAGCAACAAAGAGATAGCCAACCTATCAGATGCACAGTTCAAAACACTGGTAATCAGGATGCTCACAGAATTGGTTGAATTTGGTCGCAAATTAGACAAAAAAAATGAAGGCTATGCTAAGTGAAATAAAGGAAAATGTACAGGGAACCAATAGTGATGGGAAGGAAACTGGGACTCAAATCAACAGTGTGGACCAGAAGGAAGAAAGAAACAACCAAACAGAAAAGAATGAAGAAACAAGAATTCAAAAAAAAGGAGAGGCCTAGGAACCTCCAGGACATCTTTAAACGTCCCAACATCTGAATTATAGGAGTACCCGAAGGGGAAGAGGAAGAGCAACAAGTGGAAAGCTTATTTGAACAAATAATAAAGGAGAACTTCCCCAATCTGGCAAAGGAAATAGACTTCCAGGAAGTCCAGGAAGCTCAGAGAGTCCCAAAGAAGGTGGACCCAAGGAGGAACACACCAAGGCACATCATCATTACATTAGCCAAGATTAAAATGAAGGAGAGAATTCTAGAAGCAGCAAGGGATAAAGACAGAGTCACCTACAAAGGAGTTCCCATCAGACTGTCAGCTGATTTCTCAAAAGAGCCCTTCCAGGCAAGAAGGGGCTGGAAAGAAGTATTCCAAGTCATGAAAGGCAAGGACCTAAATCCAAGATTGCTCTATCCAGTAAAGCTGTCATTTAGAATGGAAGGGCAGATAAAGTGCTTCTCAGATAAGGTCAAGTTAAAGGAGTTCATCATCACCAAGCCCTTATTATATGAAATGTTAAAGGGGATTTTATCTAGGAAAAAGATGAAAACTATGCATAGTAAAATGACAATAAACTCACAACTATCAACAACTGAACCTAAAATAAAAACAAACTCAGCAAACAATAGAACAGGAAGTTAATTACAGAAATGGAGATCACATGGAGGGTTATCAGTGGGGAGGTGGAGGGGGAAGAATAGGGGAAAAGATACAGGGAATAAGAAGCATAATTGGTAAGTACAAAACAGGCAGGAGGAGGTTAAAAACAGTATGGGAAATGGAGAAGCTGAAGAACTTATATGTATGACCCATAGACATGAACTAAGTGGGGAGGATGCTGGAGGCAGTGGGGTACAGGGCAGTGGGGGTAAAGAAAAGAAAAAAATGGGACAACTATAATAGCATAATCAATAAAATATACTTTAAAATAAAAAAACCCTCATAGATCTAGACTTGTGGTTCAAGCCAAATGGAGTAACATGGACTAGATTTACTCCTACCTGAAACTACTGATGTATCAGGCTAGATGTATGAAAAGAATGATTTTCAAGACATTGGCCATCTGGCCACAGTCTTGAAAGATAGAAGACAAAGTAGGTGAGTCCTCCTATTGCCCAACTTACTGCCTAGAGATTTTCTGGGACATAGTGCAGGGAAGAGAAATTCAAGCCCTTTCTCTGAATTCATGAAATACAACTGAGACTCTGGGGAGAACAAAGTAGCTACAGTTCACAGAGCAGAGTGCCAGGGAGGAGAGAGCTGCAAGAGGGAACTCTGAAGATCTTCCAAGGCTCCCCCTTGTCTCAGCTGAGTAATGAACATGTGTATCATGTTAGCAAACCAACAGTGGTAGGCAGCCTCTAAGATGGACCCCAATGATCCCCACACTTCCTGATATTCACACATTGTGTAATACTTCCCATTAAGTGTCGGTTGGACTTCATTCTAACAAACAGAACACAACAAAAGTGATGGGATGTAGCTTTGGATTAGGTTTAAAAGATTGTAGCTTCTGCCTCAGGCACACTCTGTGTTGCTCTCTCTTACTTCTAGGGAAGCAAGCTGCCATGTCATAAAACAACTCCGCAGAGACATTCATGAGGTGAGGGGCTAATAGCCACGAAGTGAGCTTGGAAATGACTCCCTCCCAGTTGAGGTTTCAGATGAGACCACAACCCTGGCAGACAGCTACAACCGCCTGAGACAACCTGAGCTAAAGGCACCCAGGTAAGCCATGCTCAAATTTCTGACCCACAGAAACCGAGAGACAATAAGTGCTTGTTGTTTTAATTCGGTAGGTTTTGGAATAATTTGTTATACTAGTACCCAAGACTGGGAAAGAATCATCCAAAATAATTAGAGAATAAATCATCAGAGCTCACGCAGGACCAGAAGTAGTTCCTATTCCCAATAGCTAGTATAGAAAACCTCATGAGTCATGGGGCACCATGAAATATTCAGCATGGTTTTTCATTATGAATGGGGCAGAATGAGCTCTAGATTGAACATTGCTCTGATCCCACCTAACAAAGCTTAAAAGCTAGTCTCCAAAAGATAAAAATATTCCCAGGAAACTTAACTATATCTCAGAACAAAGCTCATGAATATTTATAGGAATAAAAAATATGTAGCACCCATAATTCACAGTTTCTAGCATCCTATGAAAAATTATGAAGCATGCAAAGAAGTAGGGAAGTATGAGCCATACAAGGAGAAAAAAACAATGAACTGAAACTGGCTCCAACATGACAGAATTCATATAAAAGGGCATTAAAACATTATCACTTATTAGCAGCTATTATCACATACACAAAGGGGACATTTTGTGTATATGAAGCAAAGACAAGGCAGTTATTTTAAATATCCAAATCAAGCTTCTAAATATGAAAGCAACAAGGTCTGAAATGAAAAATACACTGGATTGGATTAATAGCAGCTTGGACAACGCAAAGACTTGTAAACTTGAACACATAGAAATAAAAGCTATACAAAATGACAGAGAGAAAAAAGACAAAAAAAAAAGAGAGATAGAAACATTAACAGAGCATCAGTGAAACAACTTCAAGCAACTCAATATGCATGCAGTTGGAGTCCCCAAAGTGTAGGAGAGAGTGGGAAAAACAGGAAAAATTAATGGCCAAAAATGTCCAAATCTGATGAAATCATGTAAACCCCCAAATCCAAGAAACTAAATGAGCCCCAAGCACAGAAACATGATGAAAATTATGCTAAGGCACAACATAATCAAATGTCTTCAAACTACTGATAAAAAATGTTTTTAGACCAACAGAACAAAAGGGCACATTATGTACAGAGGGTAAACGAAGTTCTGCAAAGAGGTTACATGAAGATAAAAATGTTGGCGGACTTCTTTTTGAAAACAATACAAGCCAGAAGCCAGGCTTTAATGCAACATCTTTAAATTGCTGAACAAAAAAAATCTGTTAACCTAGAATTTTTTTTATCAACAACAGGAAGAGCAGTTTCATGGGACATGTTGAATCTGAGTGTCTCTGGCTGAACGGACAGGTCAGAGCACTTGTCCTACCTGCCCAGCACCATCCCCATGGTGGGGACCACCTACCTGTTAACCTAGAATTCTATACCCAGCAAAAACTTCTTTCAAAAATGAAAACAAAATAATTTTCATTTTCATTTCAAAATCATTTCAGAAAAGCTGAAAATTTCATCACCAGCTGACCTGAGCTATAAGAAATGTTAAACACTTCAGGCAGGAGGAAATGGTACTAAGGAAAATTGTACCTACACAAAAGAATGCAGAGCATCAGAAATGGTAACTACACAAGTAAATATAAAAGACTTTTGTTCTTATTATTGAAGTCTATTTAAAAGATAATTGATTGTTCAAAACAAAAGTGATAAACATGTATCATAAGATTTTTAAACATATATTAAAGTGGAATATACAATGACACAAAATCTGGGAAGTGGAAGATTATCATTGTAAGGCTCTGATTCTATATGTGAAGTGGTGTGATATCTCTTGAAGATAGATAATGATAACTTAAAGGTGTACACAATAAATCAGAAACAACCACTAAAATAATACAACAAAGGGTTATAGCTAATGAACCAACAAAGAAAGTAAAATGAAATTATACAAAATAATTAATGTAAAAGAAGGAAGAAAAAACAAAAACACACGGGGAATAAAGAACAGATAGGACAAATAGACAACAAATAGCAAGACTGTAGATTTAAACACAACCATGATCAATAATAACCTTAAATGTAAATTTAGACATGTCAGTAAAAATGCAGATTGTCAAGATGATTTTAAAACGAAGACCCAACTATATGCTGTCTTTCAGAAACCCACTTTAAATATAAAGACACAAATAGGTGAAATGTAAAAGGATGGAAAAAGATATACCAAACTAATACTAATCAAAGGTGTGGCTAAATTAATATCAGAAAAAGTGGATTTTAAAGCAAAGAATATACCAGGCCAGGGATAGAAGTTTATTTCATAATGAGAAAGAATTCAATACTAAAGTCTAAGCACCTAATAAGAGAGCTTCAAAATACATGAAGCAAAACTGGTAGAAATGCAAGGAGGAAAACATTAGAGGTTTTAACAACTCTCTACATTAATAATTGATAACTAAAGTAGACAGATATAAGTAAGGGTATAGATATCTTGGACACTATCAATCAACTTGACCTGACATTCACAGAACAACACTGCACCCATCTCCAACTGCAAATGGAATATTTGCCAAGAAAGACTATATTCTGACCCATGAAACAAGTTTCAATACATTTAAGAGAATTCACATCATACAAGGTTTGTTCCCTTAGAAACCAGTGACAGAAAGATAGCCGGATTTGGAAACTAAATAACACCATTGTAAACATTTAGTCAGTCAATGAGCTTTTTTCTTGCAAGAAATCAAAAGGGAAATTTAAAAGTATTTTGAACTGAAGTCTCCGAAAACACAATGTAAACTTTGTTTAGAAACTCAGAAGATTCCATGATAAAACTGTTAGAGAGAATAAATAAAATCAGCAAAATAGCAGGATACAAAGTCAACACAAAAATTAGTTGCATTTCTATACACTAACAATGAACAATCTGAAAAGGAAATTCCAAAAACAGTTCAGGGCACACACCTGGGCTGCCAGCCAGGTCCCCAGGGTGGGTATGCACTAGAGATGGCTGCACATTGGTGTTTCTCTCCCTTTCTTTCTCCTTCCCTTCCCCTCTCTCTAAAAATAAATAAATAAAATCTTTAAAAACACAGGACTTCCGGCCAAGACAGAGGTGTAGGTAGACACACTGTGCCTCCTCTCACAACCAAACTAAGGACAACAATAATTTAAAAACAAAAAAACAAACAGAACTGACAGAAAATCAAACTGTACAGAAGTATGACAACCAAGGAGTTAAAGAAGAAACATTCATTCAGACCAGTAGGAGGAGCAGAGTCGGGCAGCTGGGCGGAGAGGGCTCTTGGCAAAGCGGTGGCTGGCCAACCCAGCAGTGGATTGTGGAAGGGGGCTCAGCACACAAGGTGTCTGGTGGACCGGGCAGTCGCACATTCGTGTGCAGATAAACCAGGGGAAACTGGGTAGTGGGACAGACCGCACAACCCAGGGTCCCAGTGTGGGGAAATAAAGCCTCAAACCACTAATTGAAAACACCTGTGGGGGATGAGGTGCCGGGAGAACTCCCAGCCTCACAGTAGAGTTCATTGGAGAGATCCACAGGGTCCTAGAATGGATACAAGCCCACCCACCCAGAAATCAGTGCCAGAAGGGTCCAGTTTGCTTGTGGGAAGTGGGGGAAGTGACTGAAATCCGGCAGAGAGTGGAGCAAGCGCCATTGTTTCCTCTCAGACCCCTCCCTCACGAACAGTGTCACAACACAGCAATGTGGGTTGCCCTGCCCTGGTGAACACCTAAGGCTCCACCCCTCATATGTAACAGGTGCATCAAGACAAAAGAAAAAAATGGCCCAAACGAAAGAACAGATCAAAGCACCAGAAAAAATACAACTAAGCGACGAAGAGACAGCCAACCTATCAGATGCACAGTTCAAAACACTGGTAATCAGGATGCTCACAGAATTGGTTGAATTTGGTCACAAATTAGATGAAAAAATGAAGGCTATGCTAAATGAAATAAAGGAAAATGTACAGGGAACCAATAGTGATGGGAAGGAAACTGGGACTCATATCAATGGTGTGGACCAGAAGGAAGAAAGAAACATCCAATCATAAAAAAAAAGGAAGAAATAAGAATTCAAAAAATGAAGAAATAAGAATTCAAAAAAAATGAGGAGAGGCTTAGGAACCTCCAGGACATCTTTAAATGTTCCAACATCCGAATTATAGGGGCACCAGAAGGAGAAGAGGAAGAGCAACAAGTGGAAAAGTTATTTGAACAAATAATAAAGGAGAACTTCCCCAATCTGGCAAAGGAAATAGACTTCCAGGAAGTCCAGGAAACTCAGAGAGTCCCAGAGAAGTTGGACTCAAAGAAGCACACACCAAGGCACATCACAATTACATTACCCAAGATTTAAGTTAAGGAAAGAATCTTAAAAGCAGCAAGAGAAAAGGAGACAGTTACCTACAAAGGAGTTCCCATAAGACTATCAGCTGATTTCTCAAAAGAAACCTTACAAGCAAGAAAAGGCTGGAAAGAAGTATTCAAATTCAGGAAAGGCAAGGACCTACATCCAAGATTGCTCTATCCAGCAAAGATATCACTTAGAATGGAAGAGCAGATAAAGTGCTTCTCAGATAAGGTCAAGTTAAAGGAGATCATCACCAAAACCTTAGTATATGAAATGTTAAAAGGACTTACCTAAGAAAAAGATGAAAACTATGAATAGTGAAATGACAACAAACTCACAACTATCAACAACCTAACCTAAAAAAACAAAAACAAAAATGAACTAAGGAAACCACCAGAACAGGAACAGACTCACTCACAGAAATAAAGATCACATGGAGGGTTATCAGTGGGGAGGGGGGAGGGGGCAGAATGGGGGAAAAGGTACAGGGAATAAGAAGCCTAATTGGTAGGTACAAAACAGGCAGGAGGAGGTTAAGAACAGTATGGGAAATGGAGAAGCCAAAGAACTTATATGTATGACCCATGGACATGAAC